>OV121124.1:8003716-8448716 GCA_921293315.2 Nemurella pictetii
GCGATCGTCTAACAATGTCGGCAGAGTTATCGATTCGGAAACTTTTATCGACTCGTTAACTCTCAAGTCGATGTTTTTGGAATGAGTATTTGGTTTTTGAACTACGCGCACGCGCACTTTGCTGCTTTGAATAGTTGACAGCACCAAAATTCAAATGTTTTGCAAGTTTTAGGTTAAAACTGAAACTTCATTTATTGGAAAAAAATCAATATCGAAATGAGTTCTTAAAAGAAGGATTCTTCTAGCGGCAAGCAGGGTAAAAAATAATAATTAAACTGGTTGTGCACTACTGTCTTTTAATTCTGCAGTGTAGATAATAATTTAATTGGCAGTAAACTTGAAATGTACAACACACGTTGCTCAATCACTTCATAATTACACATTATCTATGACTATGATTTAGGATATAAGCCCGTTACAAAACTTCTGGTTGACAACTATGCAGTTATGGATTTGTAAGCATTCAAATATTACAGGAAACAGTTATCGGCTGGTGACGTTTATGGAAGGCCAACGTCACAGGAAAAAATTATGAGTTGTGGAACAAATTAACAGGTCAATTGAACTCTAGCAGCTTGGGACCCACAAAAGATTGCACTTAATGGCAAAAGGTAGATTTATCTCATTTCCACTAAGTACTTTCAAAATGAAAGAATCAAAATTACTATCGATTCTCTTGATCAAGGAAGAGATGTTCACGTTCCATGTTTGGCGGGCATATCGCAATATGCTTGTCAATGATTCCCATGGCACCAGGAAAATGTTTGCTGCCATGAATCTAGAATAAAGTGCATTGATTGTTAATAATGTAGTTATTAGGTAGGTACTAAATAATGTCATTGTGGAACAGTGAAATTGCTAGAGGGTAGGTTGAAGCATTAAATTTGGCAATAGTTGTAGCCTAGAGAGATGCTTGTCTTTCCTATAGACAAGATACCTACCTAGTAGAATGCTAGAAGCATCGAATTTGCTATGATTCCAAATCCAATGCTAGTAGTATAGAGTAGGTACTAGGTAGGTACCTATTTTTCACCTAATTCTCATCTCACATCGGTGTAAATTAAATGGAAAAGGTAGGTGCACCATACCTTTGCTTCATGGTTTGAAACTCTAACTCTGTCCTCGGAAACTTTATCCAATCATCTAAAAGATGATTATTAATTGCCATAATAACCTCCTTGATGCAAACAGACACTGATGTTTGGCACATCGCACTGATATAATCTTGTCCATTTCGTCGTTGATAGCTCCCCGAAGCAAAAATAAACCAAAGCGGTGATTTTACCTGGAAAAGAACAATCAAACAGTTAAGTTTTTTCTTGTTGAACACATGTTTTGTAGATAAAGCAACGGGCAAATGTGCGACAATTGACCAAACAAGATTCAGTCCGATGATCTGCCAACTTGCTGGATGACAGCCGGCGACTTACAGCAAGGCCAAGGCCGACAGCTGGCTGGGCGTCAAAGTATTTGCGCGTTAATTCAAAATATTAGATTGTATTTAGAAAAAGGTTAGCTTACACTCATCCACTCTCATCGAAGGCGGAATTGAAGATGTTCGCCGGCATGGCTGTCACGAGGTCGTACACAGCTATTTTTTCTACCCGGTAAAGATGTATGAAATTATTGTCCGACATTTGAAATGGATCAAATCGATCTCTCAAAAATTCCCTTTCGACTCTCACTTTCCTAACATTGTTTTCTTAGTTTATTAAATCGTATTCAATCGCTAATTATTCGACATGTAGAAGATTTGAAAGGTTATCCGCCATCTTTAAACCATCTACCGATCGGTAAATACATAACGACACCTATTTTGATGTCGTTAATTTTAACGATCGCTCGGCAGGCTATCGATCGATAAAATCTTACACAATCGCAGATTTTTTACCGAATCGTTATCTCCTTAGCTACCGATTGTTATCTCTAGATACCGATCTGTAAAAAGTTACACAATCGCCCTGCTGGAATGTTTATATGTTTGAAATAGAAAATTGGTTGTGCCTCTGGTGACTCGAGAGATGGTGATTTTACAATAAGGAAACATTTCTTACAAATATTTTATAAGTAAAGTTAAAATCAAAGATCAAATTAAAAGTTAAAATAAATCATTTTTTTTGACATTTGTGTTATTTGTGCAGGTGGTTGCTCATTCGCATATAATCCTACCTGTTGATAAGAAAAGATTCATCTTCAGAGCTGGAGCAAAAACAATAAAACATGAAAGTAACATAAAAAAAATAAGAAACATAATTTTAACACAAGCGATCTCCCGGCATTAAGGTTCCAGCTAAAAAGATGCGGCAAATGGAGCTTTGAGAGATTTCCTCGTTCCCAGGAAAACAATAATCGTTCGGCTTCCGTCCGAGGTTTCCTTCCTTAATTACTAGGGCTTCGCGACGCTCAATATCGCGTTGTAGATGAGCGTAGTTATTGAGGGCTTGAAGATAAGATTTAAGACCGACAAGAATATGAAGGTGATCGCACCCTAAACCTTCCACTTGAATCTCGACGGATAAATAGCTAAGAATCATGAAAAAATTGTCGGAAAAATGCGAATAAAAAGTGAACAAGATAAGATATAGATCCAAAAACTTTAGCACAGCTGCATATCAATTTGTTTTGTATGTTTCTCAAGTTTGGTGTGATTATATAAATAACATTTGGCTGTATAAAAAAAAAAAAAAGGTTTTGAAAAATCTAAAATATTTTGTAAATTTTGAATAGTTAAGAAACTGTTACCCCGAATTTGCTGAAAAAACCAGGGGGTCTTAGTTGAGAACGAAATATGGTTTCCTGAAATTTTTATCGAAATCGGAGCAGCCGTTTGGCCTGTAGAGCGCGAAAAAACACACATATACGCAAAAAACAAACAAACAAACAAACAAACAAACAAACAAACAAACAAGACAAAAAACAAGACAAAAACAAAAAATGTGTTTTTTTCTCTACTAAGTGAAATTGAAGATTTCGCTTCGCTCGCTACGCTCATGAAAAATAATCTAGTAATTCTAACTTCAATGCGCTGATATCAAATTACCAATCATATTTAAAAAATGTCATTCAAAGTTTAATTAATTGATGTTTCATTTTCAATTAGCCTTAATATCGCATTAAACACGGGCCAGAGCACACTTTGGAATAAATCTTCATGATTTGCTTTATTTGCAGACAAAGAAAAACTGGAGCTGGAGGGTAACAGGACTGAGGATTACATTGTAGGCGCTGGAGAAAATGTGACCTTCAGCCTGAAGACCAAAGACTGGAAGAAACCTCTGGGCAAATGCTATTTGAAGTTCAATACAAATACAAGTGGTACTCTTTTGGAAGTCTCTGAAAGACGGACACGGAACACCATCGGCCGCTACGCTGCATGGTTAAATGAGACAGAGTGCGGCTTCGCCATCCACGGCGTTGAAGATATCGACAACGGCGCCATCTACTTCATAGCGGAGAGCAGGGACAGTGGATATCATGGCGGAATCGGAGCCACCCTAATCACCATCGTCGTCAAGAGTGAGTGTTGCTTTCCTAGAACCCAAAGTATTCAGAGCCGATAAATTCTTATTTTTAGTCTGCTTAAGTAACGTATAACTCTGAGTCAATTCTAGTCCCGGGCTTAGTGCCCCTATCTAGGAATCATAATAAAATATTGAAACATTCTTATGTAGGTATATATTGCGGTTAATTGCTCTTGGTTCACTTGAACATTTTTCTTTGAAGTAAATTAAGCCGAAATAACACCATAAAATCCCAGCTAACCTAGTTTCATCTAAACCGGAGCGCTGTTCGTTGTTTGATCCGTTGAACTAACTTGTCAACCCTCGTCTGCCGATGTCCAGAAGGCCCAGAGATGCAATTATACTCTAAGAGGCAGGGGGACATCTACGTCGGAGACTTCTTCATTGCTACCTGCTCGATGCGAGGCTTGAGTCGATCTGACGAACTTATATGGACATGGAAGGTAGGAACAGAGATAGGCTACTCGAAGATTGTTCCGATCTTGGCTTGGAGGTGGCCTTGGGAGGAGGTCGCCACCTCTAGGATATTTGTCAACCCACAAGCGAACGACGATGGAAAAAACATCAGCTGCACTGTTGGCAATGAGTATGATTCAAAATCAGATTTCACTGCATTCTCGCGTTTGACGATCAACATTCCAAAGACAACAACAACGGGCAAGTACCGACGCTGGTTTTATATAATATAAATAAGTTTTTATTTAACCACGGGCCGCACAGGGTTTCTGAGGTTTCAAATCAGAAGGCTCGCAATAAAAATATTTAATTGGGTTATTAATTGCTTAGCAAACAAACTTTAATTTCAACCGACGTTTTGCAAAGTCATGCTGCCTTCTTTATCAAGGGTTTGAACTCGAGTCAAACCCTTGGAAAGCAGCTTTGCAAAACACCGGGATAAGCTTAGGTTTCGTAGATTGGCATTTTATGACCCAGCTTAGAGTTTTTTTCTGAAAACGAACGTGCAGCGATTAGACAAAGACATAAGTTTGACAAATAAATCAATCAAGATGTTGAACTTAATAGTAGAAGAGGTTGCAGTTGAAGAAAGGGAGGAATTAAATAAGTAGGCTGGATAAAGTTGGTCAGTAAGGGACAGACTCAAATTGTTTACTTCTGGCTTAAGATTTTTGCCAGATTCAATATATTGGTTTAGTTTTACATGTTTCGGGGTTGTTTTGAGGAGGCTTATTGGAAATTGTTGGTTCTTTTGTTCGATATTCGATTTCGTTCGATACATGAAAGTTTCTAAACTTAGCATTCCCGGCAAAACCCAGTTGAATGGTTTTTTTTTTCTGAAATTCATATCAATATTTCAGAACGTAGCAAGACTACTTCCTGGACTACGAAGATTGAAGCTCCATACGGCAAGTCGATCTTTCTGTTCGCTTTTCAGTACACTTTTCACTGGTTTGCTTAACCGCCTGGAACTGAATAGAACTAGGCCAGAACAGCCACAACAACCCGGAAGTCGGGAAGTTGACCCTGGCTGGGGCAGCACTAAGAGATCCGCAGCCAGTTAATCTAACTTATAGTTTCTACTCTAAAAGAATAATTTTCTTTCGAGGAAGGATTCAAAAATATTGATTCAATTAAACTTTGTCCCTGTATCACAAAGGGAAGTAATGTCTGGAATAGTAAATCTTTTTCATTCATTTCACTGTCGTACAAAGTTAAATAGAAAGATAAAGAATCTTCGAACCATTAGGCTGGATTTCAGCTTGATCCACTTAGCGTTGCTTTGGTGCTACGATTGCTGTCTTCGGGACTAGCCTGCTAATGGAATGGCAGCAGCAGTTGTAGCACCGTAGCACCCCTAGCCTGGTTGAAGTAAAGACATGCTAATCGAACGACAACGTGATACTCTCACCTTTAAATACAGAATTTTACTGCTGGCATTGGAACTGGTGTGTTTTTACAGATAAACAATCTTGGAAACTAACTATCCAGCCGGCAGAGTATGTGAACATCGAGAAATACGAGACCGTCACAATTCTCTGTAAAGCCGATCCCGGCATCAAGCTGACAGACTGCGGTTTCCAAATCGCGCCAAAAGATGGCGTGCATTACTTCAACGCCAGCTTGGGTCCCATGTCCGAGCAAGACACGTATTTTGGTAACCTAACCGTGAAGTATCGCGGGTCGGGACTGGATCGCGGTGAATGTGGGGTACAACTTACTGCTCATAAACACTACAAGGAGGAAACATTCCTTGTGGGTTGTCGAGGTCGCACCGATTACAGTGGCTGGAAGTACAACTACATTTTCGTTGAGGAACATAGTAAGTGCATTTTACAATGTCTGACATAAAAATGTTCTGTATATTTCAACTCAATACGTTCATGGTGTTAAATGACCAAAGTATCTTGTACAAAAAATGTATTAATTTTTTATAATTTTTTATATTCACACCAAGTGGTTTCTGACACATATTCTTAACCTCTTTTTTTTTTTTTAATGATAATCTTTCATATCTTAAACAACTTTCATATTATATCCTGTCTATGATCATTGAATTTTCATCTACACATCTTTACCTTCATCATTTTTTCAAATTTAACATCGCAAATCGTATTCAACACTAATTTTCTTTTTCCAATTCTTGATTAGCTAAAACGAGCAAAGTGGATGAAGACTATTTTTTACTATGCTTAAGATTTTTCTACCGTTTTACCGTTTTCTCGTACTGAGATTTTGAGTGATTGACTTGATAGAATTTAAAACATAATGCCTAACAATTTGCTCCTAATGGCTTAGCCCGTGACAAACAAAAACATAGGATTCCGACCTTGCTCAATAATTGTCAATAATTAATTCAATGTCTTTGTTTTCGTAGCATGGTATCAACACGATATCAATCTACAAACCATCCCAAGCTCGTCCTATCTCCTGCCTGGATCCAACCTAACGATGCGTTGTGACTACGATTCGAATAAACCTGTCCAAGCATGCACCTTCACGCTGCCGGACGGACAAGAGATTAAACTCAACAAGGAGTCCAACAAGTTTGAGCCTCAAAACAACGTCCAATACGTCGGCAAAGGCCTGGACAAGGGTCATTGTGGGATCTTCATCCCCGATGTGAGTCAACTTGATATCAGCAAAAGCAACACCCTCACTTGCGAGTTGAATGTCGATAGGAAATATTTCCCAACAAGACAGATCCACGTCAATATAGCCGGTAAGTTTAATCTTCAGGTAAATGTTTTAAACTAAGCTATGCGAACACTCATATAATCGTGTTGTGGATGAGCTTGTAATACTTACGCTCACCCCCAACACGAAAAAATTGCGTGTGCGCATAGCCTAGAGGCGTATATGATCAATATAAAATGTTCGGCAATAATTTAGCAGCTTTCTCAATGACATTCGTTACCTAGAAACATCATGATGTTTCTAGGTAGGTTTCTAGGTATTTGCCGTGAAAGTAAATGAATTTTTTAAAACGTAAAAATCGATTTAAAGAGAAAGAATTCAGTTGATTTGCTTGAAATTAACACAGAATCTTCTTAATGCGACTTATAATGCGTTCAGTAAATTTTGTTAAGATCAGTTGAAGTAATGGTTGATTTATTTGACAAAAACTGCAAAATCGATAAAAAAAGCGTCATAAAAGCGCCATTTTCAAGAAAATCGCTAAGCATACGACAATGAAATTTGTACACAAACATTAAACCGTGAGGGTCAAAATATCTGGAAAGATTCGACAAATTGTATTCAGATCCTTGGCCACTAGAGTGGAAAACGTGTTTCGGAAAAACTAAAAACTTTTGTAAAAACCTAATAACATAAAATTTACTCGTCCGAATTCCTTCAAAAACTTGGCAGATCTAAGTTCAGAAAAAACAAACGTCTATAAAAATTATCATCAAAATCCGTTTTGGCGTTTGGCCTGTACAGCGAACAATTACACAGAAAAAAAAACAAACAAACAATCAAACAAACAAACAAACAACAACAATAATATTCCGGATTTTTTTTTAGCAGTAAAGTGTAAATGAAGACTGAGCTTCACTTGCTACGCTCGGAACGCTCATCAAAAAGGTTCTATAGAAAAAAAACTAAAAATATGCAGAAAACTGTGCTTATAATTAATTATGAACTGAAATAAATCATATCCATCATGTTTCGTTGCTAAGATTGTTGTCATAACCTTTTGCCTTGCCGAATGCCAGCAAAAAATGCCCAAAGCGAGATGGATTGTTAATGGAATTATTTATCGAGATGATGTATGGAGCAGTACTATCTTAAAACTTAACAACAGTTTAAAATGGGTATGTGACGAGAAAAAAGTGAAATTTGTGGATCCAAATGAGTTTATAGATGAGCAAGATGCAGCAATGGATGGTATTCACTTAAATTACAATGGAAATGAAAAAATGGGTATAAAAATGTTGGAAATTATAGAGGAAGAATTGAGAGCATTCCAAAAATCAAATCAAAATGGTACCATCAGAGAAACGGACATGGATCAATTAATCGCGGAAAACTAAGAGAAGGGGGGCGCAAACGAGAAGGATCATTGTCTGAAAAATTAATAAATGTTGTTGGGGAAGAAAGAATGTCAGAAATAGGAATGGATAAGAAAAAGAAAGGAAGAAGGAAAGAAATCAGTGGAATAAGAATTTTACAGATGAACTGTCACAGTATTAGGAGTCAAGAGAGAGTTAAAAAGTTCAGAGATATAATTGATATATATGACCCAGACATATTCATAATCACCGAAACATGGATAAGTGAGAATTTTCGAGACAGTGAAATATTTCCTCAAGATTATACAATATTTCGAAAAGACAGGAAAACAATAAGTTGGGGAGGAGGTGTAGCAATGGGGGTTAAAGTGCAGTATGAATCAGAATTAGTTAAAACCGAGGAACGAAAAGAAGAGATGCTGATATTGAAGGTAAATTTGAGAAAAGGAAAGAAGATATATGTTGCTGGAATTTATAGGCCACCAAATCAAGGCCTAGAAGTTATAAGACAACTGAAACTTTTACTAGCCAAGGAAGTTGGGAGCTTAAATGATGTAATTATTGGAGGAGATTTAAATTTGCCATGTGTCTCTTGGAGAATGGAAGCATATGGAAGGGGTCAAGCTCAAGAATTAATAAATACATTAATGAAAGAAGAAGGTCTAGAACAGTGTGTGGAGGGAGGAACGAGAGAAAAAAATTTGCTGGACGTGTTTTTAGTAAGACCACCAGAAATAATAAAATCAGTGAAATTGGAAGAAGGGATGAGTGACCATAAGATGGTCATATTGGAGCTAGAATATGAAAGGAAAGAAACAAGAATAAGAAAAAAAATAGTCTTGGAATACAGAAAAGCTGAAAAAATTGGACTAACTATGTTCTTAAATGAAAACTATAAAAAATGGTCGGTTGAAGGAAATTGCGTCGAAGAAATTTGGCAAGGTTTTAAACAAATTGTAGAAAGGAGTAAATCTTTTATTCCTCACAAGGTTGTAGGTCATAACTCTGAGCCGGAATACTTCAACAGAGAACTCAGGAGTTTAAAAAGAAAATGCAGGAAGAAATACCAGCACAGAAACCTTAGTGAATCAAACATTAAGGAATTTAAAACCATAAGCAATGAATTTAAAAAAAAGAAGAAGGAAATAAGAGATGGGTATTTATGTTCATTGATGGAAACAAATTATAATGAAAGTAAACAGGAAGCTGAAAGAAAATTCTTTGCATATCTTCGAAGAAGAGGCATCGGAGAGAAAAAAATACAAAGTTTATACTGCCAAGAAAAAGGAAAGATGTTGGTAAGGGATGAGGACATGGCAAACTTACTAAACTGTTTCTATGGCAAAGTCTTTGTGAATGGTAATCAGCACAAGGAGAAAATTAATTTTGATGACAATGAAGAGATTGAAGAAAGCATGGAAAATAAACCCTTTACAATAGATTATCTCCAGATTAAAAAAACGATACAACATATGAAGGCACATAAGGCATGTGGTGCAGATGGCATAAGTGTTGATTATTATAAGTTAGTGCCAAAAGCAATTGTTCCATATCTCATGTTATTATTCAACGAGTCTTTAAGAAGTGGAGAAATTCCAGAAGATTGGAAGAAGGCCATAGTGGTCCCAGTATTTAAGAAAGGAGAGAAGACTGATCCAAGCAACTACAGACCTGTGAGCCTCACATCGGTAGCATGCAAAATTTTAGAAAAAATAATTGGAGAATATGTACGAGACCATTGTGAAGTAAAAAAATGGTTTAATGAAAATCAGCATGGATTTAGGAAAGGGCATTCTTGCGAATCACAACTTGCGACTATCGTGCAAGATGTGAGTGATACAATAGAGAAGGGAAGTCAGGTAGATATGATATTTCTGGATGTCAGCAAGGCATTTGACACAGTTGACCACAATATTTTACATAAGAAGATAAAAGAAATGAAAATTGATAATCGTGTTGAAGTATGGATAAGAGAATTTTTAAGTAAAAGAACACAAGTTGTCAAAATTAACGATGAAATATCAGAAAAGATTGATGTTACTTCTGGAGTGCCCCAGGGGAGTGTTTTAGGCCCACTGTTATTTCTTATTTTCATTAATAGCTTACCGAAGAGAATATTAAATTCAACTGTCAGATTATTTGCAGACGACTGTACCATTTATAAAGAAATTCGCAGTTTAGAAGACCAAGTTAAATTACAGGATGACCTAAGAACATTGGAGAATGCCCTCAAATCGGTTCACTTAAAGCTAAATGACAATAAGTGTGAAACAATAACATTAGGGAAGAGAACGCTTGATGAATTTGATTATGCCATTGGAAATAACCATATACTGCAAAAAAAAGATCAGGTAAAATACTTGGGACTAGTAATTGACAAAAAACTTGGATGGATGCATCATATAGATCATATGACAAAGGTTGCATTCCAGAAACTCCATTTTGTAATGAGAAACCTTAAAGGCACTAAAAGAAGAGTTAAGGAAAGAGCATACTTAACAATAGTACGTCCAGTATTGGAATATGGGTCTGGTGTTTGGAATACAGGAACAGAAATAAGTGTTGGAAATAATAAGAAAATTGATTCTGTACAAAGAAGAGCAGCAAAATATATACTGGGGAAAAAAAATGTTAAGAAATGCATAGTGAAAAAGAATATAAGAGACCTTAAAAGTAATGAAATTAAAGAGGAGTTAAGGAAAAGAGGAATTCAAATCAATGGCAACAAAGACACTTTACTGAAAACACTATTGGAAACCATAAATAAAAAGGACGGAGAGGCACGAAAAGGACAAGAGGAATTTGGAAAGGGGGCTGCGAATGGAGGAAGAGGAGAAGTTGGAGTAGACGATGAAGAAGGTGAGGAAGTCGAAGAAAAAGGAGAGGGAGGAGAAGAAGAAGAAGTAGAAGAAGAAGAAGAAAAAGAAGAAGAAGAAGAAGAAGAAGAGGAAGAAGAGGAAGAAGAGGAAGATGATGAGGAGGAGGAGGAAAAAGATGAAGTAGCAGATGGAGAAGATAAAAATGAAGGGAGGAATGAAAATGAGATTGAGACAATTGAGTTGGTCACGTACAACTATAGAAGTATAGGGAAATTTGTTGACCAACTTGGGTGGGAAGATTTAATGAAAAGAAGAAAGATGAGTAGATTAGTTTATATTTATAAGGCAATAAGTGGGCAGTTGGCGTGGAAAGAGCTGGGAGGTAGATTGGAAAGAGCGAGGTTTATTGGGAAGAATGATCATGAGTTTAAGTTGGACATGAAAAGGAAAGGAATGAGAAAGATAGGAATTTTAGAAAGGGGTGTCGAGGAATGGAACCGTTCAAGAATAAGTGAAGAGATGTTGGAAAGTGTGAAGAATTTTAAGGTAGGGATAAGAAAAGGACAGGGTGAAGGTTAGGGACTCAGACACACTGGCATGCAAAATGTACAAATCTGTTTCAATAAAGAAATAAATAATAAATAAACACCGGTGTCACTGCTGCTGCTAGAGTCGCTGCTATGATTGTTGGCATGACTATGTGCCTTGCCTAATGCCATCAAACACCAGTGACACTGCTGTTGCTAGCGTTGCTACTTTGCTACGATTGTTGGCATTACTATGTGCCTTGCCTAAAGCCAGCAAACACCAGCAGCACTGCTGTTGCTAGCGTTGCTACTTTGCTACGATTGTTGGCATTATTATGTGCCTTGCCTCATGCCAAGAAACACCGGTGTCACTGCTGTGGCTCGTGTTCCTACAATGCTACGATTTTTGGCATTGCTGTGTGCATTGCCTAATGCCAGAAAAAACCAGTGGCACTGCTGTTGCTAGAGTTCCTACGCTGCTACGATTGTTGGCAATACAATGTGCCTTGCCTAATGCCAGCAAACACCGGTGTCACTGCTGTTGCTAGTGTTGCTATACTCTGCTACGATTGTTGGCGTTACTATGTGCCTTGCCTAATGCTTGCAAACACCGGTGTCACTGCTGTTGCTAGTGTTGCCACGCTGCTACGATTGTTGGCATTACTATGTGCCTTGCCACATGTGCAATGCCAGCAAACACCGGTGTCACTGCTGTTGCCAGTGTTGCTACGCTGCTACGATTGTTGGCGTTACCATGTGCCTTGCCTAATGCCAGCAAACACCGGTGTCACTGCTGTTGCTAGTGTTGCCACGCTGCTACGATTGTTGGCATTACTATGTGCCTTGCCTAATGCCAGCAAACACCGGTGTCACTGATGTTGCTAGTGTTGCTACGCTGCTACGGTTGTTGGCATTACTATGTGCCTTGCCTAATGCCAGCAAACACCGGTGTCACTGCTGTTGCCAGTGTTGCTACGTTGCTACGGTTGTTGGCATTACTATGTGCCTTGCCTAATGCCAGCAAACAACGGTGTCACTGATGTTGCTAGTGTTGCTACGCTGCTACGATTGTCGGCATCACTATGTGCCTTGCCTCGTGCAAGCAAACACCGGTGTCAATGCTGTTGCTTGCGTTGCAACACTGCTATGTTAATGTTGCTTCTCAGAACCCCCGGTTGGCAATGCAACCCTGACGGTCTCGCCACCTGAATACAAGAGCGGCAGCGAGTTGGTAGCCAAGTGTGTCACCCCCAAGAGCAGTCCTCCTGCCACGATCACGTGGTACTTGGACGGAGCGCCTGTTGCTCCTGGCTCCGCCAACGCTAGGATCAGAGAGGAGCCGGTCGCCGAGTGGCGTTGGAGGAAAGTTGCGCAGACCACGACGCAGTTCCTCGCGGTGACCTTGGCGGAGGGCGACGACGCCAGAGAGTTGAGGTGTGAAATGAGACACATGTCTTTGCCAGAAACTAGACACGTGTCGTTGAATATTTTCTTTTACAAGGGTAAGTTCAGATTCTTAAATTTTTTATGCTGAATCAGAAAGGGTAATTTATGGCGTACATATGGAATCGGTGCTCGATTATTTTTGTTTTATGGCGAAATTTGTGACGTGTGAGGTCGTTACACACCAAGAGCTTTTTCGAGGTCCCTGTGATCAGGAAGTTTTTGTGATCAGAAAGTCCTTGTGATCAGGAGGTATTTTAAGTTGCATGTTTCAACCACATCAGCGGTTGTTCAACCCAGAGGATTGGATGGAAGAGGCTTGGGGAAAGAAACAGGTTTTTCATTTGTTTTTGCTTTCATCTACAGTCCTTGCTAGTTAGGACTCAATCGCAACACAACTTGCATGGTTTTCTACGCTGCTCAGAGAAAATCATAAGTTCTTATTTTTGAAACTTTCATGCCGAATCAAAAAGGGTTGTTTTCGGCATATATATATGGAACTCAATCTTGATTCGGTGCTCGATGATTTTTTTGGCAGTGAAACTTGTTACGTGTGACGGTGTTAAGTACTAAAAGCGTTTTGGTGGTCAATTTGATCAGAAAGTCCTTGCTATTAGGAGGTCCTTGTAGTTGCAGGTACAACCACACTAGCGGTTGATCCATCCCGGGAATGGGATCGAAGGGTTTTGGGACAAGAAACATATCTGTTTTCTTGTTGTTTTTGCTTTCATTCACAATTTCGGGGCTTGTTAGGACTCAAACTCAAAACAAATTGGGTGGTTTTCAATTCTGCTCAGAGCAAACCAAAATAAAAGACCAGGATCAAAGATAATTTCTAAAAAAGATGATGAGAGTGGTATTGTTTTAACGAAAATAAATACTTTCCCTACTACAACAACAACAAGCAAAAGACATAAGACAAAAATTAGGTATGGAACGTCTTCGACAATTCTTGTTGATACAATAAAACCTTTGATGTATGTACTTTCATTGGTCTACGATGCAGAAAACTCAGTTCCCATCGCCACCTGGATTTGGTTTCTGGCTGCCGTCGGGATTTCGGTCGCTGTCACCGTGATCACGATGAAAGTTTATCGAAAACTGAAGAAAGCTTCTCGGCAAGCAGCTACAGGTATAAACAGCTTTTTGTTTAAACACCGTGAAACACCATAACATGACTAGGCTATGCGAACACTCATATAATCGTGTTGTGTATGAGCGTAATATTTACGCTCGTCCTCAACGCGATTAAATTGCGTGTGCGCATAGCCTAGAGGCTAGTATGATCAATTTTAAATGTTCGGCGTTAATTTATCAGCTTTCTCAATGAGATCGGTTGGATATTATCATGATGAAATCGTCGTTGAATATTTCAAAATGTAAAAATCGATTGAAAAAAAAAAAACTCTTCAATCGATTTGCTTTAAATTAACACAGTATCTTTATTTTACGGTATTTAATGCACACAGCAAATTTTGCTAAGAATGGTTGAAGATAAAGTTGCTAAAGTTGCAAAAAACTGCAAAAACGCTTAAAAGGTGACATAAAAGTGCCATTTTCAAGAAAAGTGCTTATCGTAAAACAATGAAATTTAAACACAAACATTAAATCGTAAGAGTCAACATATCTATTAATCAGGGGCGGTTAGTGCATGAGGCCGAGGAGGCCGTGCCGCCCCAAAAAAGAGAGGAAAGAGAGGAAAGAAAAAAGTTTTGTATACTAGGTGTCTTTGGATTACCTGTTTTCATTTGAAATTTGAAATGTCGTGGCGTTCTCAATTTGCGTTCGTTCAGCGACATCTATGCGTGTCTGCGGGTATTACGCGTCTTTGCTGCATGATTGTCCATATCGCGTCATAAGGGAGGCACCTCGCCAAGCGGAGGCCGGCGACCCTGAACTATAGGTGCGGGGTGTGGAGAGATCACTAGAGCCTCCAGGGGGGGTGTTGAAACGTGGCTCTCTCGGACGATCTCACGTCTCGCCGGAGTCCACGCTTCCCCTAGGATCTTTGGTTCCCCCACGTTCCCCTCTTTACGATGCGCAAGCAAGGCAGAGCCGAGGGAATCGGCTGGTTCCAGAGGCTCTGGGCCGAAGTTACCCGAGGCCCGAACAAAGTAAACCTACATGTCGCCAATTCCGTGCAACCGGTGCGATTTTATTCCATGCTAATTTGTTACTCTTTATTGTTTGAAAGCAGACATGTTTTAGATGAATTAATTTAAAGTTAATTTCTTTGTCGTGTGTTTGTGTATCTACGCGCCTTCTGTGTAATGTTTGCGTTTTGCAAGTGTTGTAAATGCTACGTGTGCTGGTGCTATCCTCTTGCGACATCATGTATGCGGTTGATGATTTTCTGAATTTGCTAGTTAGCAAACGCGACTTCGTAGAACGTGTCAAAATCAAAACTATTGGTAAGCCAACACCTCACCAAAAACCATCTCAAATTCACCATCTCAAAATAATCGACAAAGATGGTACTATAAATCGTTCGTTTTCTGACAAGTGGCATCGAAGATTTGGCTGGCTGGCGGGCAGCAATGAGAATATTTGCATTGTTTTGGTGGTCTTGTGTCATGCTCCCTGCTTGCAACAACAAACACTCGTGAGGAATTCCATAGGCTACGTAGGTGTCACAAAACCTTCCCAGATCAATCAAACGTCACAGGACGAGCATCGAGCATATTCGAGTTGTATCGAGCTGTAAGAACGCCAGAGAGTCGACGAGGCAATAAATGATGGTGCACGTGTTCAAAACGAACTCCACAATCTTCAAGTTTCTAAGAATCGACTAATCCTCGAGCGTTTGATTGACATAACTTGCTTTCTGGCAAAGCAGAAGGCTTTCCGCGTGCATGATGAAAGCGAAACCTCGGCCAATAAAGGGCATTTTAGAGGACAGTGTGACCATTTTTGTAAATACGACACCGTGCTACGTGAAGGTGTTTCCAAGATATCGCAAAACGAACAAATCGAGTTGGTTGCTTAAAATCACCAAGTAAATATTGTATTGTGATTTCTTTTGTGGAAATTTGACGGAACAACCGAAATTGCTTGCAATTCTCAAGTTTCTGTTACCTTTCGGTACGTGAGCAAGGGAAATGTGATCGAACGTTTTTTTATGGTTTTATGCGATTCTAGACGCGAGTTCTGGCCGGAATGCCACTTGTCGGAACTCAAACTGAACTTCAGATAGAAATTCTCGTTAGGGTTGTTATTATTTTTGTGCCTCCTCTCTTTTTCGACCCACGAGCCGCCACTGCTATTAATTTTCGTCAAATTATATTCAGCTTCTTGGCCTCCACAGAATAAAACGTGTTTTGGAAAAACTGAAAAATTTCGTTATAAACTTAATTGATGAGCTTAACGAGCGTAGCGAGTGAAGCGAAATCTTCAATTACACTTACTGCAAAAAAAAGTCTCCGGTGTTTTTTTGTTTGTTTGTTTGTTTGTTTTGTTTTGTTTTTTTTTCTGTTTGTTTTTTTGTGTGTTTGTTCGCGCTCTACAGGCCAAACGCCAAAACAGATTTTGATGAAAATTTATAGGGACCTTTTTTTTTCTCTGAACTTAGATCTGCCACATTTTTGAAGCAAATCGGACGAGTAAATTTTATCTTTCACTTCTTTTCACTTCTTTTTCAGTTTTCCCAAAACACGTTTTGCACTCTAGAGGCCAAGCATCTGAATATAATTTCACGAAACTTTCAGGATATGTTGACCCTTGCGATTTAATGTTTGTGTAAAAATTATATTGTTTTCTGTTGAGCACTTTTCTTTCAAATGGCGCTTTTCTGACGTTTTTTGCGCTTTTTTTAGCGTTTTGGCAGTTTTATGCATCCAAATCAACTTTATTTTCAACTGATGTTTACAAATTTTACTGTGTGCATTAAAAATCTTAAAACGAAGATACTGTGCTATTTTGAAGCAAATCAGTTGAATAGTTTTTCTTTGATCAATTTGTACGTTTTAAAATTTTCGAGTAATTTCACGAATTAATTTCGAATGTCATTGAGAAAGCTGCTAAATTAACGCCGAACATTTAAAATGTCATACACGCCTCTAGGCTATGCGCACACGCAATATAATCGCGTTGTGGGTTAGCGTAAATATTACGCTCATCCACAACATGATTATATGAGTGTTCTCATAGCCAAGTAACATCAAATTTACTTGTCCGAATTGCTTCAAAAACGTGGCAGGTCTAAGTTCAGAGAAAACGAAGGTTCACAGATATTTTCATCAAAATTCGTTTTGGCATTTGGCCGGAATCGTGCGAACAAACACACAAAAAAAAAACATTCCGGATTTTTTTAGCAGTAAAGTGAAATTGAAGATTTCACTTCACTCGCTACGCTCGTTACGCTCATCAATAATCTAGACTAGAAACTATGTCTGGAACGAGATAACGGCCGTCTGTCTGTTGCCTATCAGCCAACGCCGAGCCCAGCGCCACCCCGGCGGAGTACCTCGAGATGATACCAGGCTTGGAGATGAAGGTGGAATACGACGGTAGGTTGATGCGGCAGTCAATACGCAGCTGCCATGATTCCTTCTTTGGGGTTGTGACGCCTATGAGACTGTCTGCTCAAATATTTGTAATCTGACTACAGAAAACGAAGGAATGATATTTTATTGACTTGTCATTAATTTGGGCGGTTAGGAAAGGTATGTTTTGCACTAAAGTTGTGTCAAAGCAAGTGTCTCTAGTCATCCACTCGAGCTCTACAAGTAAGACAGTACAGTGTTTTTGTCTCCTTGGTAACCTCAAAGACCCGCTTGTGATGAATGTGTCTCAGTTGGGTGTGTTCATTGCAGACGTGAACTGCCCCCCGGAACCGGAACCGGAACCCGAACCTTTCTACGACGTGATCCACGAGAACAAAGGTATTTGAAAAAAGAGTCGAGGCTCATAGATATCTGTCACTGTCCAAGTTTCTTTCGAGCTTTATTGTATGACAAGAAACTTGCATATTATCAACAAGACCAAAGCTTGCAAAGTTGCGAGATGCTAGGATACTAAAAGATGGCCACTTTCCCTGGATTTTCTTCTTTCTGGTCGTTCCTGTGACCAGCTTTACTAACGGACCAGTATTGTGAAATTGTTTGGAATTCGGTTGTCAGACGAAAATTGTCAAGTGTCAAAGTCCCAGTCATTCTGCCCACTTCATTGGGCAGAAATGGCAATGACCATGACCTCGTGTAAACTTTTCAGCCGCCGCGGAAGCCGCTAGGAGCGCGCTGCTCCCTCCACTCACAACGTTGCCTACGACCATGCAAAAAACCGGCTGAAACCGCCTGGAACCGGCTCGAACCGGACCGACATGCGCACTGCGTATGCGAACCTGCCCGCCTCGGTTACTGATGAAGGTGGGTGCGATTCTGCAGCTCGCAGTGACACACAGGGGCCGGACTGTTGTCGAGATGCTAGTGTGTTGCTGGTGCTGCGTGCAGGACTGATGCACGCTGGCCGGACTGAAGACTGATTCTCGCTTGTTCTTTCAGAGGCCGACGAGTTCTTCATTCCAAGGGCGAGGAATGTCAAGTGAAGCCGTGACGTCATTGGATTGAAACACCACGCGTTATGTCTTAGGCTTCTTGATTGCTTGTTTTCTTAGCGAATTAGAATATTCAGATAATAAATATTGTATTCTTGCCAGTTAGTGTTTATAATAGTTTAAATATGTAAGTAAGCACTATGGAGAATAGTTTGAATTTAATATTTTGCAATTTAATATAAGAAAATTATCATTTTAAATTTGTATATGAACACAACAACATGAGCTCTTTAATTTTTAGCTACATTCCTATTGCAACAACATATATTTGTCTAAAGATACTTAAAGAACTATGGATTTAATCTTATTTCTATAAAATTCACCTTTCAATATATTGTATTATTACTAAAACGGCAGAAAACAATCAGTTTGTTTTAAAACAAAGCTTTCTTCAGGTAGCATGTGAGCAAATATCCAACGTATCTAATGCAGGAAAGCTCTGTCGAAAATAGCATTGTAGAGCTGGCGACAGAATCTTCAGCGCTGTCTAGGCGGCGAGGGAAGAAATTAAAACACAACAGCCATCTATGAAACCTAATCTAGATACAACACTATGTATTTTAAGTCATTAAGTGTTGTTTTTTTTCACATCTCACCAACTCTCTTTTCAAATACTGGATAAGAAATATCACTTGCAAAATATTAATTATGCTTGCAGGGTGTTCAATCCGTTTGATATAGCAGACAAAATCCATATTCTCCCTGTAAATTGTTAAAATTATGTCAGATGCAATTTGGATTCTCTCTTTACTATTTTTTTAATGGTAATAGAGTAAATGTCAATTAAAATTCCTGTTTTACTCTAATCACAGTTAAGATAAGAATTAGCGATAACTATCCTAGAGAGGAATTGCGCCAAACAATGAAATTACCTTCAAAAATACCTTTAAAAAAAGTGACATTTTACAGCCACATGTTCTAAGGGAATATATTTGCCCTGTGTCAATGCCGTATGAGTAGAATTTTGATGTTATTTCTAAAAAATGCATTAACATTTGATTAGGAATGATAGCAAGTATTTATGCGAAGAATAACAACCAATTTATTTAATGCTATTCAACATTTCACTTTAAAGTGAAGCTTAGCCTAGGTTTTTAGTGTTTGTAGAATCAACCCAAACCTTGCCCCTGCCCCGCGCCCTAGCAATTCATGTACGTCCGGTGTCTGTCATCTAAGTGCAGAAAAAAAGAGTTAAGACAACTTATGATAAGGGCCACACCAACCTGTCATCTTATCTGTGTTCGATTTCACACCTTGCTAGCACTTTGATATCGCTTCTGGCTAGCACGTCGATACCTGGCTAGCAAACAGCACAAGACAGGGTGGCGTCGTGATGAGCCAAGCCTCGACGCACGCAAGCAGCGATCTGTCCGAAGAAGTTCCGGTCTCCTTGCGTCGAGCTGAGTGGGTCACGAGATCCACGTTGTGCTTGTCAAATGGAGTTTGTTGCCAGTGCTGTTTGCAATCAGTTTTTTTAGCTAGGAACGCTTCAGTTAAAAAAAGTTTTGTGTTTCTGAAAGTTCATGGACATGTTTTGAAGGTGAAGGTGACTAAGAACATTTATTTCGTTGGAAATTGATGCGTCTAAGTGTGTGAAAATGAAAATACACGTCGCGTTGTTGGTGACGGTCTGCACTGTGTCGGGTGAGTCCGGTTAAATATCATAACTTTGATGGTTTTGATGCTTTGTTATTTTGCTTTCAGTGACAGACGTAGACGTTATTTATCCTATAAGGAAAAAAACACAGTTTCTTAAAGCTTTGCCTTTCAAGATAAGAATGACGTACTTATTTTAGAACAAAAATTTAGTTTTAAACGCCTAGATTTGCTTTCAGTGAGAGATTGATCTGTAACTGATCTTTTTAAACAGGTGTAGCGTCATGGCAGTTGAGCATCCAGCCGGCAGATTATGTGACCATTGAGAAATCACAGAGCGTCACAATTCTCTGCAAAGCCGATCGCGGCATCAAGCTGACAGACTGCGGCTTCCAAATAGCGTCAAATGACGGCGTGCATTACTTCAACGCCAGCTTGGGTCCCATGACCGAGGAAGACACGCATTTTGGTAACCTAACCGTGAAGTATCTCGGGTCGGGACTGGATCACGGTGAATGTGAGGTACAACTTACTGCTCCTAACCACTACAAGGAGGAAACATTCCTTGTGGGTTGTCGAGCTCGCACCGAGTTTGGTGGCTGGAAGTACAACTACGTTTACGTTGAGAACTCAAGTAGGTGCATTCTAAATTAAAGTATATTTTGTCAGCAATGTATAATGCTTTGCTCTAAAATTATCAATTAATTCTGTGTCGTTTTTTTCGTATTGCATGGCTTAAGTATGGCCAAAATAGGTGACATGTTGTTATCATTTGTATCGAGCAATAAGCCACTAGGCCAGACAAGTTTTCAATAATTAATTCGGTGTATTTGTTTTCATTAGCATGGAGGCAACACGAGATCAAACTACAGACCTTCCCAAACTCGCCCTATCTCCTGCCTGGATTCAGCATTACGATACGCTGTGACTGCTTTAAGAACGATCCTATCCAAGCATGCAAATTCACTCTTCCAGACGGACAAGTGCTTTCACTCAACGAAAATTCCAACCAGATTAAGCTTCCGAAAAACGTCCAATACGTCGGTGTCAGCCTCGACCATGGTCATTGTGGGATCTTCATCCCCAATGTGAGCCTACTTGACACCAGCAAGGGTAACACCCTCACCTGCGATGTGTGCGTCTTTAGAAAGAATTGCCGAACGAGACAGATCCAAATCAACCTAGCCGGTTAGTTAATATAATCTCACAGCTAATGTGTTTAATAGATTCCTATCAAATGACATGATAGGCAATACCTCACAGTTGGCATTATCTCATGCCAGCAAACACCAGTGTCACTGCTGCTGCTAGTGTTGCCACGCTGCTACGATTTTTGGCATTACTATGTGCCTTGCCTAATGCCAGCAAATACCGGTGTCACTGCTGTTGCTAGTGTTGCCACGCTGCTACGATTGTTGGTATTTCTATGTGCCTTGCCTTATGCCAGCAAACAACGGTGTCACTGCTGTTCCTAGTGTTGCCACGCTGCTACGATTGTTGGCATTACTATGTACCTTGCCTAACGCCAGAAAACACCGGTGTCACTGCTGTTCCTAGTGTTGCCACGCTGCTACGATTGTTGGCATTACTATGTACCTTGCCTAACGCCAGAAAACACCGGTGTCACTGCTGTTTCTAGTGTTGCCACGCTGCTACGATTGTTGGCATTTCTGTGTGCCTTGCCTAATGCCAGCAAACACCGGTGTCACTGCTGTTGCTAGTGTTGCCACGCTGCTACGATTGTTGGCATTTCTGTGTGCCTTGCCTAATGCCAGCAAACACCGGTGTCAGTGCTGTTGCTATAAGTGTTACTACGGTGCTACGATCGTTGGCGTTAATGTTGCTTCACAGAACCCCCGGTTGGCGATGCAGCCCTGACGGTCCCGCCTCCTGAATACAAGATCGGCAGCGAGTTGGTAGCCAAGTGTGTCGCCCCCAAGAGCAGTCCTCCTGCAACGATCACGTGGTACTTGGACGGAGCGCCTGTTGCTCCTGGCTCCGCCAATGCTAGGATCAGAGAGGAGCCGGTCGCCGAGTGGCGCTGGAGGAAAGATGCGCAGACCACGACACAGTTCCTCGCGGTGACCTTGGCGGAGGGCGACGACGGCGCAAGGTTCCGGTGTGAAGTGAGCCACATGACCTTGGCGGAAACTGGACGCGTGTCGCTCACCCTGACTTCAAACAAGGGTAAGTTTTTATCTTTTATGCTACCAAAAAAAGCGAATTTTGGTTTTTGGATGTAATCAAGTCTTGATTCGGCGTTCTTAGATTTTTGTTCAACTTTACAGGACTTGTGTCGTGTGACGGCGTTAAATAGAATAAGCTGTGTAATGTTCTTGGTTTCTTAGTGTCATTTGTGTTGGTATATCGCTCTGTTTTTGATATTCTTGTTATCAGTCCCCGCAACCACACCAAGCACATCAGCAACCACAACAAACACATCAACAACCACAACCACGACATCGCCTTTTGCAACCACGAAATCGGATGAAGAACTCACGCGAAGACTTGAGTCTACAACAACAGGTTTGTTTGTTTGTTTGTTTGTTTGTTTGTTTGTTTGTTTGTTTGTTTGTTTTCTGTTCGTGTGTTTGTGTCTGCGAGCATTTGTCTGGACCTCGGCCACAAACAACCACTTACCAAAACTAGCATGAAGCGAAGCCTAACTTCACTCATGCCAAGATTGGATATTTTGGTTCGAACAGTGTTAGAATTGGTGAAATATTATCATTTTTCAAATCAAGATAAAAATGCTGTGTGAAAATCTGTTGTAACTCTTATCATTTATTAGCGAAACCATTTGCTTTGAGTTCTTCTATTTGTCTAAGATGCGGAAAGCTCGGCTCCTATCGCCTTCTGGGTTTGGGTGCTTGCTGCCGTTGTAACTTCGGTCGCTGTCAACGCGATCATGATCATTGTTTATCACAAGCTGAAGAAAGCACGTGGGCAAGAAGCTACAGATATACGCAGCTGTATGTTGAGAGACTTCCTTAAACACCCCAAGATGGTTTTTAGAAAAACAATTTTACTGGGTTATAGAATGCCCCAAATTCAAACTTTTCCCGCTGTCTCGCGAAGCTGTGCTGTGTAACTTTTGGGGTTCCTGATGGAGGAACACCGTCGTTACCGAGTATAACAGGGAAGGGGTGGATTAGGCTTCCCGGTTACTAGTTTAGATCGCTAATGATAATTGTAGTTAATTGGTAGATTGAATTAGAGTTTATTGGTATTGGTACACAAATGATAAGTAGTTGGCTACAGGTTGATACACTTTACTATTCTATACTATTGGAAAACGTCTGTCTACGACTAAGGCTGGACTGGTACTCTCCTGGTGGTTGCTATAGCGATGCCTTTCTGCTGGCGTTCTCACAGGTGTGAAGTATAAGATCAAGAATGTGGGAACCGCATTGTCAGCAGTTGCATACTTCTGTCCGTATACTGTTATCAGCAGAATGAAATGATACTTGCTGCTAGTATAGAGTATATTATAGAATATTGTAGAGTAGAGAAATATCTACATGTAACTTTGTTACAGCTGCCTGCTTTACCAACGGTCTAAGCTTGAGTGCCGATAGCAACACATTAGATTCTTTATAAAGCAGGCAGCACAGCTTTGCGAAACACAGTGAAAAGTTGGAATTTAGTTGCGTAGCATTCAATATCCCGGAGTTTTTTTGCTAAGATTATGAAAAGACATGAGTCTCAAAAAAGTAAAGTGTGTTTTTTCTAGGGTGAAACTCCCTACAAAATCGTGTCGATGCGTGGTTAGTTAAATAATCTAGACTAGCATCCCTGTCTTGAACAAGATAACGGTGGTCTGTCTGTTGCCTAGCAGCCAACGCCGAGGCCAGCGCCACCCCGGAGGAGTACCTCGAGATGATGCCAGACTGCAAGGAATCGGGCAACGAATACGTCGGTAGGTTGCCGTAGCTTCGATCGCGCATTCGACGGAGCGACGTTATGGCCTAATATCTGAAATCTGACGTCAGAAAACGAAGGAATATTATCTTATAAAAATGTTAAAAATTAATCCGGCTATGTAAAGTTCATAAAACTTAAGTAAGGTTATGTTGGCACTGATGTTGTGACAAAGCTAGCAGTTCCCTTGAGTGCTACAAGTTAGACAGCACAGTGTTTGCGTCTCTTAGGTTACCTCGAATACCTGCGTGTGAGGAACGTGTCTCAGCCAGATGTGTTCTTTGCAGACGTGAACTGGACGCCTTCGTCACCGGAACCGATTTACTACGAGGTCTTCGATAACATAGGTACTGGGCAACGGAACAAGGATTTTATAGCTGCATTTCTGTCCAAGTTGCATTAGATTTTTGTCGAATTGGGCCAGAAATAAGCCTTACTTAAAAAGAAAACCGTGCAAAGCTGCGAAGTTTTCACTATGAGTGTCTTTCATTCGCGAACCATCCTGGATTCAAGTTTTTATTGTTACCAGCTTCATAAACAAAACAATAATTTTAATATAGTTGTAACTCAGCTGTCGATAAAAACTTCTCGTGTGTCAAAGTCCGAGACATTCTGCCGCCATGATGCCGTCATTGAAATTGGAGTTAATGATGACGTGGCAGAAAAAGCATCCATCTTTCAATGACCTTGGCCTCGTGTGAACTTTTCAGCTGCCGCGGCCGCCGCTAGGAGCACTCTGTGCCTTCCACTCAACAACGTGGCCGACGACCATGCCAAAAACCGACTGGAACCGGCTCGAACCGGCTCGAACCGGACAGACATGAGCACTGAGAATGCAAACCTGCCCGCATCGGAAACAGAAGAAGGTGCATGTGTGTTTGAAGTGAATCTCTGCTCGCCGTGACACACTGGGGCCGGACTGTTGTTTCTTCAAATATCTTACCAGGCTGTAGAATCTTGAAAGGTCTACAGAAATAGCATTGTTGAGATGGCGAAATAATGCTGATGCAAGGGGGCCGGACTGCAGACTGATTCTTGCTTGTTTTTTCAGATGCTGGCGGGTACCTTGTTCCAAGGTCACGGAATGTCAAGTGAACCAGTGACGTCATCAGATTCGTAGCATAATGAGTAGTGTTTCCGCCTCTTGGTTAAAGGCATCTTGTGGTATATGATCTTGAGAAGAGACTGGTAGTAATAATTGAGCCTATCTTAGCAGCGAAAGAATACAATATTAAAAGTGTCGAACATTATATTTTTCTGTTCGATCATAAATGTTATTATACATAACAAATAGGAATCTGCATTGTTCTCATTTTACAATGAACTTAGATTTAAATATGTATCTTTACATGAGTACAGAAAATAAATGTTTTTTCCTCCTCATCTTACACCAGCTATCCGCATCACACACTGAAATACACCTTTTCCATTCAATCAAAATTACGTCATGATACCCACTATCTAAAGCCAGGTAGAGCGATTTAGGTTGTGATTTCCCTATCTTCCTTTGTTATTTAGCAGAGATAATTAATATTCCAAAATGGCTGTACGTTCAGTGGGTATCTGACGTCATTTTTCTCTGAGTGGAATAGGTCTATTAGATAGCGAAGAGACCGTGAACTGTATCCTTTCTGCAAACATCGTTGCTTTGCTTACAGTTAATGTTATTTTACGAATGTAATTCCCCGCAAACTTTGTATAGAAACTTGTTGCATCTATTCGCTACGCGGCATCAAGCCCTTATCGGTCACACACCTCGGCGAAGTCTCCAAGGTTGCTACCTTGGAGCAGACGATGTCAACACCACGACAGGAAAAAAGTAAATGATAAAAAGCCCAGAAGGAAATATGCGTCAAACATCGGCTTGTGCTTGCACCTTGCCCTACCTTTATCTACCTCCAGCTGCCTAGCAAACACAGACACGGAAACTGTAACAGGGGACTCTGTTGGGGAGCACCTCTCTTACTGAGTGTAACAGGGAGGGTGTGGATTATGCCGTACCTGCTACTGGATATATCTAATAGGTAGGTAGTGGTTGTCAAATAGTAGATTCATTATGGGTTTAATGATTATTAGTTAAACAAACACAACAATGTACTCTACTATAGATTGGTTCTATTTTTTACTATTTAAGAATGTAGACGACTGACTATGATGGAGTCTGGATTGGTTCTGTAAAGTCTAAGATTCACAATGTGGGAACAGCAGTGTCAGCTGTTGCTTCTGTTCTTAAACTGTTATCAGCTACACGAAACGATACTTGCTTCTAGTATAGAGTATATTCTAGAATGTTGTAGAGTAGATTGATATCTACTTGTAACTTTGTTACAACAGATCGCGATAAGCCAAGATAACGCCTGGAAAATATCTGTTCGAGGAAGTCCCTGTCACCGAGTGAGTCAAGCCAAGCCGAATCATTTCTATCAAAATCTTGGAAATATAGCACTTTTACTAAAAAAACAAACCACTGAGCAAGCTGGTTTCAGTCGCTAATAACGGGTTGCTTGTGATTGCGTTATGTTAATGTCATTTTGAATTATTCTCAGCTCCAATCGCCACCTGGGTGTGGGTGCTGGCTGCTGTCGGGATTGCTGCTGCTGCACCGCGATGTTGATAACATTTTATCAAAAGCCGTGGGCAAGAATCTACGTTCAGATTTTTGTTGCAACTCTCCCTGGTGAGGTTAAGCACCAGCAAGATAATTAAAAATGATTCTAGAAAGTTGTTTCACCGGTTCTCGTGAGATCATTGAAGTTGAGCCACATCGCGCTGAGTCAGGTGTTTGATAGGTGACCATCATGCACACGATCAGTTCTGTTCGGGAGAGAGGTTGGAGGGTTCGAAGTTAGTACGACAACTTTATTCGTCTTGCTTATCAACCTCTCGACAACATGGATTAGCGGAGGTATCCGTTGTATCCGAGTTGTACCGTTCTTCGGAAGAGACGTACAGTCGGTGGTCACCTCGGTGCTTTTCGACAAGAGTAGGCTACGTGCCGGCACAGGGTTTCTCCTCCTCCCTTCAAGGCTAGGTTAGGTTCATCATCACAATTCATTCACCAACGCCGTTAGACCAGTGCCATAGGGCCAGTTGTCAAAACAGTGCGTCGTTAAACACCAATAATCATCTAAAAGGATTCTGGGTCCAGGCAAATAAATCCTCAGTTATTTTCCAACATCCATCTCGCTTTACTCAGGCCGACGCACATCGCCACAACGCACACGCTCAGTTGTCGATGGTGATGCCGGTGTTGGTCTCGATCCAGTCCAGGAAGGAGGTGACCCTGGTGAAGGCCACCGGGTAGCCCAGCGAGCAGCCGGCGGCGGCGCCGAAAGACACGACGCCCACCTCGGTGTAGAGGCCATCGGACTCCTGGAAGATCAGCGGGCCGCCGGAGTCTCCCTGTTGGGGCGTTAGACAGTGTTTAATTAAGGTTGTTATGGATTGTGCAGGGGCACGTTGCTGTCCTGCAATGTACAACACTTTGAAACAAGGAGGTTCTAGTAGACTTTGCAGGGACACGTTGCCGTCCTGCAATGTACAACACTTTGAAGCAAGGAGGTTCTAGTAGACTGCAGGGACACGTTCCTGTCCTGCAATGTACAACACTTTGAAGCACGGAGGTTCTAGTAGACTCTGCAGGGACACGTTGCTGTCCTGCAATGTACAACACTTTGAAGCAAGGAGGTTCTAGTAGACTCTGCAGGAGCACGTTCCTGTCCTGCAATGTACATCACTTTGAAGCAAGGTGATTATATTTTGAAGAAATAAGGCTCTAAAAGACTACCCAGAGCTACAGTTACATTTATCGTTTTCCACTTTGCTATGTCAGCACCAAAATGCCGGAGCTTCTTAAACTCATGGGCTGACTTGATCAACATATCTGTTGAGGCGCCTGTCAACGAGTAAACGACTGCCTCAGCTGTTGCTTCTACCACGGATTCCGATTGTGTCTTACGTTGCACGTGCTCTGTCCGTTGGCGCCCGAGCAACAGATGTTGGAGGCGAGCACAACGTTTCCGTAGGTCGCGGCGCAGACGGTGTTGGTGATGACCGGAAGGTCGACCCAGCGGAGGACCGCGGAGATGCCGCCAGACGCTGCAAGACACAGGATGGTCAGGCGGTGGACGTGCCGTGCTTATGGTTTTTTTTGCATTTTTGGGGCCACAGAGTCGGGTTTTAGTGATTTAATGCATCTCCAGGGCCAGTTAGGCGTACTTGGGTGATTTTATGCATGTGTGGGGCCACAATCAGGGGCGTGCCGTCGATGGAATCAAGGGAATCATTGATTCCCCTCGAATTCCCAATAAATAAATTAATACATATTTTTTTTAAATCCCGAACTGCATTCTTAGCATTTTTTAATACACTTTCATCTTATGTTATGGAATTGATAAGAATTCAAATCGGAACTCCACGCAAAACATCCCGCGCCAGAGAATGCGCGTGACGCAACCCGCATCGCTCGACTGTAGCTCGTCCAAGGGAATCACTTGTTTGAAATGCTTCTCCCGTCCCGTGCTGTTGGCTGTGCATCGTGCTAGAAGCCAGTTAGCTGCAGCGAGCCGGCCGCGCGGCAGGCGTCGCCGGCGAGCACGGCGTGTCAATAAATGCCCTAAATATGCGCGTGCAGAGCACAGGCGAGGCTTTTAGGTCCACAATATTGTTCGTTACTCTTCCAGGGCCAATATCATGTCACTTTTTGGTGCATTTTGCCCATTATGACAGCATTTATCGAGTTTTAAGCTGAGGGGAATCACTCTTCAAGATAGCTTCCCATGAGATGTGCGACAAGCACTGGGTCTGAGTCAGCCTGCCGAACGATGGCCGGGAACAGCCGAACTTCTACCGCCTGCCTGCCTGCCATGTAGCAAGGGACAAGCAATGACATGCAATCGGTAGTAATTCAGCACTCAGCAGCAATTAATAATGAGACAGTGAAAAAGATTTGATCGATCATCGAAAGATTCATTACCGTCGTGTACCATCCCGGGGCTCCTGAGGAGGCTTTCATGATGAGGAGGCAAATTTTTGACCCTATTGATTCCCCTATTGATTTTTCTACGGCACGCCACTGGCCACAATGCCTGCATTAGATGATTAAATGCTGTCTTCTTTATAATAAGGTGTGTAAAATATCCCCCCCCCCCCCACTGCCAGAACAGTCGACATTGTAGAGTTAAGGAATGGTAAGAAGTTTAATTTATTTGGGAACGACTCGTGCTTACCCCACCTAGACTAATAAGTTACTCACACAAGCCGCGACCGTGAAATGCCCCAGGGTAGTCATCGACAGACATGTGAATATAGTAAGCTTTAGTGAAACCTAAGTGCGGGTAAATCAATCAAGATACGGTGAATCACATAACTCAATAAAACACAACCGATCTCACACAGCGTTGTGCACCTGTTCAAAATCCGACAAGAGGCTAGAAAAGCTTTGAGAAGTCAGCTGAGGTTGAGACTCACAGTCGGAGGTGCGACCCCAGCCGGACACGCGCACGGTCTCGCCGGCGAAGGTGGTGCCAACCTGAGAACGACGGGGAAGTCGGACAGCTCCGATCAGAGCTGCAAATAAAACACAAGTCAGGGTCAATGTTTTTATCCTGCCGCCGTTGCCCGTCTATATATTACTACATCAATCGGAATAAAATAGACCTCGTATGATTATTTTCTCATCGCCTCGACGCGTCAAAAGGTGATTTTTGATGCGCACGTTACACGTCGGTTTAATACGTTATAAATCGTTCACCTTTTTTAAAAATGTTAAAGTTTCTTCACTAACGTTTACAATTTTAGCCTTGCTTCGTGGCTCCAGTCAAAATGGACGACGCATAGAAGGCGCCCATGAAAACACGGACTTGATCAAAGTTTGTCGTTTGCTCTTATTGGTTACACCAAAAACTGATCAGGTTTTGTATAAAGAAAATCTTGATCACTCTCATTACAACACTGTGGATAAACTGAAAACAACAGCTCAGCTCATCAAAACAAACTCAATATTTTAATCAAACTCAATCTTCCTATCTATATAACGCTTCCTCAATCAAAACAAAAAAGACCTTATGCCCCATATCGCCCTCCCTGTCCCATCCACTAGCATAACATCAGAGCATCCTTGTCCCACCCACTTTCATGACTATAAAGCATCCTTGTCCCACCCACTACCATGACATCAGAGCACCCTTGTCCCACCCACTACCATGACTATAGAGCATCCTTGTCCCACCCACTAGCATGACATCAGAGCATCCTTGTCGCACTCACAAGACCAGGTGAGGGCCGACGACAGCTGGATGACGGCGATATCGTTGGCGATGGTGTTTGCGTTGTAGCCGGAGTGGAGGGTCGACGCGCGGGACGTCTGCGCAACGGTGCCGGTGGCGCCGCCGTCGGGGGTGGACGAACCGAACACCAGTCGGAACGAGGAGATGCTGAACACATATCAAGCTCGATTTTAGCGAAGGTGAAATCGGAGGTGGAATCCTACAAGACAGCCGTATAGAGGATGTAAAGTTGGGTGGTTGGAGAGAATTTCAGCGTCCCAGCGTGCTTGGGTCACTACTTGTGGCAATCGCCGAAGGAAACGGTTGTTGCTGGATTTGGGTTGATGTAGGATTTTATATTTCGGCAACCACGAGTCCGAAGGGGCTGAAACTCTGCACGGAGGTAAAGAACACTCATAGAAGACGATTCTTTGCAGGATTTCTGAATCGAAAATTTCCTATAGATTCTACGTTAATTTTTGTTAATTTTATGTGTCTTCCTAGCGAAAAATTGAGATCAATGTACCCGTCAACGCAATGTCCAGCGGTCAGCACCCAGGTGTTGGAGATGATGGATCCTCCGCAGAAGTACGAAGAGTCCATGGTGACGGACACCTGCCACGGGAACTGGCCGGAGGCGGCGACGGAGCCTCCGACGATGTGGGTGTCGATGCCGCCGGCGCGGATGGCTCCAGCTCCATCTGCAAGACGGGGACGACGGGGGTGTTAGAATGTGTTACTAGAGTGAAGGGCCGAACCGTCCTTGGGCGCGGTCAGGCGTTAGATAGTGTAACCCGAACCGTTAGGCACGTTGGAAATACGGGTTTTCGAGAGATCTACGAAGTTAAGCAACATCGCGCTGAGTTAGCTGTTGGATGGGTGGCTATCATGCACATGATCAGTTCTGTTCGGGAGAGAGGTTGGAGGGTTTGAAGTTAGAACGACAACTTCACTCGCCTTGCTTATCAACCTCTCGACAGCATGGATTAGCGGAGGAATCCTGTCGTTCGAGTTGTCCCGTCCTTCGGAAGGGACGTAAGCCTGTAGTCCCTCGGTGCTTTTCGACAGGAGTAGGCTACGTGCCGGCACCGGGTTTTCCCTCCTCTCTTCTAGCCATAGGTTAGGTTCATCATCACCCTTTCATTCACCGACGCCGTTAGACCAGTGCCACAGGGCCAGTTGTCAAAACAGTGCGTCGTTAAACAATTATAATCATACCGTCCTGTGGCGCGGTGCCGGGCTTGAAGTTGGCCACCACCTCGGGCTTGTGCTCCTGCTGCCGGTAGATGTCAGCCCACTCGGCCGCCGTGTGACGCGGGTTCAGCGCCGACAGGGGCAGGTTGATGTCGCGGGGCGTCAGTCCGGCCTGCGTGCATCCGACAAAACACAGTGAAATTTAGCCGCAGGGAAGACTTGGATGGACTTTTGATACAGCGATGGGCTCTGACTCCAGCTGACGGAGCTAGCGAGTCATTCATGTTGCAATGCAGGGCAGAGTTTGTCTCTCTCTGGCACCAGCTGACGGAGCTATAGCAAGTCAATTATAAGGGACGTTGCGTATTTAAGCAGTCTAGATGAAGCACACTAGATGTCTATGCTTCTTACCTGCGCCACGGCCACGAAGAGTGCGAGAGCGATGGCGATCTTCATCTTGGAAAGAAGTTCGACTTGTTGATTACTGAGAGATCAAGCCTTCTTATAGCTGGCACGGCCCCACTGATAGCTCGTATCAGATCACGTGAGTGGGTTTCTTGATGCGTTAGACCACTGGGTTTATCTGTCTAATTGTTCGCAAGACAATGCATGAAAAAATGGGAATTTCAGCAAATAATCTACAGTCTGATCACCTTATCGAGACCTGAAAAGATAATTGGCGAAATTTCCATGTTTTTGTTGACATGCACCGAAACCTTGCAGCTCAAGGAGATTGCCGGAGTTAAGCAGCAATGTGCACGGTAGGATTTGGATGGGTGACCGACCGTTCACCTTTACACCTAGTTTAATTATGTTCGCTGTGAAGATGGGAAGTGGGGGTTTGTTTTTTAATGGTAATTTTCATCTGAATTGGCATGAAAATTAATTGCAATTGGGTTTTCGTGAATGTGAAACTTTTGAATTATAATCCATGACAGTTCTTGAACCCTATCCTTCATTCTGGTTAAAAAGAATTAAATGCACATAATCGTATGCTGATGTTTTTGGGAGATAGTTCGCTGCCACCAGAGGCAAGAGCCTCGAATATTAAGGATGAAGGAGAACGGTAACTATAGGAGAGCGGTTTCGGGGCGAGAGGATCGTCGGGGGTAATCCGATTAGTAATAAAAAGGGAATCTGGTGTAAAATTAAAAGTAAAAGATTTATTTAATAATTAGTGAGAACTTACAATGAAGAAAGAAGTTGGGAACCAATATTTCCCTTGGGAACCAATATTTCCCCTGAGAGTGGAACCAATATTTCCGATCTTTAAAATCAACTTGGAAGGAAAAGCATCCAAGTGGAAGTTAGAGAACTCTGATTTAACATTGCAAAGGCGCCTCTATTTATATGAATTTTAGTCTAACCTACTGCATGTTAAAATATAATGTGGTGGGGGTGAAGGCTAGTGGTGGGGATGACGACAACCAGATGTGAGGGTTGTGACATCTGACAAATGAGGGTGGCTTTTGCCCTAATGTGAAACAAACATGATACTGGTGTGAAGAAAGATGCAAAGAAAGGGGGACGCTTTGAGGAAGCTTCATTATAATCGTAATGCTGTTCTTAATTTTTTTATAGGTTCCAGGATTCGGCCTTCGTAAGCAGTATTTTTTTTATAAAATCATCCGTTGACAATTTTATCATGATTTTGTTTTGTAAAAGCAAATTTATTAGACTTAAATTAAGCCTTTCACAGATTTCAAGATACATTTAATTACTTTATTTCATTATTAGCATTGGCATAAAAATCGCTCATATTTTGTTCAGATATTTTATTGCGGAATTGAATTTTCTAGAATTAATTTAGAAGTGAACTTAGACATATTACATGACATTGTAACAGTTAGCCTGTTAGATACTATAATAGCTTCATACATGAGCATAAAGTAGACCTTAGCTCCTAGCAGCACCTATGCCGACCATGCGAAACTGCAGATACCTGCTCGCAGATCTGTTCTCGTCAGAGCCTGGCAACCTTTCAAACTAGCAACATCTCCTTGTATCTAGCCTCCGAATTACACTGTCTTTGTAAGAATCAACGAATAAAACCCATATCTAATTCAACTTTTATGTACAGTTGCTATCCTGACTCTCGGCATCCCGTTTGATAGCAAACTGTGACGATAGGCGGTTGCTGCTTATACACCTATTCCACTCAGAGACAAGTGACGTCAGATACCCACTGGACGTACTACCAGTTTGAAAAAAAATAACTATCTCTGCTAAATAACAAAGGAAGACAGGGAAATCACAACCCCTATATAATGGTAATATAATTATTGCACGTTAATTATTTAACGGTCTGTTAACACAACATCTAGGAATCTCATTGGCGGTATCCATGGTGATAACACATAAACGGTCCGTTTAGAAGTTAACGGACAGCGTATCAGGAGTAGGCTACGTGCCGGCACCGGGTTTCCCCTCCTCCCTTCTAGCCATAGGTTAGGTTCATCATCACCCTTTCATTCACCGACGCCGTTAGACCAGCGCCACAGGGCCAGCTGTCAAAACAGTGCGTTATTAAACACCAATAATCAATCAACAGTGCTAGGTATTATCAATAATATTCATCCACTTTTCCAAAATTTCACTTAAAATTTCAAGTAATTCCAATTATAACCGATGTAAATGGCGACGTTTGACAAATGCTATGTATTTGATCCAGCCTATATGGTTTGTACATCTTATCGTGTACGTCTGTGATCTTCTTTGGCAACGTCAGTATTAGCCAGTTGAATGTTAACACTTGTCAAAAACCATATCAAGGCCCCGGCAGCATAAATAAACATCGATCATTTCTCACTGCTAATTGTGTTGAGCTGCTCGATAACAAATACCTCGATAAACAAACACCTGATAAAAACAATCAGCGTCACGAGATTAAATCCATATTTACAGTAAAAACTTGTTTGTCTAATTTTTGAATGCAAAACGGTTAATTTGCTTAAGGATTGTTTTAAAAATTGTAGGTATGGATATTTTCAGTTCATAGTTCTTGGAATTTGGCATGGAAAAATTGCATTGGCTTCGATTTAATTGTGTGCTATAGAGGGTGGGCTTAAAAAATATTGACTACAGTAATGTACTGAATACTGAAAGAAACTGACTTACTATGCCAATGAAAATACTTTAAAAAATACAAATTTACAAAAAGACAAATTGGGGCGTTCAAGATGGCGAAACTCTGGCTTCATTTAACTTGCATTAGCTCACTACGTTGCGCGATCCAAGTAATCGAGATCAGTGGTGGCAACCCTAACAATTTGCATATCCTTAGAGCCACCCTTCAATATTGAATGCAGGAACAGGAAGACAGAAAATGATGTCTAGTATCAAATAAACCCCAAGCCATGTAATACAATTCAAGCAGCTTTATTCAAAGCATCGCATCTACAGACACAGAACGCTTAGGCGCCGATGGTGATGCCGGTGTTGGTCTCGATCCAGTCCAGGTAGGAGGTGACCCTGGTGAAGGCAGCCGGGTAGCCCAGCGAGCAGCCAGCAGACGAGCCGAAGGACACGATTCCAACCTCGGTGTAGAGGCCATCGGTCTCCTGGAAGACCAGGGGGCCGCCGGAGTCTCCCTGTGGGGGCGTTAGACAGCGTTAGTTGGGCCGAGGTATTTTTATATCTTCCCTAAGCGACTCAATAGGGAATTATCCTCAACTTGAGGATGAATGAATGATTCTGTAATTATTTGGTTTAATGCCAATTTTCTTGGGAAAATTTTGACTGTTTTCCCTCACTATATGGCCCCTAAGCGTTCATGATTGGAATTTTGCCCAAGAATACCCGCACCGATTTTCTTCAGCTAACAGCATTTTCCACGCCAATAGTTGTTGGTTTAGGTCGCTGCATAGCCAAAGTGTGTCGGAATGGAATGGACCTATTCCATTCAATCAAAATTCTATCAAAATTATGTCATGATACCCACTCGCTAAAGCCAGGCAGAGCAATTCGGGTTTTGATTTCCCATCTTTCTTTGTTATTCAGCAGAGCTAAGTAATATCTCTCCCAAACTGGTAGTACTTCCAGTGAGTATCTGACGTCATTTTTCTACGAGTGAAATAGATCTATTCTACCTAAGAATAAAGCTGGACTGTCATTGAACCGTCACCTACGTTTGCATTCAATATGGATTTTATGAATGTTTGAACTTGAGGTTGATGATTCTGGTACATTCTCCAAACTAAAATTGTTCTTTGGACTTCCTCCACGCAACTCGAGGTCCGATTGGTTGTGGTGTTTGCTTGGAAGAAGTTCACGCATTGTATGAAGATTGTGATACGGGCTCCAGAAGGTTTAATGATTGTGTGTAAGTCTTACGTTGCAGGTGCTGAGTCCACCGGCTCCCGAGCAGCAGATGTTGGACGCGCGGACGATGGTTCCGTAGGTGGCGGCGCAGACGGTGTTGGTGATGACCGGGAGGTCGACCCAGCGGAGGACCGCGGAGATGCCGCCGGACGCTGCAAGACACATGGTGGTCAGGCGGATGGACGAGCCGTGCTTGTGGGGTTTTATGCGTGTGCGGGGCCACAGTGTCGGGGTTGGGTGATTAAATGCATGTGCGGGGCAAGAGTCTGATTTTTATGAAATTATCATTTCACCGTCAATTTCTTTGATCTTTGACTTTCTATTATTTTCAGCACGTTTCATTCGCAACTTTTTGAACTAATCACTTTTTAAGAAAATAAACATTATTTTTTTTACCGCCTAGGTATCTCAATGTAGAGGCCAAATTATGTAACAAATCGAGTTAGCTTTCGAGTTGCGTCGAATCTTATAGTAATAAAGTTAGTGCTTAAATTTTATAGTATTTTGTTAAGTTTTTCTCTTGTAAACACACTTTTATGTCATTTTTTGCGACGTGCAAAAATAATGAATTTTTCTATCCAGAATTTTATATTGTTCAATAAGCATCATGAAGCATCACTATGACTAAATGAGACCTTAAGTGAGTCAATATAGATACGTATTTCGAATCAGTTCCAAATACTCCAACAAAGTGCGCCCTACTGTTTCTCTACGGCGTTAGTGACCTAAAGTTATCTATAAAGCCACTAGAAAAGCTTTGGGAAGTCAGCTTAGGTTGAGACTCACAGTCGGAGGTGCGACCCCAGCCGGACACGCGGGTGGTCTCGCCAGCGAAGGTGGTGCCGGACTGCGAACGACGGGGAAGTCGGACAGCTCCGATCAGAGCTGCAAAGAAAACACAAGTCAGGGTCAATGTTTTTATTCTGCCTTCGTGTGCCGTCTATATATTACTACTTCAATCGGAATAAAATAGACCTCGTGAGCTCGTCAAACAGCTGCATCGAAATAAACAATGAAACTAGATCGTGTTAATTGTGAATGTTTCGCTTGCCAGCTAATGTTTTTGAATCTACCATCATTTTTCATCGATACAGTTCTAAAATCGGAATAAAATAGACCTGCAGCCTGATTTACATGATTCCATTTTCAGGTTTTCCAATTTATAAAGAAATGTAGTCTATGTTTTTGTGTTCCCAGCTGTGTAATGCATGTAGAAATTAATTAGATCGCTGCAATCCAATTGGTATACCATGATTGAGAAACTGTCAATTTGATTGTTTTACAAAATATATACTACTGATGTTAAGAGGGTAACTTGCAGCGAAAAACTCATCTCCATGGTGTCTATTGGTAGCTTGCTTCCTCCTTACTTGAAGATAATGTTTAACTGGACATGGTACAACAGGCCCTACAATCTATCTTAGATTGTCTAGATAATTCGCCACTGTCAGCAATTGACAACTAAAGAGCAATGTTTTTGTGTATTAAACGAAACCCATCCATACAATGCTGACTCCACCAAAAATAATAGACCACATGATCCATACCGGCATTTTTGTCCCACCCACTAGCATCACATAAGAGCATCCTTGTCCCAGCCACTAGCATGACATCAGAGCATCCTTGTCGCACTCACAAGACCAGGTGAGGGCCGACGACAGCTGGATGACGGCGATATCGTTGGCGATGGTGTTGGCGTTGTAGCCGGAGTGGAGGGTCGACGCGCGGGACGTCTGCGCAACGGTGCCGGTGGCGCCGCCGTCGGGGGTGGACGAACCGAACACCAGTCGGAACGAGGAGATGCTGCACACAAATGACACTCGATTTTAGTGAAGGTGAAATCGGAGGTGGAATCCGACAAGACAGCCGTATAGAGGATGTAAAGTTGGGTGGGTGTAGAGAATTTCAGCGTCCCAGCGTGCTTGGGTCACTACTTGTGGCAATCGCCGAAGGAAACGGTTGTGGCCATGGATTTGGGTTGATGTAAGATTTTATATCTCGGCAACCGCGAGTCTGACGGGGCTGAAACTCGGCACAAAGGTAAAAGACACTCATAGAAGACGATTATGTGAATGATTTCTGAATCGAAAATTTTCAATGGTAGATTTTACGTTCATTTTTGTTGGTTTTTGTGTGTCTTCCTAGCAACGAATTGAGATAGCAACGTACCCGTCAACGCAATGTCCAGCGGTCAGCACCCAGGTGTTGGAGATGATGGATCCTCCGCAGAAGTACGAAGAGTCCATGGTGACGGACACCTGCCACGGGAACTGGCCGGAGGCTGCGACGGAACCTCCGACGATCTGGGTGTCGATGCCGCCGGCGCGGATGGCTCCAGCCCCATCTGTGATGCGAGAAAGACGGGGAGCGTTTAGCGAGCTTTGCTTAGCAAGTTATGTGTTTTCAGTAAAGAAATCCCTGTTAAATCGTAGCCTCTCGTGTGTTTGATAAGCCTGGAATACGTTTATGCATGTTCCTCTTTATTCAGCTCACTTGCCGCGATTCAAATGTCGAAGCTTTCAAGTGAAAGATGAGCAGATAGTTTTTGTACAATTGTATTAATTGATTTTGGCACATTGAGTGATTTTAGAAATCATTGAAATATACCGAGGAATTTCATTATATTCAAATACTTTGTGTCGCATTTGTGACAGAAGTACGCCAGCCATCTTAGAAACGGCCTCCTAAAGTATATTTAATATAAGAATAACGTTTTCCGCTCAGCGCTAGTAGTCGATACCACTACCAACATGATGGCAAATAAAATTGCAGTCACCGATTTACCTTTATTTCTAACTGTATTTGTATATATCGGTAAAGATAAAGTTACTAGAAAATAACAAGAAGATATGCCAGTGGTAAACAAAACTTTGAGCCTTTGTTCTAGTGTTAGATTTTGAAATTTTGAAATTTTGAAATAGCGCCTTGTGGATTTAGTTTCACGAGTTGGTGAAATGTTAATGGCGGCCATTTTTTGAGTTTGACCTATAGACACTAGACTATAAAGACTAAAGCCACAATTTGGGAATTGTCTGTCTTCATTTGAGCAAAGAGGGTAGCAAGCGCTATCTTTCTGAATGTTGGTGGGCTATAGGTCCTACTACAGAAGACCGGTGCGGACTGGCGTTAGAAAGTGTAACTAGTATGAAGGGTCGTACCGTCCTGGGGGGCGGTGCCGGGCTTGTAGTTGGCAACCACCTCGGGCTTCTGCTGCTGCTGCCGGTAGATATCAGCCCATTCGGCCGCCGTATGACGCGGGTTGAGCGCCGACAGGGGCAGGTCGATGACGCGGGGCGTCAGGCTGGCCTGGGGATGAAAGGAAGATGTTTTGTTTCAATTCAGGGTGTTAGCATCACAAAGGTCGCCGGTCCGTCGCGAAGGCAGCCCGTTCGTCTTGCAGACGTCGACTCTGTGCCGCGCAAAGCAACACAACGCTGTGCAATCCGTCGTGGGCATCGCCAGTCCGTCGCGTCGGCAGCCCGTTCGTCGTGCAGACGTCGACTCTGTGCGCAAAGCAACACAACGCTTTGCAATCCATCGTGGGCATCGCCAGTCCGTCGCGTCGGCAGCCCGTTCGTCTTGCAGACGCCGAAATTTAATTTTAAAATTAATGATAACATGCTAAGTATTTAATATACTGTCGTGTATTGGATTTCAATTAAATAATTCGTTGTACTTTAATGATCCATTCGACAATGTTGGTCCATTATCAACTTACATCTTGTGTATTCAAACGCAGGGTGGACTTGTAAAGGTGCAACAAAATTATTTCATTTTTGCCTCTTAATCAAAGTTTTCATCTGTATCTAGGTAGCTGTGAATCATGGCGATTCCAAAAATTCATACCAACTTAAATTTTTTGCAAATAAACATGGTTTGAAAAATATTTTCAGATATAACAGCAGTAAAAAAGTTATAATAAAAAGAAATCAAGGAATTCAGTGAGCAAATCACCTAGACTAACTCATAAGTATCAAAACACTTTTCGACTGTCAATTTTTTTTAAAGAATTTCCAGTTTTTAACAAAGACTATTGATATATTGACTATTGAAGATAATTGTTTCTTACCTGAGCCACGGCCACGAAGAGTGCGAGAGCAATGACGATCTTCATCTTGGAAAGAAGTTCGACTTGTTGATTACTGTGAAATCCAGCCTTTTTATAGCTGGCACGGTCCCACTGATAGCTCGTATCAGATCACGTGACTTGGTATAAAGGTGGTCGAGACGGCCAAGTTTATCTGCCAAATTCTTGTCAAACAATAAGAGAAAAAAAGTGGGATTTTCTGGCCATAATCTGCTCTCTGATCGTGCGATTAAATCTCGATGATTGGCAAATATGCAATTCGTTGGATTCGTGGCGACAGCAAACCGTGGTGAGCGTTGCCACTCATGAATCATCGAAATTCATCATCGAAATAAATATGTTGGGTGCTTGGTTGAGCCTAGGTAAACAGCTAAATGTTCAAGAAATATAAAATCCTTAGTTTTATTATCAGCCTGTCGTTCGCCGGCATTGGGTTACTCTCAGCTCGCTGCTAGGCTAGGTTAGCTTCACCCTCATCTTGCTGATAGGCTAGGTTAGCTTCACCCTCAGCTCGCTGCTAGGTTAGCTTCACCCTCAGCTTGCTGCTAGGCTAGGTTAGCTTCACCCTCAGCTTCCTGCTAGGCTAGCTTCATCCTCAGCTCGCTGCTAGGTAAGCTTCACCCTCAGCTCGCTGCTAGGCTAGGTTAGCTTCACCCTCAGCTCGCTGCTAGGTAAGCTTCACCCTCAGCTCGCTGCTAGGTTAGCTTCACCCTCAGCTCGCTGCTAGGCTAGGTGAGCTTCACCCTCAGCTCGCTGCTAGGCTAGCTTCACCCTCAGCTCGCTGCTAGGTAAGCTTCACCCTCAGCTCGCTGCTAGGCTAGGTTAGCTTCACCCTCAGCTCGCTGCTAGGCTAGCTTCACCCTCAGCTCGCTGCTAGGTTAGCTTCACCCTCAGCTCGCTGCTAGGTTAGCTTCACCCTCAGCTCGCTGCTAGGTAAGCTTCACCCTCAGCTCGCTGCTAGGTTAGCTTCACCCTCAGCTCGCTGCTAGGCTAGGTTAACTTCACCCTCAGCTCGCTGCTAGGCTAGGTTAACTTCACCCTCAGCCTGCTGCTAGGTTAGCTTCACCCTCAGCTTGCTGCTAGCTGCTAGGTTAGCTTCACCCTCAGCTCGCTGCTAGGCTATAGCTTCACCCTCAGCTCGCTGCTAGGTAAGCTTCACCCTCAGCTCGCTGCTAGGTTAGCTTCACCCTCAGCTCGCTGCTAGGCTAGGTTAGCTTCACCCTCAACCTGCTGCTAGGTTAGCTTCACCCTCAGCTTGCTGCTAGCTGCTAGGTTAGCTTCACCCTCAGCTCGCTGCTGGGCTAGGTTAGCTTCAACCTCAGCCTGTCATTCACTGGCAACCAATTGACCAAATGCATAATCCCAGACATAAACCGAGTACACGTTTTGACCAATAATTATTACATTTTTTTTTCTACTTTTTTATATTTTTTAATTTCCATAATTAGGTAATAATGGAATTGATTTTTTATTTGTAATGATACAAATATTATTCTATATTTGCACAAATATGTCACATATGTGTCTGATATTGCACAAATCTAGCAGACACATTCTTCGTGCTAAAGATCTTAGATATTATTAAAACGGTATTGCAAATTGATATTGATATTGCGGTGGACCATCATTGCCAGACAATGTCATCAGAGTCAGTTAATTGACAGCTGTCAAAATGTATTCATGGCCCATTCCTCTGGTCGCATGTCACCTTTCATTGCCAATAATATTTAAACAAGGGCTTAAAAAAAAGTCCTTTGGTAAACATGCACTTGATAAGAGATGAGCTCTCGAAGATCTCGGACAAGATTGTAAATATTTGTGTTGTTTTTTTAGCACTCCACTTGAGACAGTCACGTAACGTATCTTATGGACCGCGATTTGATAACTGAGTCGGTAATTCCAAGCCTGAAGCACAGCCCTCTGAAAGTGCGGGCAGTGTTTTGTTTGTTGGAAAATGGAGACTATTCGAGTCTAGAAGGCGGTGCTTCTTAGAAAACTTGGAAATAGCAGTGCTTCCTGGGAACTTTATCATTCTGAGTTAAGTTGGGTGGCGTCGGGTCTAGGAGGCCGTTTATTAAGTTTTCATCTACTATTCTTATGTTTGATTATTTCTTATCTATAAAATTATGTTATTTTATTTATTGTAAGTAATTGAAGAGGTGAGTGTGATATAATAACCAGTTAAGTCCATTTTGTTAAATATTCAGGAAATGACTTTAACTGCGAGGAAGTTATGAAAGCAGCAGGTTGAAATGTTGAACTAAAAATGTTTGTATATAATGGGAACGGACCAATTGGAACTTTCCTGACTTTTAACACATCGATGGACATTCCATGTTTAAGGACGACTTTACAATTCTGACTCATATTTTACAAAAGTGGACTTGACTGGTTTTTACTCTCACTTCTTTATTAATACTTAAATGTTTTCTAATCGTTTATAAACACGAATTTAAGTGCTTTTCTTATGATACTTAAAACCAATAACTACATTTATTTATTTAATTACTTAATTGAGTTACAACAATCTTTCGAATCAGAGTTACAAGCGATCGTTTCACCAAACTGAAGCTAATCACAAAGTACTGGAAACAATTAATATCACGTGACTCAGCCAGTTGTGTTGGGAACGATTCGGGTGGCGGGGTCAAATTCCATTCACTCTTCCTGTTCCTGTTCCATCCGAATCGGAGCAGGCAGAGACCAAGTGTCAAAGCGTCAACAGCGATTGCGTATTTGATATTTTAGACACTTCATATCCATGCGAGAGCGACTGTCCAGTCATCATTTTATGACTGGTTGTAAAAAAGGATTTTAAGTTGCCTTCTATTACAATGTCTACACGATGGTTAAGGGTGACCATCATGCACACGATCAGTTCTGTTCGGGAGAGAGGTCGGAGGGTTTGAAGTTAGTACGACAACTTCACTTGCCTTGCTTATCAACCTCTCGACAGCACGGATTAGCGGAGGAATCCTGTCGTTCGAGTTGCACCGTCCTTCGGAAGGGACGTAAAGCCGGTGGTCCCCTCGGTGCTTTTCGACAGGAGTAGGCTACGTGCCGGCACCGGGTTTCCCCTCCTCCCTTCTAGCCATAAGTTAGGTTCATCATCACCATTTCGTTCACGGACGCCGTTAGACCAGTGCCAAAGGGCCAGTTGTCAAAACAGTGCGTCGTTAAACATAAGCAATAAAAGTCTTGCAAATAAATTGAGATTTAATTTTCAGCGTTTGTCGTTATTGTGATGGCCGAGCAGCCAAGAATCGATGTCGACATTACCATAAATCTTTGTTATTAGAATCGAAATATCGATTCCACGATTATCATAACCGTTAATACTCAACCCCCTGGCTTCTTCTGGGTTCAAATCCCGGTACGGATACAAATATTGTAACGAAATATCGCTTAATAATTAATATCCAGCGTAAACGCAACTAGTTTTTGTGTATTTATCTTCGAAGCATCACCATTAATATTTCTTATTTGTTTTTATGTTGATTATTTCTACTTGTTTATACGGAGTTTTGCTTGTTTAATGACAGCGCGTCTCCGCCAATCAGGAAGCAGCTGTTGACCCACAATTCGTGGAACGCTAATTAACATTGCTAATTATCTCAATCGTTGCGAGCCAGCTGTCATTTGTTCGAGCCCCGGGGCATGGAATTCAAAGACAGGCACTCTAGGTCTGTCTCACACTCAGTTGACAACAGAGTCGATATTTTAGGAGGCTCTTATCGGCAATCACTACTCAAATGAAATAAAAATCTAGCAAAAGTTAGTTGAAAATATCTGCTCGTAAAAACCCAAGAAATGATATCCAAGGCCCGTTGGACACTTGATCGGTTTCGTTTATCAGAGTCAATTAATTATTCGGAGATAAAAACTGGCTCGATCAAGATCACCGTGACGATGTAATCTCGTCGCTTTGTCTAAGATATGGATTGATTTATCGCGAAGGCCGTGTTGCTGAGGTGGATTCAGAAGGCGGTGCTGATATCAAGTTTGCCAAAAACAATTCGATTGTTTTAATTAAATGTCATGTTGGTTTGAAGAAATGGCAGCTGGTTGCACAAGCAAGTTATCTCTTTAATTACATGTGGTTTTGGTTAAGTAATCTGTCTCGATCAGTTACACATCCATTGACAAAATTTATTCGGGTTGTTTTACTTTTCAACTGATGAAATTTGGAGACATTTTCTAAGAGGAAATCGATTGTTTTTGGAAAACGTTAAATTGATGACTAGCTCTGATCACACTCGACGATTAGTGATGCAGAAAATTAGCATATTTACTTTCACAAATTAACAAGAGATATTTTTCATTAATTTTTCTTTCAAAATCCAAAATTTTCTCTTCTTCCCTTTACTAAGGAAGACATGTCAAATAAGAGTGAAAAACATCCCTATACTAATATTATCCCTGTGGTTCGGTGTGTTTTCATCACTTTCAGACATGTCTATGCACGCCTAAAGTTCTCAGCCTATTTTTATGAAATTTTGGAAACGCACTCGATACATCATAAATGGGTGCAACGAGGGGGTCTCGCTGCGGTTTGACCAAAATGGGCCCTTTTTTGGGGGGGTTCACCTACCAAATTTGGACTTGGAGGATTGTAAATTAAAACCCGTGTAGCAGCGACCATTTTCAATTCAAATTGAAATTTTCAAATCAGCCAGCCCAAAATTGGGCCCTTTTGAGGGGGTCATTTAGCAGAAACAAAAACTTGCGATTACACTTGGCAGTTATTTTCCTAACTTTATGAAATTCTGGAAACACACTCGATCACACATCATACAACTCACTGTTGAGGTTTCGCTTCGGTCTGGCCAAAATGGGCCCTTTTTTGGGGGGGTTCACCGGTCAAATTTGGACACATAGAATTGAAAATTTGTACCCGTGTAAAAGTGTTCATTTTTAATTCAAAACTATAATTTTACATCCGCCAGCCCAAAATTGGGCCCTTTTAGGGGGGGTCTTTTCACAAAAACAAAAAGATGCGACTCTACACTTAGCAATTATGCTCCTATCAATATGAAACATTGAAATCGAACTCGATCCAACATTCTACACCTCACTTATGGGGTCGCTATGGTTTGGCCGAAATGGGCCCTTTTTTGGGGGGGGGGGGTTCAACCACCAAATTTGAGCATCTATTTTTATTACAAATCCACGACTTAAAATTAGCCAGCCCGAAATTGGGCCCTTTTTTGGTGGTGGGGGGGGGGGGTCTTTTCGCAAAAACTCCCGACTTGCGGTGTGGGCATTTTGGAAGATATTGAAAAGTGCATGTCCGTTGGTAGCATGGTAAAATTGCGCTCATCTTGACATTATTTCCCGTCAAATGTATGAATTTCTTAAACTTATTTCGTTGCGTTCAACGCTGACAGCTAGATGAGCGCTGTGGTCTGTTTTTGAAGTACTTTGTCCAAAAACACATGGCCCCACCAAGTGCATATAAATCATCATGGAGAGAGGGGGCTCGCTACAGCCAGCCGCATTTCGGGGAAGTCCCGTGATTACGCAACTGATCATACACTTTGAGCTTTTTTTTTTGAGTTCATTTAATTGAAACTAAAAATGAATCTGAAAATTACTGACGATATTGTGATTTGTTTTCGTAAGGCGTCGGTATCGAGAGTTCGCGAACATTGGTCAACTTTGCGCGTTATGACACCAATTTCGCGTTGGTTCGCGAAAAGCAGCAAACACACAGCAAACATAGTAAACATCAACCTTCAATCATCATCGACCTTAACTAAAATCCTTAAATTTGGCTCCGCGTAATTCTTTATAGAAATTGCGAAAACGCGATGAAAACGCGTGGGTCAAGTTGCCACTGGGGACTTGCGCGCTGCAATATTTAGGCAGCGATTTGAGCAGGGCTTGATAGGGCTTTGATAGGGCTCGAAAGGGCTTGATTGGGGTTCACGCGGCCGAAATTCGTCCAACGTCGAGACAAAATTCGAAGCAATTCATCGCCTCTGGCTTGAAGTTGGGTTGGGTCAGGAAAGGTAGGATTTTGGAGGGGGGGGGGGGGGGGGTGAGGAATTCTGCAAAACCATTCCTGAACCGATTGATGGTGGACGTCTGTGTACCTGAGTCACGAAAACATATAGCCATCATTAGTAGTACCCATAAGTTCGCATTTGAGCAGTGTATATGTAGATAAACACGAAGTGTTAGGTAAGCGTGGCAGAAGGGTCAAAGACTAATTACCGAAAAACAAATCAACACAAGAAACAAATATCACCTACAGGGGGCGAAGCCCCCTGCAAGGGGGCCCTACGCAGAGGAAGGTTGGGAAGTTGGGTTGGGTCAGGAAAGGTAGGATTAGTGGAGGGGTGGGGGGGGGGGAACTCTGCAAAACAATGGTTGGGAGTTTAGTTTGGGTCATGAAAGGAAGTCATAGAAGAAACACGTGTAGCGGCACGTGAGAACTCATGCTTCGGCGACACCACACCACTCGCTTTTCTTGGATCAACTACTGATGGAGGACGCATGTGTACCAGAGTCATGAAAATATATAGCCATCATTAGTATTACTTTAAAGTTCGCATTTGAGCAGTGTATATGTAGGTAAACACAAAGTGTTAGGTAAGCGTGGCAGAAGGGTCAAATACCAATTACCGAAAAACAAATCAACACAAGAAACAAATAAAACCTACAGGGGGCGAAGCCCCCTGCAAGGGGGCTCTACGCAGAGGAAGGTTGGGAAGTTGGGTTGGGTCAGGAAAGGTAGGATTAGTGGAGGGGTGGGGGAGGGGGATGGGAAAATCTGCAAAATCATGGTTGGGAGGTTACCTCGGGGCAGGAAAGGAAAACATAGAAGAAACACGTGCAGCGGCACGTGAAAACTAATGCTGTGGCGACACCAAGCGATGGTGGACATCGGTGTATCTGTGTCACGAAATGAAACCCCCCTCCTTTAAGCAACACCCAACAATGAACAGGTGGGCAGAGAACATGCAGAAAGGCACTAACTGTTGGGCAAGGGGAGTAGCAAAAAAAAACGCACGAAAGGCAGGAAAGGCATCAGGAAACATACAACACGTTTGGGTTGGGAGGTTGGTTTGGGTCAGGAAAGGAAAACGGGAAAAAAATGTCCTAAACATTACATGCACTAAAACCCATCTGTCCTAAAGTCAATGTTTTTGCTTTAAAAATAATACGCAGAGGCAGGTTGGGAATTTGGGTGGGGTGAGGAATTGTAGGATTAGTTGGGGGGGGGGGGAGGGGGAGTGGCAAAAAACTACGCTCGAAAGGCAGGAAAGGCATCAGGAAACATACAACACGGTTGGGTTGGGAGGTTGGGTGGGGTCAGGAAAGGAAGACTAAGAAGCAGCATGTGCGGCATCACATGAAAACTATCCTTTCCTGGGTCACCAACTGATGGTGGACCTCTGTGTACCTGAGTCACGAAAATATATTGCCATCATTAGTAGTACCCATAAGTTCGCATTTGATTAGTGTATATGTAGGTAAACATGAAGTGTTTGGCAGGCGTGGCAGAAGGTTCAAAGACCAATTACCAAAAAACAAATTAAGTCAAGAAAGAAATAAAACCGACAGGGGGCGAAGCCCCCTGCAAAGGGGCTCCGAGCAGATGGTGCTTTGGGGCGAAGCCCCAAAGCACGCCGGGCGGGTTGGCGGCCGGAGGCCGCAGGGGCAGAGCCCCTAGTCCCTATACTAATATTATCCCTGTGGTTCAGTATGTTTTCATCACTTTCAGACATGTCTATGCACGCCTAAAGTTACCATCCGATTCTTATGAAATTTTGGAAACGCACTCGATACATCATAAATGGGTGCAACGAGGGGGTCTCGCTGCGGTTTGACCAAAATGGGCCCTTTTTTGGGGGGGTTCACCTACCAAATTTGGACTTGGAGGATTGAAAATTTATACCCGTGTAGCAGCGACCATTTTCAATTCAAATTGAAATTTTCAAACCAGCCAGCCCAAAATTGGGCCCTTTTGAGGGGGTCATTTAGCAGAAACAAAAACTTGCGATTACACTTGGCAGTTATTTTCCTAACTTTATGAAATTCTGGAAACGCACTCGATCACACATTATACAACTCACTGTTGAGGTTTCGCTTTGGTCTGGCCAAAATGGGCCCTTTTTTGGGGGGGTTCACCGGTCAAATTTGGACACATAGAATTGAAAATTTGTACCCGTGTAAAAGTGTTCATTTTTAATTCAAACCTATAATTTTACATCCGCCAGCCCAAAATTGGGCCCTTTTTGGGGGGGGGGAGGGAATCTTTTCACAAAAACAAAAACATGTGACTCTCCTACTTTCTGCAAAAAACACATGGCCCCACCAAGTGCATATAAATCATCGTGGAGAGAGGGGGCTCGCTACAGCCAGCCGCATTTCGGGGAAGTCTCGTGATTGCCCAACTGATCATAAACATCGAGTATAACAATACAGACTATATTGTGATTTTTTTTTCGTAATGCGTCGGTATCGGGGACAAAGTCGCGAAAGTTCGCGAACATTGGTCAACTTCACGCGTTAAAACACCAATTTTGCGTTGCTTCGCGAAAATAACTATATAAATTTTGAATCAGCAGCAAACACACAGCAAACACAGTAAACAGATGATAAAAAAATCCTTCAATATCAAAATTTTGCATTTGTCGCGATCACTATACACAATCCCTCAATAATCGATAGTGGAAGTCTGGGCGGACATTTTGCCAGGGGACACTTTGCCAGGCTACCCTTCAAGGTAACACGCTTCGAGGTGGGTACCTGGTCAAAAGATAGGGTATAATGAAACATAGAACACAATTGGGTTGGGATGTTGGGTAGGGTCAGGAAAGGTTGGATTAGTGGCTGGGTGGGGGGGGGGGGGGGGGGGGCATATGGTAAAATTACTATCATCTCGAAATTGTTTCCCCTGTAATGTATTAATTTGACTGCTAGACGAGCCCAACGGACACCGGCCCAAAATTGGCCCTTTTCCTTAAATTTTGACTTTCGAGACGTTAATTTTCTATACAATTCATTTTTTTTTGTCAGCCGACCCACAATTTGTTACGACAAGCCCTGTGCTATGTATATCTCTGTCAATCTGTGCCCTGCCTTCACTTCACAAACAGATTATTATCATTCCTTCCCAAGCCATCTACAAATCAAACTCTGTGTACTAATGACCACGAAACTTTACAAGAATCTGCATTTAACAGGCAACTCGAGGAACTGAAACTGATAGGATGTCTTAAATACGCACCTATGCGATAAAAAAACACGGTTTATAACTAAATCTGATCAGCTTTCTGTAAACATGGGATCTTTTTTAACGGCTCTAAATTAATTATTTTTTATGATTTATCGATGGCGGACGTCTGCATGTCTGAGTCTTTTCATAAAACCTCCATTAATATTACCTATATTTTTGCAAATTTTAGGTCGGTTAGATGAGGTTTGAATTTTGATGTTAGTTCACCCCCGTAGTCGGATGATACTACGGTGACCAACTATTTTCCTGTCATGATTTCACTGTAAATACGTTCACCCCTCCACACATGTCAGGGGGCGAAGCATCCTGCAGGCGTGTGCGGCCGGAGGCCGCACCGGAGGGAATTTGGGGGGCTAAGCCCCCCAAATACCCGACGGGGGGGTTTGGGGGGCGAAGCCCCCCACCAAGAAACTTCGGGGGTCCAGGGGGCGGAGCCCCCTGGCGGGGTTGGCGGCCGGAGGCCGCAGGGGCGGAGCCACTAGTCACTCAAATAAACGAGCAAACGCTCGCTGAAAATTTTGTCTAATGTATGATTTGGTTGAAATCTTTGAGTGCTCTGATAGCCTGAAACCAGCTGTCTTATCAGCAAAACTATTGACACACTTCTATGCTATCGTCTGGCGGCGAGATGGATTTCAAACCAAGATTCAAATCTAAAACAACGAGCAGTAGGATACGCAGAATGCAGATGACTCAACATCATTTCTTTCTTAGCTTATTCACCATTCGATTGTTTTAAGCAACAAAAATAGAATGCAATGCATTATGTTCCTTTTTGTTCCAAGCCCGATTCACAATTGGCCATAATGATTAAGGATTAGTGATTAGTGATTAAGGATAAACGTTTCGCAGCACGCTGCGGTTCAAAACCGATTGCAATTGAAGTTGCTGTCAAATTGCTGTCAGTGTCAAGTGTCAAGTGTCAGCCAGCTGGGTACTTTGGATTTGGATACTTTTTGATGTTGCCACAAATACGGTTAAAAACAGTCGGGTCAGAATTTGTCAATTTTCTTTTTTAATTCTGATTGGTTATAATCAGTTTGGATTAGTGATTAATGAATTAAATTATTTCATTTATTAATCCATGACTAATCATTTATACCGTTCATAGTCCTTAAAACCGATTGTGAACGCCAACAATAAAAACTTATCTCCCATTCTTATAAAACCTTAAGACTAATCCTTTATCCTTAATCCTGATGACCAATTGTGAATCAGGCTTCATTGGTCCTACAGCGAATAACAGCTGACAAGTCACGTGACCAACAGGGATTCCCCGCACGCGGTCTGCATCCCGGTCGAAGGTGTTGAGACAGTACACAAAATTTGCTGCAATCAAACCAATTTGTAAGATTTCCCGTACAATTTGGCAAAAGGCCGATACCATTTAAACAAAAATTACGTCAAATACCTATCCCAAGAAAATCCACTTGGGTTTCGATTTCCCTATTTTCTGTGGTGGTCCACAAAAAAATATTATTGGCTCTGTAATTTAACCAAGGAAGGAAAAGAAATCCCAAGCCAACTGGCTTTTCTTCGCAGGAATATTTGTGACGTCATTTTTTCCTGGATAAAATTGGTCTATTATCTTGTAAAAATGACCATTGTAAAGACAGTCAGGGAAGCCCGGTACAAAAATTATGCCTGAGGAGTCTTCCGAAACTTCGCCATCATCTAATTGCTTCATTAGTCTAAAAAGGAAGTAACGCAAACAAGTTACTAATTGTATTTTTTTCTTCTAGAAGAAAAACACAAAATGCCGGCTGATTGTTTGAAGTTTGTGTGCTGGTTGCCTTGACAACGCTGCCCCGGGGTTCAAAGAGGCTATCGCTGTGACGTCACAGCGCGTGTAACAGAAGACACGCAGTATCCAGTGTTAAGACTACTGCGATCTAAGACGCACTGCCTGCCGACTCGAGACAACCCAGGAAGCACCGGATCGCTTTGATCAGAAAACAATAACTTGCAAATTGTGGAAGATATTCGTAATTGACTGTCATTTATCGTCGTTTATTTGAATTTCAACTGTGCGAACAGCGACACAAGCAGATGTTTGTGTTTGAATAGAGAACTACGAGCTGCTGTGTTGTGTTTTCGGTGATCGTCAGAACCATTTGGTAGTCTTGGATCGAACTGTCCTCGGATCAGCGTCTTCTTGGTGTGATTGGCAAGTGTTCCGTGTCAGAATCTCGCGTTGTTCGCTGTTGCTGCCGAGATGAACGTGTGGAAGGCAGCGCTGCTCGCGTTGGCGATGCTGGCGTTGGCACGTGCAGCGCCGGTGGAAATCCTTGGCGCTCACGATCTGATTATACTCGACGTCAAGGTAGGTCGTACTACAGCCTGGTCCGTGTCATTCAATGCAACGATTCCATTCAATCATAATTCAATCAAAATGACGTCATGATACCCACTCGCTAAAGCCAGGTAGAGTGATTCGGGTTGTGATTTTCCTATCTTCCTTTGTTATTTAGCAGAGGTAATTAATTTTTCTTTCAAACTGGTAATATTACATCGAGTGGGCATCTGACGTCATGTTTCTCTGAGTGGAATAGGACTAAAGAGTTCACTTGTAAAGGTTAAGTTATAAAGGTGTCAATTGCTTTAAGGGTTGATTACAACCTAAATGCAAATACTCGTTGTATAACAGTGAATATGTATGTTTTTTTTAGAAACAAATTATCCACTCCAAATTTGTATTCGTACCCAGATTCGAACCCGGATCTCTCACCTTGCCGGGATATTTCCAAAAGCAGTGTCATGTAGTTATTTTTTTCTTCGCTTGCAACCATTGTTACTGCAAATCTTCACTGCCAGGCTTTACTGCCAGGCTTTACTGCCAAGCTTTACTGTAGCTATCGCTGAAAAAAGTCTCAGGTTTTTGATAGCATTCTGTTTTCGCTTCTGGATTATTATGGAATCTTTTAAATCGCTCAGCTTGGATTACCTGCTATTTTAGGCGAATTCCGTTCATAACTTTGCCCATGATATCTAAATTATCTAGATTATTGAAACATATAATATGTTATTTCTCATTATATATATAAATAAGAGAACGAAACAAGCTTAAACTTTTGAAAGACGAATATAATTGTGATGCTATGGATTAAGGAACAAACGCTCGTTATTATTTTACCTATGCTTTATATCAAAACCCTAATCAAACATCAATAAAAACACAGCAATCTCTGAATTGAACTTTGTATTACAGACCATCGAATATTATCAAGAACTTTGAACCACTGCCATTTTCAATTGTAGCTTTAAAACACATTTGCTTAAGTTTTGGCATAGATTTTTGTGTAATAGGTATATTAAGCGAGACTTGCTAAATTTAGCGGAAAATTTAACTTTAATAAAATTTAAATTCGCTAAATTCGCTAAGGCCCGATTTTACAATTTTGCCAACTCCAGGTTAAAGTGGGAGTTAAGTTATTTGTTATGGCAACGGCCAATGGGATGCAGTGGAATTCATTTGTTTCTAGGAGTTAGATGCTTAACCCAGAGTTGACAAAAGTTGTAAAACCGGCCCTAAGTTTAGCGAAACAGACCCTTTACAGTAAATAAAAAGGTGGAATTTGATCCTGAAGCGTAAAAACAGTAAACATCCAGCACATTTACCAAGTCCTTCGCAGCCGATGAAGTCGTTATCACTCCTACTTCAGATAGCAAAGTTTGAATTTTGGGCTTAGCATTCAATTATACCCGGTACAATAGTTTCTCTGAAAAATATTAGTCAGTTGCTTTTTTTTTACTTGTACACGCGGTGTGTTGAAGGCATGGACATGGGATGAATCAACTAGAGAAACAGTTGGCTAAATACAGATTATGAAATCAGAAATTATGTCAAAAAGTCAATATCAACTTTGTTTTAAACACGTGATAGCCATATCTTGGCTGTTAAATGACAGATTTTAAATAAAAAAATATAACTATAACCATTTTAGTTTGTTATAGTGTGAAAAATAAAAATGGATTTTTCTTCAGAATTTAATATTTTTCGCTGCAAAGGAACAAACAATCGTTCTTTTTATCAGCACTCCCAGTATAACTCCCGGTACAACTACCGGTACGACTCCCGGTATGACTCCCAGTATGACTCCGGGATGAAAGGATGGAAGGATGAATGCAAGGATGTAAGGATGTAAGGAAGTAAGGATGGCTTGCATCTGCTAACAGACGGCCGGCGACGCTTGTTCCAGGACGTCCTGGCTGCGACGGCCGACGACGAGAACATTAACACAGGAAGCATCATCAAAGCGCCGAGCGTCCAGGCGCAGTGTGCAGGGAAGGTCGACGTGCAGGGAAAGTGTCGGACCTTCTTCGGTCGCTAGCCAACCCCAAGCAACCAGCATCTAGCACCTAACATCGAGCATCCAGTAGCTTGCATCCAGCAGCCAGCATCCAGCATCCAGCACCCAGCATCCAGCATCCAGCATCTAACAACTAACAACTAACATCTAGCATCCAGCGGCAAGCAAGCAAGCAAGCAAGCAAGCAAGCAAGCAAGCAAGCAAGCAAGCAAGCAAGCAGCGAGCCAGCAAGCAAGCAAGCAAGCAGCAAGCAAGCAAGCAAGCAAGCAAGCAAGCAAGCAAGCAAGCAAGCAAGCAAGCAAGCAAGCAAGCAGGCAAGCAAGCAAGCAGCGAGCCAGCAAGCAAGCAAGCAAGCAAGCAAGCAAGCAAGCAAGCAAGCAAAGCAAGCAAGCAAGCAAGCAGCGAGCCAGCACGCAAGCAAGCAAGCAAGCAGCGAGCCAGAAAGCAAGCAAGCAAGCAAGCAAGCAAGCAAGCAAGCAAGCAAGCAAGCAAGCAAGCAAGCAAGCAAGCAAGCAGCGAGCCAGCAAGCAAGCAAGCAAGCAAGCAAGCAAGAAAGCAGCAAGCTCAAGCAAGCAAGCTAGCAAGCAAGCAATCAATCAAGCAAGCAAGCAAGCAAGCAAGCAAGCAAGCAAGCAAGCAAGCAAGCAAGAAAGCAAGCAAGCAAGCAAGCAAGCAAGCAAGCAAGCAAGCAAGCAAGCAAGCAAGCAAGCAAGCAAGCAAGCAAGCAAGCAAGCAAGCAAGCAAGCAAGCAAGCAAGCAAGCAAGCAAGCAAGCAAGCAAGCAAGCAAGCAAGCAAGCAAGCAAGCAAGCAAGCAAGCAAGCAAGCAGCGAGCCAGCAAGCAAGCAAGCAAGCAAGCAAGCAAGCAAGCAAGCAAGCAGCAAGCTGCAAGCAAGCAAGCAAGCAAGCAAGCAAGCAAGCAGCGAGCCAGCAAGCAAGCAAGCAAGCAAGCAAGCAAGCAAGCAAGCAAGCAAGCAAGCAAGCAAGCAGCAAGCAGCGAACCAGCAAGCAAGCAAGAAAGCAGCAAGCTCAAGCAAGCAAGCTAGCAAGCAAGCAATCAATCAAGCAAGCAAGCAAGCAAGCAAGCAAGCAAGCAAGCAAGCAAGCAAGCAAGCAAGCAAGCAAGCAAGCAAGCAAGCAAGCAAGCAAGCAAGCAAGCAAGCAAGCAGCGAGCCAGCAAACAAGCAAGAAAGCAAGCAAGCAAGCAAGCAAGCAAGCAAGCAAGCAAGCAAGCAAGCAAGCAAGCAAGCAAGCAGCGAGCCAGCAAGCAAGCAAGCAAGCAAGCAAGCAAGCAAGCAAGCAAGCAAGCAGCAAGCAGCGAACCAGCAAGCAAGCAAGAAAGCAGCAAGCTCAAGCAAGCAAGCTAGCAAGCAAGCAATCAATCAAGCAAGCAAGCAACAAGCAAGCAAGCAAGCAAGCAAGCAAGCAAGCAAGCAAGCAATTGCAAGCAAGCAAGCAAGCAAGCAAGCAAGCAAGCAAGCAAGCAATCAATCAAGCAAGCAAGCAAGCAAGCAAGCAAGCAAGCAAGCAAGCAAGCAAGCAAGCAAGCAAGCAAGCAAGCGGCAAGCAAGAAGCAAGCAAGCAATAAGCAAGCATCAAGCATGCCAAACATTTGAATAACCCAACGCATCATTTATACCACTCAGTCTAACCATTTTCTGGCTTTATTTTGCTTCCTTTGTTGAAATTAGGCATACCTCGTGTATTATCGCAAAGTTTGCTGTGGTAGCTCCCGTTTCTGGTTTCACAACCCGACTTTAGGATTAGAATTCAAATGGATATTCTTTAATAAATGTCAGAATAAAATGTATTACCGATTTTTTAATTGAATCTCTGATTATTGAATAAAGAAGAGTATTTTTTATCACTTTTATAATCTTTAAAAAATAGAAAAAAACTGCGGCAAATAAAGAGAGTATTTGATTTTGTATTTTTGAGTTAGGACAGTGCGTCAACTGTCGGACCAATTGTTCTAAAATGTTTTCAAGCTTTGCACAATTTACTAAAGTAAAGAGAAATATTCAAGCTATGTTTCATATAAAATTCTGATTCCTTTCCTTTGTCATAACATGAGATTATATTTATAAATGTATGCAATATTATGTGACACTTAAAACTAACAAATTATGAGGAAAGTTGACCGTAAGTTCACGTTTGGTGGGACAGGAAAATAGCAATCATCTGTAAGAATTTCTATGTTTTTATTGTTAAAGTTATGACAGAGTTGTTTTATCTACTAAAATAAAATATAAAACAATACGATGAGTACAAAAAATCCTGCTCCCAATCCACTGATCTGTGTGTACATGCGTGGATGCATCCATGCGGACAAGTTTTGAAACTTTGATCTCCGCTAGTCTTCCTGAGTGACCTGGAAAGACCGCCGGTCGTCAGATAAGCTTTGTTAAGACGGTGAAAGACATATTCAATATTCAAAGAAACAAAGCAACAAGATTCAAAGAACATATTCGAAGAAAAATTACGTCAAATACCCACTAAGAAAAGCCAATTAAGTTTTGTATTCCCTGTCTTCTTTGGTTAAAAAAAACACAAAATATATTATTGTCTCTTAATCAAGGAAAATAGGGAAATCACAAGCCAACTGGCTTTTCTTAGCGGGTGTCTGACCGCGTCACGTTGCTTGAATGGAATCGGTGTATTGACTCTGCTTATTTAACCAAGGAAGACAGGGAAATCACAAGCCAACTGGCTTTTCTTAGCGGGTGTCTGACCGCGTCACGTTGCTTGAATAGAATCGGTGTATTGACTCTGCTTATTTAACCAAGGAAGACAGGGAAATCACAAGCCAACTGGCTTTTCTTAGCGGGTGTCTTACCGCGTCACGTTGCTTGAATAGAATCGGTGTATTGACTCTGCTTATTTAACCAATGAAGACAGGGAAATCACAAGCCAACTGGCTTTACTTAGCGGGTGTCTGACCGCGTCACGTTGCTTGAATGGAATCGGTGTATTGACTTTGCTTATTCAACCAAGGAAGACAGGGAAATCACAAGCCAACTGGCTTTACTTAGCGGGTGTCTGACCGCGTCATTTTGCTTGAATGGAATCGGTGTATTGACTCTGCTTATTCAACCAAGGAAGACAGGGAAATCACAAGCCAACTGGCTTTTCTTAGCGGGTGTCTGACCGCGTCACGTTGCTTCAATGGAATCGGTGTATTGACTCTGCTTATTTAACCAAGGAAGACAGGGAAATCACAAGCCAACTGGCTTTTCTTAGCGGGTGTCTGACCGCGTCACGTTGCTTGAATGGAATCGGTGTATTGACTCTGCTTATTTAACCAAGTAAGACAGGGAAATCACAAGCCAACTGGCTTTACTTAGCGGGTGTCTGACCGCGTCACGTTGCTTGAATGGAATCGGTGTATTGACTCTGCTTATTTAACCAAGGAAGACAGGGAAATCACAAGCCAACTGGCTTTTCTTAGCGGGTGTCTGACCGCGTCACGTTGCTTGAATGGAATCGGTGTATTGACTCTGCTTATTGAACCAAGGAAGACAGGATAATCACAAGCCAACTGGCTTTTCTTAGCGGGTGTCTGACCGCGTCACGTTGCTTGAATGGAATCGGTGTATTGACTCTGCTTATTGAACCAAGGAAGACAGGGAAATCACAAGCCAACTTCTGCAAGGTAAGTAAGATGGCCGCCGCCTGACTTCGACCACGGCCACGTGACACCGACGCCACAGAGATGAGCAGCCAGACAGACACAGCCTCCGCGATGCATCCTAGGCGGTGCCCGGCGGCGGAGCCTGCTTGAAGATCCACGATGCGTACTCGGAGACCATCGTGAAGCCGGTGTAGAGGTCGGCAAAGCAGGCGTCGTCGTTACCAAACGGCGCGAAGGCGACGCTGGCCACGCCCCTCAGGTAGTGGCGCTGCGACGCGGCGTCCTTGAACACCAGCCCGCCGCCGGAGTCACCTGGTGGCCGGGGAACGAACTGTCAGCTAGTGGAAGCGGGGGGCAACGGTGATTTGCTGGGGGTGACGTTAAAGTAAGCCTCAGTGAACTGTGCCTGGAGTAGTACAGTCTGTTTTGAAATGCAGATGGCCTAACCTGTTAATTTCTAGCAAAACTCGCACAATATTCCCCCTTCCCTCCTTTAATCCTACCTTTTCTGATGAAAATCTACCGAGTTTTGGATCTATAAAATCATTTTGACTGGAAAATTTCTTGATCTGATTCAATATTCATATAAAAGTAGCTTTTCGACTTCTGAATTTCAGTTGACTAATAAAATACTCTATATTTTCAGGATGATAGCTGCACTTATTTACTCTAACTGCACCCTGGTCCGCCAGGGTGAGGATTTTGCCGAAAGTTTCCTGCATTCTTCAGCCTGGTAAGGAGACCCACGTAGAGAGTTAGCTAACAGATGGTAGTTGCTATCTACAAGAAATTAAGTACAAGCGGCTCTCAAAAAGAGAGGCGCCTATCGTTAGAGAGATGCTATCTAGATGGAGTCAAGCAACTTCATATAGCCCAATTAAGGAGTTTCCTGCGTTACAAGGAACGTACCGGGACACACGGACTTGGACTTGTTCCGGAAGCCGGCGCAGAACTTGTCGTGCGACAGGAAGCGGTGGAGGCCCGCGTCGATGGCTCGGTAGCACTCTTCGTTGGTGACGTACGGCAGCTCGATCGTGCGCATGCCCGGACTGGCGCGTCCCATCTCCGTCACTCCCCAACCGGCGACCACGCCCATGTCGCCCGTCTGGCGCAAAAAGTGGGATTTCACGAAGGTCGACAGGAAAAGTTTCAATACAGACTACTTCAACATGTCACGTTCCCAGCCGTCCGCTTCGCATCCAGCGTGCTACGCGCTTCAATGTCCCACCGAACGCGTCGCACGTTCCCAGCCGTCAGCCTCGCACCCAGCGTGCTACGCGCTTCAACGTCCCACCGAACGCGTCGCACGTTCCCAGCCGTCCGCCTCGCACCCAGCGTGCTACGCGCTTCAACGTCCCACCGAACGCGTCGCACGTTCCCAGCCGACAGCCTCGCACCCAGCGTGCTACGCGCTTCAACGTCCCACCGAACGCGTCGCACGTTCCCAGCCGTCAGCCTCGCACCCAGCGTGCTACGCGCTTCAACGTCCCACCGAACGCGTCGCACGTTCCCAGCCGTCCGCCTCGCACCCAGCGTGCTACGCGCTTCAACGTCCAACCGAACGCGTCGCACGTTCCCAGCCGTCCGCCTCGCAGCCAGCGTGCTACGCGCTTCAACGTCCCACCGAACGCGTCGCGCGTTCCCAGCCGTCCGCCTCGCACCCAGCGTGCTACGCGCTTCAACGTCCCACCGAACGCCTCGCACGTTCCCAGCCGTCCGCCTCGCACCCAGCGTGCTACGCGCTTCAACGTCCCACCGAACGCGTCGCACGTTCCCAGCCGTCCGCCTCGCACGCAGCGTGCTACGCACTTCAACGTCTCACCGAACGCGTCGCACGTTCCCAGCCGTCCGCCTCGCACCCAGCGTGCTACGAGCTTGAACGTCCCACCGAACGCGTCGCACGTTCCCAGCCGTCCGCCTCGCACCCAGCGTGCTACGCGCTACAACGTCCCACCGAACGCGTCGCACGTTCCCAGCCGTCCGCCTCGCAGCCAGCGTCCTGCGCGCTTCAACTTCCCACCGAACGCGTCGCACGTTCCCAGCCGTCCGCCTCGCAGCCAGCGTGCTACACGCTTCAACGTCCCACCGAACGCGTCGCACGTTCCCAGCCGTCCGCCTCGCACCCAGCGTGCTACGCGCTTCATCATCCCACCGAACGCGTCGCACGTTCCCAGCCGTCCGCCTCGCAGCCAGCGTGCTACACGCTTCAACGTCCCACCGAACGCGTCGCACGTTCCCAGCCGTCCGCCTCGCACCCAGCGTGCTACGCGCTTCAACATCCCACCGAACGCGTCGCACGTTCCCAGCCGTCCGCCTCGCACCCAGCGTGCTACGCGCTTCAACGTCCCACCGAACGCGTCGCACGTTCCCAGCCGTCCGCCTCGCAGCCAGCGTCCAGCGTCCTGCGCGCTTCTAGTTAAAGAGGTACCTGCAGCGGTGGTAGGCTGGCGGTGCGGTCGATGCACGCGGGCCGCACTGTGTCAGACAGCGTCACGGCTGCGTCGAGCACGAGCACGGCGACGTCGTAGACGTAGTGCGCTTGCCGGCCGAGGAAGTGTTTGGGCGCTGCGACTCGGAGGACGCCCGGCGTCTGGCCGTTGGTGTTGCTGTTCGACCAGTCGCGTAGCCGGCGGCCGAGGGCCACGCGGAAGTTGGATGCGTCGGCGATACGCGCGAAGGTGGCGTCCCAGAAACACTGGGCGGCTGCGCGGGAAGACTATGGTCAGTGTGTAGGTCGCTTACCGAGATGTTACCAAAGTTGCAAATATCTTAGTGTTCTGTACTAGGTAAACGATTAGTAGAGACACTCGTTGCAGGATGAGCGAGCCGTAATCTCCATGAGGAAATCCAAACGGAAAACATTTGACAATCATATTGTTGAAAACGGTGCTTTCAAGATAATTTTTTTTTTTTGTATTTTATTTTCTGATTTGCAAAATACTTCATGTACGAATCTGAAACTCAGGCAATTCGTTAAACTTGTTATCATTTATATTCAATCCAAATTTGGTGCGGATCGGTTAATTAGTTACGAAGCTAGTACCAAAAAACTGAAAAATTTACGGGTTTTTGCTCATAAAAACAAAATGGCTGACCAGATTTTGCTCAAAAACCATACAGCACCTCGCTGAGTCACCACAAACGTTTTTGCCAAATTTCGTAACGATCTGTGACCTCTAAGTAGGGCTGCTCGTTTTTGTTACAAACAAAAAAAAAAAAAATCCAAAGACATTTTTTCCCCTATGTTGTTAAATTGAAGGATTTCGCTCGCTTCGCTCGCTCATCCAAAAATGCATGTCACTGCATTGCTGGCTGACAGGGCAATGGGGGCGATAATTGAGGACCGAGGCGATGTTGAAGTGCAGTTTTCATCCGGAAAATAAACTCGTCTATATGTAATTTGTCAGTTGAAGCTTAGTGCCTGGTTTAGTGCTAGCCGAAAAAGCTTCGGCTCGAGAATGTTGCGTGTGAATTGCAGCCGTCAGCCAATCACACGCCGAGAATTGGTCACGTGACAATCTGCGGGTCGGCTTGTGATTGGCTGACGGATGCAATTCGAACGCCACATTCTCGAGCCGCAGCCTAATCGGCTAGCACTAAACCAGGCATTAGTTTGAGCATCAGTGGCAAACAAAGCCAATGTTAGCTGGTGTTGCTGTAAGTTGTATCTAGATGGCTATGGACGTGGTGCTTTTATACACCTATTCCATTCAATCAAAATTCTAGCATAATGACGTCATGATACCCACTCGCATTCGGGTTGTTATTACCCTATCTTCCTTTGTTTTTAAGCAGAGATAATTAATCATATTTTCCAGACTGGTAGTACGTCCAGTGAGTATCTGACGTCATTTTTCTCTGAGTGAAAAAGGTATATTCCTAGCCAAGCCACCTACACGGCGCTAACGATTCAACCCAACAACAATTTCAGCAGACATCCCTGCATCCTAAATTCTGTCAAGATGTTTGGTTCAGCCTGCTACAGATGGCGATTGTAACGACCATCAAAATCTCTCCTTCTCCGTCGCACCCGCAGCGCCGGCCATCGCCCTTTCTCCGTCTTACTCACACGAAACGACCAGACGGCGCGAGACGAGCGTCCCGCCGCACACTTGCTCGAAGTCGCCGCCGCGCATGCGCCGATAGACGGCGACTGCCCAGGGCACGCGCATGCGCCGCTGGGAGCCGCTACTGATGCGGGACCCGAGCTTGACGGACGGCGCCGGCGCAGTGGACAGTGTGCCGCACTCGGTGGTGTCGTCGTCTGCGCAGGTCCATGCGTTGATTAGACGGTTTCACTTTAGTTTGGTTGCTCAGTGGCTTGCTTAGAGACTGGTTCCACTGGGTGAAAATTACGTTAGATACCCACTGGACGTACTACCAGTTTTGGAAAAATATATTAACTGGCTCTGCTAAATAACAAAGGAAGACAGGGAAATCACAACCCGAATTGCTCTGCCTGGCTTTAGCGAGTGACGTCATTTTGACGGAATTTTGATTGAATGGAATTGTATTCTAGCTAAACCTGTTGCACCTTGAAGGTTACTCAGTTAACTTCATATAAACAACGCTCATCCACAAGAAGGGACCATACCAAACAAAATGGACGCCTCTTTGCTCGTACCAACTACTAAAACCTAATTTCAACGGCGCTATTTCTAAATGTCATACATGAAGCTGATGTGTCAATAGCAATTAATTAAGTACATTCACCGATATCTGATTATCTGTATGTAAACTGATGATAAATTAACAAACTCAAATCTTAAAAAGTGTAGGTAACATTTTACATTTCGGTTGTTTGACGTTGTTAGCTCAAAGACTGTTTGGAACACTAGCGCTCCTGACGGCTTAATATTCCATTAAACATGATCAATATAACGATTTAAATAAATCAAATTAAAATAATTGTATTTAATGTTGATTGAAGTGAGCTAGACCTAAATGGTCAACCATGATTTATGGATAAACGTCATTATATTAAATTAATTTCCTCTCCCAGTAAACGAACTAGAGTTCGAAACGGAGTTATTGTTACCAAATTCACACAACTGTTATGGGAAATGTTAACTTCACTATTTAAGATTTGAGTTTCTTAATTTATCATCAGCTTACCAACAGATAATCAGATATCGGTGAATGTATTTTATTCACATGGTTATTGACATATTAAAGGCCTACATTTTAGATTAATTACTGTCGTCATCAATTTTCGCTGTTGAAGGTTGGTTTTAAGGAGTTGGTACGAGCAAAAGTTGTCAGTTTTTTTTTTAGTTTGGTGTCTCCCTGTGCAGACAGTAGGGCTTTGTACACGCAAGGCAATTTCCCCGCGAGACGTGGCAACCCTGTCAGAACGCACCGTGCGCCACGCTCAGCGTCTTGGCGTCCTCCAGCGGCGTTGCCAGGTCGCCGTGGTCGGCGCGGCACGTAAGCGCAGTGCCGTCGTCGTCCGAAGTCAGCGTCAAGTGCATGCTCTGCGTCAAGCCTCGCCCCTCCCAAGGCCACGCCCACTCGCCGGCAGGGAAGTCGTCTTCTGCGTCGGCGCGCAGTTGCTGGGGGGCGGAGCCTCACATTAGCTTTGCTCCACATAGGAAAATGTTGTTTGAAAAGCTTTTACCAAATTCCTGTCATAAAAACTCTGCCAGCAAACATCTCACTAGGCTGTAGGATGCAGGACACTCTGCCAGCAAATATCTCACCAGGCTGTAGAATGCAGGAAACTCTGCCAGCAAATATCTCACCAGGCTGTCGAATGCAGGACATTCTGCCAGCAAACATCTCACCAGGCTGTAGGATCGAGGACACTCTGCCAGCAAACATCTCACCAGGCTGTAGAATGCAGGACACTCTGCCAGCAAACATCTCACCAGGCTGTAGAATGCAGGAAACTCTGCCAGCAAATATCTCACCAGGCTGTCGAATGCAGGACATTCTGCCAGCAAACATCTCACCAGGCTGTAGGATCGAGGACACTCTGCCAGCAAACATCTCACCAGGCTGTAGAATTCAGGACACTCTGCCAGCAAACATCTCACCAGGCTGTAGAATGCAGGAAACTCTGCCAGCAAACATCTCAGGATACGCTAGCATTTTTAGGCTGGCGACAGAATCGTCGGCAAAGATACTTGCCGGCAGAGTGTCCTGCATTCCACGCCCATCAAGACCCTGCCGGAGGGCAGTGCTCACCTCGTCACCGAGGTACCAGGAGAGGTTTGCCGGCGGCTGCGCAGCGGCCAGTGCGCAGGTGGCGGTGAACTGCTCGCCCTCCACGAGGCTCGTTTTGGCTAGTTGCAGCTGCACGTCACGAGGGGCGCTGCGCACGTGCAGAAACACAGGCCGCGCCTCGTTGCTGGACGAGCCTGACGAACCTGCGCGGGGAGAGAGATTTGAGTCAGCCTGGCACTTCAGCGGTGCCTTTTATAATTGTTTCAATTCCTTGCATCTAGCTGGCAGAGTGTCCTGTATCCTTCAGCCTGGCGAGATATTTGCTGGCAGAGTGTCCTGCATCCTACAGGTTGTTGAGATGTTTGCTGGCAGAGTGTCCTGTATCCTACAGCCTGGTGAGATGTTTGCTGGCAGAGTGTCCTGCATCCTACAGCCTGGTGAGATGTTTGCTGGCAGAGTGTCCTGCATCCTACAGCCTGGTGAGATGTTTGCTGGCAGAGTGTCCTGTATCCTTCAGCCTGGCGAGATATTTGCTGCCAGAGTGTCCTGCATCCTACAGGTTGTTGAGATATTTGCTGGAAGAGTGACCTGCATCCTACAGCCTGGTGAGATGTTTGCTGGCAGAGTGTCCTGCATCCTACAGCCTGGTGAGATGTTTGCTGGCCGTCAAGGTCACCTGAGATCCAGATGGGCCCCGGCCGCGCCGTCACCGATCCCTGGCACCTGTTCCCGTTTGAAATCGTCCCCCGGGCCGCGTCCACGTTGCATGACGTCATCGGCAGCGTCGAAAACAACGTCACCGTGATGACGCTACCGGCCTTGACGAGCGTCGGCGCGCGTGACGTCAGCCCCATCGACGAGTAGCCTGCAATCGCAGGGTGGTCGCTCTTTAAGAGACGCGAGCATTGTGACGTAGGTGGCTTAAAGGAGCTTAAAGGAGCTTAAAGGAGCAGGGGCGGTTGGTCTTGCATTTCTTATTACTTGCTTTGTTTTGCCGTTCAGACGCCAGAGGGCCAGTTGTCAAGAAAGTGTGTCGAAAAACACCAATTATCAATCAATCAACCAAGCCAGCGTGCTAGAAACAATAAATACAATAAAAACAAACACAAAGACTCACGGTTTACGTGCAGACTGCCCACCGCGTACTCCCAGCCGCCCTTGTCGCGTCGCACGCGGCAGCCAATCACGTGACGTCCCTCGCGCGCGGCGGGCAGCGTCAACGCGCAGCCGCCGGAAGGCAAGACGCTCGTGCGCCACGCGTATCCGGCGTCGGCGTCCAGGTCGTTGATGCGCATGCCCACAGCGGGAACAACGCCGCGGTATCGATTTGGCTTCGCGCCGAACGCGGGGTTCCAGGTGTGGGGTCGGCGTGACGTCTGCCCGAGGAAGTCACGTGACACGTGTTGCAATCATTCAAGGATCCTTATCCTTAACCCTATTTTTTTGTTTTTAAGTGACCGTTGATAAATCAGGCAGCACAGCTTTTCGAAATGTCGGGAAAAGTTTGTGTTTGGGAGCTTAGCGATCAATATCACATTAGGGAGGTCTTCTGAAAAAAGCGAGCTAAGATTCTAGAGGAAATTCACGATAACATAAGTTACCAACAGTTACCATTAAGTTACTCAATGTTTAGTTTTCTGAAATGATGCACTTTCAAATCAGTTTGCTGCTAGACAGAGTAATGCTTTATCTTTTTTATCTATGTGTCCATCGGCGACATCGGGTGGCAGTGTTATCCTCCGTGTTAGAAGTGTAAAGTGCTCGAGTTGCTCGAGATGGAGTAAATTCTAGGCTCATGGAAGAATGACGTCAGACCCCGCCTTCCAGACACGTGCCTGGCGGCTGCGTGACGTCACGCTACTTGACTTTACCTGCGCCAGGTCGGCCGGGTAAGGCGAGAGCAACGAGCGCGCAGGCGCCGCCCCTCCCCCGTCGGTCTGGCCGAGAACAAGCAGGTGGTGGCTGCCGTCCCAAACCTCGTCGCTGCCGGCCGGCTCGTCGCCCTGGCAACAAGCGTGTTAACGGCCCGTTAGTTAACGAACAACCAACCATTGCATTGAATGAAAAACCAACTTCATTTTAATCAAACTTCAGAGTGTTAAATTCCTGAAACTAAAATGGCTATAAGAATTTTTTTACATTTATTTTAGTATTTAAAGAATCTATGTACGAATTTAATTATAATATGAGATATAACCCCATTTAATGGTTCAACAGGAGGCTGGGCTCTGTCTTAACCTACAAACTCAACGGTTCAACACGGAGGCTGGACTCTAAACCTACAAACTCAACGGACAACACGGTGGCTGGACTCTGTCTAAACCTACAAACTCAACGGTTCAACACGGAGGCTGGACACTGTCTAAACCTACAAACTCAACGGTTCAACACGGAGGCTGGACTCTGTCTAAACCTACAAACTCAACGGTTCAACACGGAGGCTGGACTCTGTCTAAACCTACAAACTCAACGGTTCAACACGGAGGCTGGACTCTGTCTAAACCTACAAACTCAACGGTTCAACACGGAGGCTGGACTCTGTCTAAACCTACAAACTCAACGGTTCAACACGGAGGCTGGACTCTGTCTAAGCCTACAAACTCAACGGTTCAACACGGAGGCTGGACTCTGTCTAAACCTACAAACTCAACGGTTCAACACGGTGGCTGGGCTCTGTCTAAACCTACAAACTCAACGGTTCAACACGGAGGCTGGACTCTGTCTAAACCTACAAACTCAACGGTTCAACACGGAGGCTGGACTCTGTCTAAACCTACAAACTCAACGGACAACACGGAGGCTGGACTCTCTCTAAGCCTACAAACTCAACGGTTCAACACGGAGGCTGGACTCTGTCTAAACCTACAAACTCAACGGTTCAACACGGAGGCTGGACTCTGTCTAAACCTACAAACTCAACGGTTCAACACGGAGGCTGGACTCTGTCTAAACCTACAAACTCAACGGTTCAACACGGAGGCTGGACTCTGTCTAAACCTACAAACTCAACGGTTCAACACGGAGGCTGGACACTGTCTAAGCCTACAAACTCAACGGTTCAACAGGAGGCTGGACTCTGTCTAAACCTACAAACTCAACGGTTCAACACGGAGGCTGGACTCTGTCTAAGCCTACAAACTCAACGGTTCAACACGGTGGCTGGACTCTGTCTAAACCTACAAACTCAACGGTTCAACACGGATGCTGGACTCTGTCTAAACCTACCAACTCAACGGTTCAACACGGAGGCTGGACTCTGTCTAAACCTACCAACTCAACGGTTCAACACGGAGGCTGGACTCTGTCTAAACCTACAAACTCAACAGTTCAACACGGTGGCTGGACTCTGTCTAAAACTCAACGGTTCAAAACGGAGGCTGGTACCTGATAGCCCTGCTCCGAGCGTTCCCTCCGTATTGCTTTGGGCGTCGTCGACCAAACCGGTCGGTCCTGGCTGGGAGGCTGCCGGCTATTATCAAGCGAACTCTGAGATGCGACGTAGGACTTCTTTCTGCCCGCGGAGGCCGAAGGCATCTCGCCTTCAGCGTCGGCGTCCTGGGAAGACGCCGACAATTAAGTCATTAGCTTGAGGTTCTGGAGGTCTGTAGAGTTTCCACGTTTCCCAAAGTTGAGCTGTATGCTTTGCCAAAATGTAAACTATGTATAGCAAGTTAGGCCGATGTGTAAACATTCCCAACGCCCGGCCTTGTGTCAGGTAACCGAACGGCTTGGCAACGTTGGAAACACCGATTCTCGTGAGATCGCCGAAGTTAAGCAACATCGCGCTGAGTTGGCTGTTGGATGGATGACCATCATACACACGATCAGTTCTGTTCGGGAGAGAGGTCGGAGGGTTTGAAGTTAGTACGACAACTTCACTCGCCTTGCTTGTCAACCTCTCGACAGCACGGATTAGCGGAGGAATCCTGTTGTTCGAGTTGTACCGTCCTTCGGAAGGGACGTAAAGCCGGTGGTCCCCTCGGTGCTTTTCGACAGGAGTAGGCTATGTGCCGGCACCGGGTTTCCACTCTTGCCTTCTAGCCATAGGTTAGGTTCATCATCACCCTTTCATTCACCGACACCATTAGACCAGTGCCTCAGGGCCAGCTGTCAAAACAGTGCGTCGTTAAACACCAGCATTCAATCAATACATCCTAACGCCCTCACCGTCTCCGTGCGCCTTCGCCCAGCCGCCCTCTGGCCCACCTCCCCGCCGCCTCCCTGGTTCCACGACGGCCTCCCTCCTGCCTGTCCAACGCCCCCGGTGTCGACGGCGTCCCCTGCCCGGGGGGGCGGCGGTCGACGAGGGTTCGGGGTCACGTTGCTAGGGGTGCGCGTCTTGGGGGGCGGCGAGGAGAGGTCCCACGCGCTGGACTGCGCATGCGTCACCTCGACGAGGGGCAGGTCTTGGTCGCGGAAGCGAATCAAGAAGGAGCAGGAGGTCACCGGCTGCGCGGGAACAACAATATTCAACTATCTAAACTGCTAAAGACTAGTTAATTCACTTATTACATTCAATCAAAATGACGTCATGATACCCACTCGCTAAAGCCAGGCAGAGCAATTCAGGTTGTGATTTCCCTGTCTTCCTTTGTTATTAGGCAGAGATAATTAATATATTTTTCTAAACTGGTAGTACGTCCAGTGGGTATCTGACGTCACTCGTCTCTGAGTGGAATAGGTCTATTTATGAATGAAAAATGCAAAAAGCTTGGAATTTTCATCATGTCTTGCCATAAAAATGTCAACATTTTTAAAAACTACCCTGATTTCCAGATTTGTTTTTCACTGGGGCTGATCCAGGGTTGATTTATTAAATAAAACAAGAAGTTCCCGCCAAAAATTCATTGCTTATTGAACATGTGTTCAAATATCTTACTAATAATATAGTGATTTTTATTATTTTTTTACTAATGATAATCGATCACTTTGTCCATGTTAAAAACAGAATGACAAAATATCCATGCACAGAAAACTGGGTGATGACGTCAGAGAGGTTACCTCGTCTGCCTCGCACGTGAAGGTGACTTCTTTACCGATCCCCGAATGCACGTGATCGGGTTTCAGGGTGGCCGTCAACCCCGCCGTGCCTGTAACATGTTGCACGTGACCTAGGAGGGTGAAGGAAACGGTCGTGGGGGGATTTGGGTTGATTTGATATTTTTATCACAGCATCCGAGAGTCGGAGGTAAAATCCTACAGAACAGGCTCGTAGAAGATGAAAATTTGGGCCTTGAGAATAAATTTGAGCGTCAAAACGTGCTTAGGTCAAAAGTTATGGAAATTTATGGAAGGAAGCGGTCGTGGCTGGATTTGGGTTGATGTGAGATTTTTTATCGCGGAGACCGCGAATCGGAGGTAAAATTCGACAAGACAGGCGTGTAGAGGATGAAAATTTGGGTTTTCAGACTTCATTTCAGCGTCCCAGCGTGCTTGGGTGATAAGTTGGTAACATCAGGGAAGGAGGCGGTCGTGGCTAGATTTGGGATGATGTCAGGTTTCCTATCTCGGCGACCGCGAGTCCGTCAGGGCTGAAACTTGAAATGAGAGTACATGACACGAATAGAAAAATATTTATTCGTGTACATTTTCCGTCGTATAATATTAACCATGTGGATCGAAGTGAATTGTTTGAGACATCAACTCCAATTGCTTTTACTAGGTAAACGATTATTAGAGCCTACACTCGTTGCAGGATGAGCGAGCCGTAATCTCGCTGAGGAAACCCAAACGGAAAACATTTGAAAATCATATTGTTGAAAACGCTGCTTTAATGATCAAGTATTTTTATTATGATTAAGTCATTTTATTTTTCTGATTAGCAAAATACTTCATGCACGAAGCTGAAACTTAGGCAATTCATTAAACTTGTTATCATATATTCAATCCAAATTTGTTGCGGATCGGTTAATTAGTTACGAAGCTAGTACCAAAAAACTGAAAAATTAACGGGTTTTTGCTCATAAAAACAAAATGGCTGAACAGATTTTGCTCAAAAACTATACAGCACCTCGCTGAGTCACCACGAACATTTTTGCCAAATTTCATAACGATCTGTGACCTTTAAGTAGGGCTGCTCGTTTTTGTTACAAACAAAAAAAAATCCAAGTGCTTTTTTTCCCCTGTGTTGTTAAATTGAAGGATTTCGCTCGCTTCGCTCGCTCATCCAAATAGGACCTGCTCTCGTAATTTATTACTAATTACAGTGCCAAATTATAAATAATAACCACTGTACTAGCTTTATGACAAAACAAACAAACAGTCAAACTTTTAATAATTTCTAAATGACTTTCAGACAAGCTTTCAGACAACCGATGCAGTGCCAAACGTCGGAGTAAAATATCACCCAAAGAAAAGCCCAACACACCAATTCCACCCAGAGAAATAGGATGTCAGATACCCACTGGACGTACTTCCAGCTTGTAAAAAAATATTTACTAGCTCTGCTAAATAACAAAGGAAGACGGGGAAATCACAACCCGAATTGCTCTGCCTGGCTTTAACGAGTGGGTATATGACGTCATTTTGATAGAATTTATATTGAACGGAATGGGGTGTATTTGTGTCCTGTCCGGATCGAAAGCCAGGCTGGGCATTATGACACGTAACAGAAGAATGGGCAAGAACCATCACAATATACCACGATACACGTTGTTGTTGTTGTTGTTGTTACAGATTTGGCGGCGATTAAGTATGGTAGTATTTTCACTGGGGGTCGACCGCTGATATCAACAACCTGGATAGCGCATCGTATCGAGCCAAGGTTAAGTAAAGTGAAACCAAGTTTTCGGCCCCTTGGTGGCTCCATTATATGCGGCTGTTAATTTATGTTTATTTATTATATTAATTAGCCTGTTTCTTACATTAATCGTGTTCATCTTTTTAACAATGTTCTTTAACCCACCCTCTATAGCTCAGAATTAAATCAAGGCCAATGCAATTTTCATGCTGAGTTCCAAAAATTAAGAACTGAAAATATTACCACAATTATGAAATTTCTAAGAATTATATACGGCATCGAAGTCTCACTGTACGAAGCGCAATACAGGTTATAGAGACCAGTGGGAAGACATGATAAAGTGGCTCAATGCGACATCGAAGTCTCGCTGTACGAAGCGCAATCCAGGCTTTAGAGATCAGTGGGAAGACATGATAAAGTGTTTCAATACGGCATCAAAGTCCCGCTGTACGAAGCGCTATCCATGGCTATAGAAATCAATGGGAAGACATGATAAAGTGTCCCAATATGACATCAAATTCTCGCTGTACGAAGCGCTATCCATGGCTATAGAGATCAGTGGGAAGACATGATAAAGTGTCTCAATACGGCATCAAAGTCTCGCTGTACGAAGCGCAATCCAGGCTATAGAGATCAGTGGGGTCAATGCATGCACCTGATCGCTCGATCGTATGTTATGGTGACGCATGTGAAGGTATGTGCATGTATACTAGGTGGAGAGTGGACGGACATTTGCCAGCAACATTCAGTAGAGAACGGGGAGCGATCACGGACAGACCGGGCAGCTGCGCGATTAAACAATCAGGTGGTTCGCCTTACGTTTATAGCAGTGAGAGTGCAGATGTTTAAGCGTGTGCAAAGCAAGGGAGGGAAGGTCGAGGAAGAAGAGAAATAGGTTTGTCTGTGTCCTACGTATCTCCACCGCACCCGTTTTCATATTTTGATTAAACCTTTCGCTTGTCGGGTTGGCAGAGTAGCTTACATCCCCTTACAACGTACACAACATAGTTAAAACATAGAGTATTACACAGTTGTAGCCCCGATTTTACAATGTAAGATAATAACATAATATCTTCATGGTGCTGACAACCCATCGGTTACATCCGTTTCTCTTCCTTTGGAAGATGAATAGTGAACTGGACATTATAAAACTGGTCCTATGATTCTAGATAATAGTTTGTGTTAGGTTTTGCTTGACCTAATTTAGGAATTTTAGTAATAATGCGGGAAGTAAGAAGATATTAATGTAGATTCGAACCTAAATCAAATACGCGTTGCATGTTCGGTGGGTATTTTTAAGGAATAAACTTTACAAAATAGCCCGGTGTACGGATACAAATTTTAGAATAGATTGGCCGTTTCTCCTAATAATTCTTCCAATAAAGCATCCTAATAAATTTTTAATAACTCGCCCAAGAACGCCTCCCGACAGAAACTCTCGGCGGATGACACAGTGTCACGTGATCCTCCATCGAGCAACCCCCAAGAAGACACCCATATCGAAAATCTGCCAAGTAAAGGTGAGGGAATAGTCATACTTCTCTTCCCCAATCCGCGCCTTAGGAAGAAAAGGAGGAAGGAATCGCCCCGGGGACTAGGTGAGTGTTATCATCGCTAAGCAAACGTCTTGGAACGCCCTCACAATCTTCAACCTCGCTGTAAAATTGTCAAACGCCCCCGCTCTCGTCAACCTCCAAGCAAGCCTGTCAAACGCCTCCACCTTCTTTATCCTCCAACCAAGCCTGTTAAACGCCCCCGATTATCTTCAACCTACCAGTAAGATTGCCAAACGCCCCAACCTCTACCTACCAGCAAGCCTATCAAACGCCCCACCCTCTTCAGCCTCGCAGTAAGATTGTCAAACGCCCCCGCTCTCGTCAACCTCCAACCAAGCTTGTCAAACGCCCCCACTCTCTAAACCTACCAGCGAGCCTGTCAAACGCCCCACCCTCTTCAACCTCCTAGCAAGCCTATCAAACGCCTCACACTCTTCAACCTCCAACCAGGCTTGTCAAACGCCCCCACTCTCTAAACCTACCAGCAAGCCTGTCAAACGCCTCACACTCTTCAACCTCCAACCAAGCTTGTCAAACGCCCCACCCTCTTCAACCTCCAACCAAGCCTGTCAAACGCCTCACACTCTTCAACCTCCAACCAAGCTTGTCAAACGCCCCACCCTCTTCAACCTCCAACCAAGCCTGTCAAACGCCTCACACTCTTCAACCTCCAACCAAGCTTGTCAAACGCCCCACCCTCTTCAATCTCCAACCAATCCCGTCAAACGCCCCACACTCTTCAACCTCCAACCAAGCCTGTCAAACGCCCCTACCCATGGCACTTACCGGACATCCGGCCAGCGAGGAGGACGGCGATCGCGACCAACAGCTCGACGCGCGAAATCATTTCGTCTGACGACTTCGACGCCGTTGCCTGCGTTCTGGGAGGCAGAGGTTATCTCGCTGACCCGGGTCACGGTGGGGTCACGCGGGGTCACGGCGTGCTATAGATATACAGTCTGCATACAGTCGGTGCAGCCAGCGACATCACTTAGCCACACTTGCCATACTAAAGACTTGTGTCTTTTCCTTATCTAAGCACGTTAAGTTTTCAGTAATACTACTTAACTGGGTGAACGCTATAAGCTCCCTAACTCAAACTGTTCCCGACGGTTCGCGAAGCCATGCTGCCTGCTTTATCAACGGTCTAAACTCGAGCGCCATATCGAACAAATTCCACTATTCCTCAATAAACAGATACCCACTGGACGTACTACCAGTTTGGAAATAGATATTATTTATTTCTGCTAAATAACAAAGGAAGATAGGGAAATCACAACCCGAATTGCTCTGCCTGGCTTTAGCGAGTGGGTATCATGACGTCATTTTGATAGAATTTTGATTGAATGGAATCGGTGTATATTACCTAAGACTCATATAAGAACCCAAAAATACTCAAAAACTAAACCAACTGACCCTGTGTTCCGAAAACTAAACCACGAACTGTTTTTACCCTATTTTCTTCGCGCAAGCAATCCCCGGTGCGGCTACAAATTTGGGATGGATATTTATAGTTTCAAATAGTAACTATCTCAGGGGATGCATGCAACGAACGATTTAGGTTCTTATCAACACTAAAACCAGCAGCGAGCAACAGTTCACAATTTAATTTTGGCAGCAAGCTTCAGTCGTTCCCCACATCAATCAATCAATCAATCAATTCAGTCGTTCGCCATCACGCCGCTGTCAGATTCACAATCACGAAACAGATTGTAAAATATGAACTTTATTAAATTTGTATTTTGTTAAGTGAGCAGTCTGGACCGCCGCCGTTTCTCTGTCAGTTTGTTGATGATTTCATGTGAATCTAATCGAACCAATTGCAACTAGCGTTCCAGGCTGCTTAATGTCTGATAAGGACTGGCTTCTGATGTTGGATGGACTGTATTCAAGACGGGGAAAACCCGATCTTAAAAGAGTTACGTCGGTTGTTTTGATTATTGAAAGTAAGATAGGCAGCCGGCGGTGTATATTTTAGGAATTAAAATCATTTGTCTGCATTTTGCTTTCCTAATTTAATTCACACTGTTTAAGCAGTTGAAATAAATTAAAAGCGACCATAATCTGGACTCGTAAACGCAAAGCACAGAACTAAAAGGCTTCGTCTGTTTCATTCTTTGAGTACCTCAAACAGTCAGTTTGAAAAGCATATCAAGAAAAAATTAATGTTGTGAAACAAAAAGTTAGCTAAAATTGACCTTACTTGAGCCTATAGTTCTGAGTAGGTATGCTTGTTATTGTTGCATTCATAGCTCAGTAAACATTGTCAACCCAAACACCTTGAGGGTAGCAGGAAGGACTAGGTATGCATGCAATCACACAGCCAAAACACCATCGTAAAGCTACATTGCAACGCTTTATTTTATTCACTATCTGCCGACATCTTCAGAAAAATCCGATACTTACCTTCCCTAATTATAATGCAATATGCTTCCGCGAATCACATCAATGTACACTAGATCTTGAATCCATTCTGAGTTCCGACTTTTTAGGTCCTTGCAAGTTTGCAGGGAATTTCTCCACGAAATTCAATATCAATATCACTGCCCCACGAAAGACACAAGAGAAAAAACAAACTACAAATTTTGAAAATGCATGCTATTTTTTATACACAAACCCAAACAAGGATGTCTTAGACGACATTAACCCAGTTCCTGGTAAATGTGCATAAATTTACACACTTCAACACAACTATTCCTTTCAATCAAAATTCTATCAAAATGACTTACGATACCCACTCGCTAAAGCCAGGCAGAGCAATTCGGGTTGTGATTTACCTTTCTTCCTTTGTTATTTAGCAGAGCTAATTAACATTTTCTTCCAAACTGGTAGTACGTCCAGTGGGTATCTGACGTCACTTATCTCTGAGTGGAATATGTCTATTTATTCCGAATTGCTAGCCTACAGAAAGATAGGAGGGAATTTCTCCAAGAAATTCAACATCAACACCATCTAAAGAAACCGCCCACAAATCCAGACATCGCACGCATTTATAATCCATGCGACAAGTCATCCAAACATAACACATCAAACACCGCAAGCCGATCAGGACGGGACGAGCGGAGGTTCAATCAAAGCCGACGACATCGCAGTTACATTAATTTATTTACAATCTCCCGGCGTCGCCGCCGCCGACTACAAGAACTGGACGCCGACGCCGAACTGTACGCCAGCGTTGGGCTCGTCTCCGCGTGTGACGCGCATCGGGAAGCAGTAGTTGAGCTCGACGCGAGCCAGGTTGCCCAATCGGACGGCCAGCCCGAGTCCGACGGCCAATCGCACGTCTTCGTGCAACGCGCGCAGGTTGTTGGCCACGTTGTCCGCTGCGGCAGAACGGGCAAACCGGGTTTTAGGGTAGCAATACATCGATTTATATGTTTAAGAAAATAGCATAGATTTTTGCTAATATATGGCTACAAATTCTCCATAAATCCGTCAAACTAAACCTTATGCAATGTTTACATTACAGACTGCTGTACAAGGGCTTAACAAAACATGTGACCATGTAAAAGGGGCTTAACACTGCCATAGGCGGTTGTATACAAGACTGCTGTACAAGGGTTTGACCAAACATGTGACCGTGTAAAAGGGGCTTGACACGGTCATAGGCGGTTGTATACAAGACTGCTGTACAAGGGTTTGACAAAACATGTGACCCTGTAAAAGGGGCTTAACACTGCCATAGGCGGTTGTATAAAGACTGCTGTACAAGGGCTTAACAAAACATGTGACCATGTAAAAGAGGCTTAACACGGTCATAGGCGGTTGTATACAAGACTACTGTACAAGGGTTTGACAAAACATGTGACATTGTAAAAGGGGCTTAACACAGTCATAAGCTGTTGTATACAAGACTGCTGTATACAAGGGTTTGACAAAACATGTGGCCTTGTAAAAGAGGCTTTACAAGTGTCTGGCAGGCAAGCAACGGCAACAAAGCAGCGATGGCCGGCTACGTACTGAACTCGAAGTTTCCGATGTTCCCGAGGTTGGCGAACAGGTGCGTGCGGAACAGCTCGCCGATGCCGCCGCGGCCGGGCCGGAACGGCAGCGGGCCGAACAGGTGGGCGGCAGCCGCCCAGTACACCTGCAAGCATGCAACTCGTGATTGCCGAACGTCATCCCGCTTCGATACGAGCCTGGCCAACGCACTGATCTCTATAGCCATGGATAGCGCTTCGTACAGCGAGTTTTTGATGCCGTATTGAGACACTTTATCATGTCTTTCCACTGATCTCTTATGCCATGGAATAGCGCTTCGTAGAGCGTGACTTTGATGCCATCTTGCGGTGCCGTCTGCTTCTATACGAGCGTGGCCAACGTTGCTTAACCTCGGCAAGGTCTTCCACTGGATAGGACTCAGTTTACAGTTTTACTGGTTTTACATCCGGAAAAGTTTGAGTTTGGGAGCTAAGCATTCAAAACCCAGTTGGTTTCTAATAATCGATGTCAACTGTGCACGCAGTTTGCTTGGAAAGCACTTCAATAAGAGCTGGTGGAACACAATGATTAATGAAGCATTGATTAACCCCACCACTACACATATTAAATTCAGTCAAAATTCAATCAAAATGACGTCATGATACCCACTCGCTGAAGCCAGGCAGAGCAATTTGGGTTGTGATTTCCCTATCTTCCTTTGTTATTTAGCAGAGATAATTAATATATTTTTTTAACTATTAGTACGTCCAGCGGGTATAAGACGTCCCTTTTCTGTGAGTGGAATAGGTATATTGGGCTTTTCTTCTGATGATATAATATTTCAATGTTTGGCTGATGGGTTGTCTGAATGCTTGTCAGAAAGTAATTCAGAAATAATTAGAAGTTTGACTGTTTGTTTGTTTTGTCATAAATGGTTAGAACAGTGGTTATAATACATAATTTAGCACTGTCATTAGTAAGAAATGACAAAAGCAGGTTTTAATAAAAGCCATAAGAGTTGATATTATGACAACAGCAGACAAGGAAAACACATACACAAACACAGCTACACCCAAATGCCACGTTCTCTGCTCACAGTCCCCACGAACACCGACACCAAACAAGGGCCTCTGCCGCCCACCGAACATTGAACGCAGTGCGACCAACGCGACTCACGTCTGAGCCGAGCGAGAAGCCGTCGCTGTGCGGACCGACGCCGCGCTGCCCGAACCCCCGCAAGCTCAGCGGCCCGCCCAAGTAGAACTGATCACAGAGCGAGACCGTCTTGCCCGCCGAACGCCTCAGCCAGCCGCCCTGCCAGGCCGCCTGGAAAACCTGCAAACGCAAGGGACAACCGTAACGCCAACAATCGTAGCAACACTAGCAACAGCAGTGACACCGGTGTTTGCTGGCATTAGGCAAGGCACATAGTAATGCCAACAATCGTAGCAGCGTGGCAACACTAGCAACAGCAGTGACACCGGTGTTTGCTGGCATTAGGCAAGGCACATAGTAATGCCAACAATCGTAGCAGCGTGGCAACACTAGCAACAGCAGTGACACCGGTGTTTGCTGGCATTAGGCAAGGCACATAGTAATGCCAACAATCGTAGCAGCGTGGCAACACTAGCAACAGCAGTGACACCGGTGTTTGCTGGCATTAGGCAAGGCACATAGTAATGCCAACAATCGTAGCAGCGTGGCAACACTAGCAACAGCAGTGACACCGGTGTTTGCTGGCATTAGGCAAGGCACATAGTAATGCCAACAATCGTAGCAGCGTAGCAACACTAGCAACAGCAGTGACACCGGTGTTTGCTGGCATTAGGCAAGGCACATAGTAATGCGAACAATCGTAGCAGCGTAGCAACGCTAGCAACAGCAGTGACACCGGCGTTTGCTGGCATTAGGCAAGGCACATAGTAATGCCAACAATCGTAGCAGCGTAGCAACACTAGCAACAGCAGTGACACCGGTGTTTGCTGGCATTACGCAAGGCACATAGTAATGCCAACAATCGTAGCAGCGTAGCAACACTAGCAACAGCAGTGACACCGGTGTTTGCCGGCATCAGGCAAGGCACATAGTAATGCCAACAATCGTATAGCAGCGTAGCAACACTAGCAACAGCAGTGGCACCGGCGTTTGCTGGCATTACGAAGCAGCGCAGCGCTAACTGACCCAGTCGTTGGGTAATGGCAGGTTGGCCTGCAGCGCGATCTCGTTGCGCAGGAAGCCGACGTTGCCGCCGAGGCCGGCCAGCTCGGTGGTCAGCTGCGCGAGGCCGCCACGAGTCGGGAAGATGCACTCGTCGCGGCTGTCGACGCCCACGATGTGGCGCACGCTGGACTTTAGCGTCGGCCCTGCGGGAGAAAACGCGGCAACGTTCAGATCTGACGTCTCGGCAGGCGACGGGATGCGGGAACTCAGGCGAAATCAGGCGGCTGGTGGGGAAGCTGGCGGACCGGGGTGAAGTTGAATACCACAACTGGGGGGCGATTTTTTTAAAAGACTACCTGATAAGCATATAATTGTACCAAGAAAGACGGGGAAATCACAAGCCAACTGGCTTTTCTTAGCGGGTGTCTGACCGCGTCACGTTGCTTGAATGGAGTCGGTGTATTGACTCTGCTTATTCAACCAAGGAAGACAGGGAAATCACAAGCCAAGTGGCTTTTCTTAGCGGGTGTCTGACCGCGTCACGTTGCTTGAATGGAATCGGTGTATTGACTCTGCTTATTCAACCAAGGAAGACAGGGAAATCACAAGCCAACTGGCTTTTCTTAGCGGGTGTCTGACCGCGTCACGTTGCTTGAATGGAGTCGGTGTATTGACTCTGCTTATTCAACCAAGGAAGACAGGGAAATCACAAGCCAAGTGGCTTTTCTTAGCGGGTGTCTGACCGCGTCACGTTGCTTGAATGGAATCGGTGTATTGACTCTGCTTATTCAACCAAGGAAGACAGGGAAATCACAAGCCAACTGGCTTTTCTTAGCTGGTGTCTGACCGCGTCACGTTGCTTGAATGGAATCGGTGTATTGACTCTGCTTATTCAACCAAGGAAGACAGGGAAATCACAAGCCAACTGGCTTTTCTTAGCGGGTGTCTGACCGCGTCACGTTGCTTGAATGGAATCGGTGTATTGACTCTGCTTATTCAACCAAGGAAGACAGGGAAATCACAAGCCAACTGGCTTTTCTTAGCTGGTGCCAGACCGCGTCACGTTGCTTGAATGGAATCGGTGTATTGACTCTGCTTATTCAACCAAGGAAGACAGGGAAATCACAAGCCAACTGGCTTTTCTTAGCGGGTGTCTGACCGCGTCACGTTGCTTGAATGGAATCGGTGTATTGACTCTGCTTATTCAACCAAGGAAGACAGGGAAATCACAAGCCAACTGGCTTTTCTTAGCTGGTGCCAGACCGCGCCACGTTGCTTGAATGGAATCGGTGTATTGACTCTGCTTATTCAACCAAGGAAGACAGGGATATCACAAGCCAGCTGGCTTTTCTTAGCATTTGAGGGGACAGAGGTGATTTTGACTGAATTTTACATCAGAACATTGAAAGGTTTTACATGGCATCTTCATGTTTATTGATGACAAGAAGATTATTTCTCGGAAATCGGAAACGCTTGATCTCCGGGTTCGACTCCGGGCAACGTTTGACCGGACGTTCTGTCCGCGGCTCACCGCTCTGTTCGCGCACGTCGAACGCGGACGAGCGTGACAATGTGGCGAGGTCGCGCCAGCTGCCCTCCCACTGGACGTTGTGCTTGACGGACGGCAACGAGAAGAAGGCCAGGTCGAGCAGCAAGCCGCGCTCCACTTGTTGGTAGCCGGACCACGGCCACTCGGAACCCGTTTGGAAGACGGCTGCCGACAGGCTGGAAAAAATGCGCCGCCAAAAGTTGAAAAAAAAAATTCTTAATTTTTTGTAATTTCTCGACTTGAATTTTTCCGGCAAAGCTGTGCTGGCGATTCATCGAGGGTCTTGAATCGAAATCGACGCTACAGCCGAGATACCAATCGGGGACTTGGGCAAGGGCACGGCCGGATTCAGGTCAGGGTCGCTGGCTGCTATCATTTCGGTCGTCAAAACAACCACACATTTCACTTCAATATCTCAGATTAGATTTTTTTTAAATAAAAATTGTGACTTTCAGTTTTCGATCACTAGCTAGAGCAAATAACCGTGTAATATTTATTGGACAGTTGAGTCGTGAAGATCACAAAATGCGATGGTGAAATACTGAACTTTCGAATAAAACATGATTACATGGAAACTACTCGACCGATTTACAAGAAAAACACGGCGCATCTTTAATTTTCTGAGGACCCGTCGCTTTTCCTGATCTAAGCACGTTAGTTTTCAGAAATACCGTTCAACTATCTAACTCAGAAAGCTATTTGCAAAACATTGAGTTAAAGTTTTGATAGTTTAGCATCCAATAACTCAGTTAAGTAGATAACTCTCTTAAGATTCGTGTCTTTCCCTAATCTTAGCTTGGTAGTTTTTAGAAAAACTAATCAACTGAGTAATGAATGCTAACCCCCTAAGCTCAAACTTTGTTGTTCGAGTTTGAGTTTTGTGACTTAGCATCCATCACTCGGTTAAATAATTTTCCTGACAGTTAAATAGTATTTCATAAAACCGTTGCGGATAATCGGACGTTCATCGGAGTTGTTAAAACCGACGGAATCGTCCGCGGCGACGGCGGCGGCGTACTCACACAGAGCTGATCCGTCCCGGCCACGGCTTGCTCAGCCTCGCCAAGAACCCCGACGTCTTCTTGGAGCCGTAGCTCAGCTCGGCGTCGAGCTTCTCCGCACGGCCGAACATGTTGGGAGCTCGCGCCGAGATTATCAACGAGCCCTCGTTGCTGCCCACCGCCGTGTTGACTCCGCCCACCACGCGGCTCAGCTCGCGCACCGCAAAAGTCACCTGCGGCGGCCGAAGTTTGAGGTTAGGGGGGGCTGTGCTTAGCTACGTTGTCTACGGGTTGTGAAAAGGGTGTGGTCGGCCGTCAAAGATTTAGACGGGGTGAAAATCTGCATAAGCAATCTTCGTACAGCGACCAACCAGAATCTTAGCAACGTATAAACTTCACAACAGAGCAACTTATTAACATATCAGCATAATAAAGTAGGGAGCAGCGTCCCAGAGTCCCAGAGCAGCAACTTCCAAACATATTAACATATAGAGTAGGTAAAAACATCCCAAAGCACTAAGCAGCAAAGAACTGGTATATTAACATACTAAAATAGGTAGCAAATTCCCAGAGCAGTGATATCCTAGCATACTAAACAAGGTAGTAATGTTCCAAAGCAGCAAAGTCCCAAAGCATTAATATACTAAAGTCGGTAGTAGCATAGCAAAGTCCTAGCATATCAACATACTAAAGTAGGTAGCAAAGCCCCAAAGCATCAACTTCCTAAAGTTTCATCATACTAGAGTCGGTATGAGTGTAGTAAAGTCACAACGCAGCAGCATCTGATTACCTCGAGGCCGTCGGGCGTTGCGCCTGGCCCCTTGCTCGTGTCGATGAAGACGCCGACGTTACGGAAGCAACCGAGTGCTTCGAGCCGAGCTCGGGCGCGGTGCGCCTCGCGGATCACCGCCTGGAAGTCGTCGGCGCGGAACAGTTCGCGTATGGTGTCCGTCACGAGGTCGTCCTTGGTGCGCACGAGCCCGTCGATGTTGACGCGGTCCACGCGCGCCTGGAAACATGTGCTAACGTTGACCAGGGAGACGACCTGACAGCCAATGTTGCGATTCCGAGTGCTTGAAAGTAGGTGATGAAAGGCATCAACAAAATAGCTCATAAATCACAAATTGACTGATTTTCAAGTCATATTGCATTGCCTACAGTGACAAATAGATTGTCACTTACCCGGACGCCTTCCAAGTTGATCTGTTTCGAGTCTGGTTCCTTCTGTTCGCTGTCATCGTTGTTTATCTGCGGAGAAACGGGTAAACATTAGTATGAATCATAGACAGCCGGAGTCCATGTCCAGAACACTATCGGATGTTTTGAATCTTGTCATCTCTATTTACCTCTTTTGCTTCTTCGTCTACGTTTCGTCTGTTAGAGGAAATGTCCTGGAAGTAAAATATTTGTGTCAAATTGGTGTTTATTTTTGGAATATGACATTGGTATACTACCGAAAATTCTAGGCTAGGTTTTAGATCAGATATTCTAATCGGTTTCATGGGTACAGTAGGCAATTAATTGGCTTGACATTGCCAGTTTATGAGCAAATTACCTTCGCTTGAACACTCCCCATGTTCAGCGGTGGGTTCTATGTAGTAAATGTTCAAAAGACACCGGAATAAAAACTCTAAATTTTGATGTATGTGATCAGAACAGCTGATTATAAATTGTGGAGGCTGCCATCTTTGATCATACGGCAAACCACCGCCTTCTCTTGTCACCACAACAGGAATCATTAGTGACAGGCTGTGAGTCACCACGGACACGGACTGACTGACCTGTCAAAATTTGGTGTCATTCAGATTCTTTTCACATCTTTTATAAAAACGGGGTTCAAATGGAGCAACAACCTGGAGAGGAGACTGTAAAAATTCATCCTGACACGTTGAAAGAACAGCCACCGACGTTTCTCTTAGACACTTACGAGACTGGTATAAAAATAAATTCAATGGTTTAGTTATCATGCATGATGCAAGGTGGTCAATAGTTGTCACAGGATGGAACTTAACATCTAGGATTTAGGCTAGTAACAATTATTTTTATCCCAGCGGCGAATGTGATTGATGATTTCAGTGACGCAGTTAATCGCTTCAAATGGCTGGTACTTGCTCTTTGCTGGCATCGCCATGGTGATTGTCTGGTCAAAGGCGAAGCCACATCTCGACAAATATCTCCAAGCGAAGGCCGAACACGAAGAGCAGGCCCGAATTAAGAAAGGCGAGTAGTTCGCGCTGAGCTAGCTGTTGGATAGGTGACCATCCTGCACATGGTCAGGTCAGAGAGGTCGGAGGGCTTTAAGTTAGTATGACAACTTCACTTGCCTTGCTTGTCAACCCCTTGACAGCACGGATTAGCGGAGGAATCCTTTTGTTCGAGTTGTACCATCCTTCGTAAGGGACGTACAGCTGGTGATCCCCTCGGTGCTTTTCGACAATAGAAGGCTACGTGCCGGCACTGTGTTTCCCCTCCTCCCTTCTAGGCTAGGCCAGGTTAATCACCACCCTTTCATTCACCGACGCCGTTCGACCAGTGCCACAGGGCCAGTTGTCAAAACGGTGCGTTGTTAAACACCGGTAATCAATCAATCTAGGCGAGAAGTCATTTTAAGTTGATACCTACCCAGACAAGATTCTGCGTCGTGATCTGGAAGCACTGAATCAACCGAACGTCGACTGACGCCCGTTTCTTCCCGCAGATCCCGAGCTCTACCGCAGTCGACAACTCGCGATGGAAATCGCCCGACAGAAGATGCAGCTGGAACACGATCGACAGGCTGAACGGGCCGAGGAACAGCGGCAGGAGGTTCGTTTCAGTTTTGCTGTCTTGCTTTCCCAGCTGCGGGCGGCCTGACAGACCGGCAATCCGGTGATTCTTACAACAATCAGACGTAGTTGGGACGGGCAATCTTATGCTATCGTTCTCATAGATACGTCTACAAAAAATCTTAGCATTTCATTTTTCTTTAAAAGTTTCATCAAACTGGTATAAATGAGTAGAACGTTTCGCTATTGAATACATATCGTTGCTAACGTTTACTCTGTGTTGCTATGTTTACAGAAGGAGGCGGCTAGGCGGGCGGAGAAGTTGAGCAAACTGTCGTCTGTTTCTGTTGGCAACCGGCTTCAAGGCAATGCCACCGGCAAGCCAGGTAAGCCAGAAACATCTCGACTAGTAGTGCTAATAGACGAACATCACACCAGGCTGTAGGATGCAGGAAACTCACGGCAAAATCGGGCAACAATCCGAGGTGAAGTTATAGTGAACAAGTGCAGCTATCATCCGGAAAAGATACTCTTTTATATGTCAACTGTCAGTTGATGCTTGAGATTGAGCATCTGTGGCAAACAAAGCCACCTTGATATTACGTAAAATGCGTTAAGTAACGTTGTGTTTAGTTGTACCTAGATGGCTGTGTTGCCTTAATTTCTAACCATACAGATTGTGTGGATTGAATCATCAAAGAGGATGCAACGAGTTTGCGTTGGATCCCTGTTCAACCGGGGCTGGTGACTGCTTGTCGTTGACGTTGACGTTGATGAAATGCCTGCAGAATACAGCCCGCTGTCGGGAGGTTCGGGCCCGACAGGCGGCTATCGAGCAGCACGAAGATCTTGTCCCGGCGGCGGCTGCGGCTAGCTGCCAGCGTTGTCATGAAAACCACGGCCCACGTCGCGTCGGTCATGTTGAGCTTTTAAATTTTATACGGATGGATGTTTGTTTCTGGTGACGTTAACCTGGAATGAGTCTCCTTGGGCTTGGTTTTTTCGCCGTGCGGATTTCGTTCGACGTGACCTTTTCGAGGTGTTTTTTGCCATCTCGGTTTGGATTTGCGCGTCGATATCTGCCCGGCGAATGAACTGGGCGATGGCTTGTAATGTTTTTCTTAACTGGCATTAATAAATCTTTGATATTTCACTATTGATGTGGGTGTAATTTTTTCTTTGCTAGAAAGTGTTTCCTGTGTGAAAATTCCCAGTGAAAACCAATTCCTACAGAGAAATATGACAAAGGTAAGAGATGTATTATTGGGATTATATTTAGATTATAAAACTGTGAAATTCAAATGATCCGTCGGTAGTTTCTGCCACATTCCAATCCTGCTCATGCCTAATTTGAGGAGAGATAAATGTCATTTATGTGCTTGGACAGGAATATAAGTACTTGATGTATTATGAAATATTAATACGTCATCGCTATCTTAGTCATTTCAATTAGATATACATTATCTGGAAAGAAATAAAGGGCAAGTAAATTATTTTTATTTATTCATGTTTTCCCACCATACCACTTGTGCTGCCACCTACGGGCAAAACTGCAATCGGCCATTTCACAGTTCATTCATTCGAGAAACGTGGTTTCTCAGATTATTGCGATTCAATTTCGCAAATAGTTTGTGAACCCTTTTATAAAACGTTTCTAGCTACCCCTAGATTATCACAATGGCTAAAATGTGTTTGAGTAAGTATTTTAATAGCAATGTTAATGAGTGCTTGTCGAAAACTTCCAAAATAAGTTTGTTGTTTTTAGGTTGTGTCTTTCCAATCAAGAGGTTCCTTGTACTTTTTGCTTAAATTATCATCATAAAATTTAGTTTTGGTTGCATACGGAACATTTTATGAGATTACTAATGCTTTATTTGCGTTTTTTTAGAGAAAACGAGCAAGCGAGTGTCATGTCGCACTCGCTACAAGGTCGAACACAAAGTCCGCGAACACAACCGAAAGAAACGCCGCCTTGCCAAGAAAGACCCTTTCCACAAAGGGCGCAGTAAGCCAGTTTTTTGATTACAAGCCTTTCTAGCCTGAGGATCTGCGAAAACGTCTTAATTGCCATTCAATCGTACATTTTCGCACGACTTTCGTTCCGTTACAGACGCCGAGAAGAAGGTCGTGCGCGTTCCCAACATCTGTCCCTTCAAGGATGACATCCTGAAGGAAGTGGCCGAAATGAAGCAGCGTAAAGAAGACGTCCGACTTGCACAGCAGGAAGTGTGGAGGCTGCAACGGGAGGAGGCGAAGACCAAGGGCGTTACGGTCGCGGTATGTCCACCCTAGCATCTGTTCAATACCGTGTCTGTTATCTCACATATTTTTCTCGTTTCAATGTATTTAGTTTCATGGCCGGTTTATTTTGTGCAATTTTGCCTCATTCCTACTCAAACTGTCAACCTTTAGTGTTTTCGTACGGCACTACGACAGTTTACCAAGTCTAGTCTTTTGTACCTGCGGATGTAATACCAATTTCAGCAGTTGCTTCCATGCTCAAAACAATAGGAAAGCACGATGCTGTTTGTTTCAACGATGATTGCCTTTTTCTCGTAGGACCTGATCGCCAAGGCCAAGGCCGACGAAGAGGCGATGAAGCCGCAGCCAATGACTGCCGACTTCGTTGAGAAGGGTTACAACTTGGACGGCTCGGCCAAGGCCTACTACCGCGAGTTCAGGAAGGTAACGCAAATCAGCCCTAGATGTGTTTCATTGGGACAAGGTTGAGCGCTGGCTCAACCGTCATCGGGGTCAGTCCAGTTGTTGGTGTGTGATGCAGCGTAGCGTCACTAGATTCACCGCTTTCTATGTTTGTTCATAGTCCTGTTTCTACCTCCATGGATCCACGTTATAATCGGGGTCAGTCGAGTTGTTGGTGTGTGATTGCAGCATAACATCACTAAATTCACCACATTCTATGTTCATTCATAGTCCTCTTTCTATCTCCATGGAGCCACGTCATAATCAGGATTAGTCGAGTTGTTGGTGTGTGATAGCAGCGTAGAATCACTAGATTCACCACCTTCTTTGTTGGAATGGATATTCCTGACAGTCAGAGTCATTCCTGACATTCAGGATTCATTCCTGAGAGATTCCTGACAGTCTATCGTTCATTGGCAGCCAAAAGGCCAGTGTGTCACAACTCACCACTCACAAAGACACGGTTTCGCGATGTTCGATCGCTTTGTCTGATTGCGCGAACGTCTGCTTTGCCCGCGCAGGTTGTGGAGCTGAGCGACGTGATCCTGGAGGTGGTGGATGCGAGGGATCCGCTGGGCACGCGATGCCCGCAGGTGGAGCAGGCCGTGCTGGACGCCCCCGGCAACAAGCGGCTCGTCATCGTCATCAACAAGGCTGGTGAGTGATTGTCGGTAGCGACATATCAATTCCGAAATTTGTATCCGTGCGGCGTGCCGTAATTCGAATCCGGTTCTTTGCCTGTCAGGGACACGGCACTTATCCATTATGCCACACGGACAACCGACTGTGGAATTGATATTAAGGTTGATTGCTTAGCTACGGTGATCTCACGAGAACCAGTGTTTCCAACGACGAGCCGATCCGTTTTGTCTCGGCATTCAATAACCCGTTTAACTAGTTGTTCCGAAAGATGGCGTTCGACATCTCGCTTCCCGCCCGGTGACACCAGGTTTCTTCGCAGAAACCTTCCCCATTGGTCACCACCGGTTCTCGTGAGATAGCCGAAGTTAAGCAACATCGCGCTGAGTTAAGTGTATGATGGGTGACCATCATGCACATGATCAGTTCTGTTTGGGAGAGAGGTTGGAGGGTTTGAAGTTAGTACGACAACTTCACTCGCCTTGCTTGTCAACCTCTCGACAGCTCGAAATAGTGGAGGAATCCTGTCGTTCGAGTTGTACCGTCCTTCGGAAGGGATGTATAGCCTGTGGTCCCCTCAGTGATTTTCGACAGAAGTAGGCTACGTGCCGGCACCAGGTTTCCCCTCCTCCCTTCAAGGCTAGGTTAGGTTCATCATCACCCTTTCATTCACCGACGCCGTTAGACCGTTGTCGAAACAGTGCGTCATTAAGCACCGGCAATCGATCAACCAATCAAAGTGGCGTTGTCTCCGTCCCCGCAGACTTGGTGTCCCGAGAGAACCTGGACGCGTGGCTGCTCTACCTCCGTCGCAGCTTCCCAACGACCATCATGAAGGCCAACACGCAGAAGCAGAAGCGCAACCTCAAGCGGCAGCGCTTCAAGCCGCTGGAACCCGTCTCGGTGAGTCTCCACTCCCGGCTTGCGGCATGCTTTCATGGCGCCAGGTTCCACCGTTTCGTTCCAAGCAGGGTTCTGACCGCGTCACGTTGCTAGAATGTAATCGGTGTATTGACTCTGCTTATTTAACCAAGGAAGACAGGGAAATCACAAGCCAACTGGCTTTTCTTAGCGGGTGTCTGACCGCGTCACGTTGCTTGAATGGAATCGGTGTATTGACTCTGCTTATTCAACCAAGGATGATAGGGAAATCACAAGCCAACTGTCAGTTCTTAGCAGGTGTCTGACTGCGTCACGTTGCCAGCGTCTGACAGCTTTGTGTTTGGGCCTCGGCAGGGCAAGAACTGCATCGGCGCCAGCCTGCTGATGTCGCTGCTGGCCAACTACTGCCGCAACAAGGGGCTCAAGACGGCCATCACGGTGGGCGTGGTCGGGATGCCGAACGTCGGCAAGAGCTCCATCATCAACAGCCTCAATCGGCAGCAGTCCTGCAGCACGGGCGCCACGCCAGGAGTCACTCGGTGAGCCGTCGAAGCGTAACGTCAAAGTTAACAAGTAGCTACTTGAAAGTTCCAAACTGGTTTTCGATACTATTCGTATCGAAAACATGTAACTCGTCACAGCATAGTAAAAAATAACACTACTAAATTGGCGGCATTAATTCAATCGAAGGGCAGTAGATGGCGATAGCTAACACTTTCAACACTAACTAACGCCACGTTATCCCTGTCCACCCAGCAGACATGCAGGAGGCAGCTCCTAGCATCGAGATGGTGGGGTGGCACCCTCGCATAGTCAAAAATAACAACTAAATTGTGCGGCATTAATTCAAACAGAGTGCAATAGATGGCGATAGCTAACACTTTCAACACTAACTAACCCTACTTTTTCCCCGTCGGCATGTCCTACAGACACATGCAGGAGGTGACGCTCGACTGCAAGATCAAGCTGCTGGACAGCCCGGGCGTTGTGCTGTCGCGCGATCCCGACGAGGCTTCGCGCGCGCTGCGCAACGTGCTGAGCTCGGCGTCGGTCGCCGACCCGCTGACCCCGGCGCTGGCCATCCTCGCGCGGACCGGGCAGCAGCAGATGCGCGACATGTACGGCGTCGGCGACTATCGCACGCCCACCGAGTTCCTGCACATGCTGGCGAAGCGGTGAGTGGCGGGCGACGGTGACAAGGGCAGCGCATCATGTTGAGCCATTGTCTGGCCATGCGGTGGGTCGACTGCTTGAGTTACGTTAAAGGAACCGGTTAGCAGGGTTCTAGGATCGACATGATCAAAATGAAGGTTATCGACACAAATTACTATAGCTATCTAGCCAGTGACGATGACATGGGCAGCGCATCCGTTGCCTGGCCATGCGGTGGGTCGACTGCTTGAGTCAGGTTGAAGTTACCTGTTCTCTGACCTTGCCCGGGGACCTATTCTTAAAATCAGGCGAACAAGTTTGAAGGAAAAAAGATTAGCAAGGTTGGGGATGAAGGAAGCGCAACGTTCCAGGATGGACGTGATCGATGTGAAGGTTATTGACACAAATTACTATCTAGTTATCTTGTCAATAACCCATATCTCCGACAAGTCCAATGTCGTTTTCTCGGTTATCGTTGGCAGTGAATCGAGGGGGCGGGACAAGTAAGAGCGCGGGCGACTCTTGGTCGACCTGTGCCCAGGGACCTAGTCTCGAAATCGTGACTTTGTAATCATACGCTTTGAGTGTGAGGAACACTGATCTCGATAACGTGGACAGCGTATCGCTCTGAGGCAGTTTCATATAAAATGAAGGCAGGTTTCCCCCATCTTTGTCGCCCTGGATAAGGCAGGCGGCTGTTTGTGCAATTTGAAACCGTGCACGTCTGATCTCACCTCGAAAAATATAACAGAATTGCACTGCTGGGTAACTGTTCTTGAAATCATCACTTTGACATGCACTATGTCATAATCTGAAGGGAACTTACGATCTGACATTGTCGCCCGTCGTAACTGCTGTTCTTTAACGAGAGCAATTATGCACGTGTGCGAATGTCACTATCTCTGTGACGGTAACTTCAACCCTTCTTTTTGCGGCAGATCGGGCAAGCAGAAGAAGGGCGGTGTCCCGAACATCGAGAACGCTGCGCGGATCATCCTCACTGACTGGAACTCTGGTGAGTCGACGTTAGACGCGTAATCGGCCTTCCCTACAAACATGATCAACATTCAACTCGCTTGCCTAGCTTTCTTCAAACAATTTATTGACATTCTCATAATATTCTCAAGTCAATGAGGGCCGTTGAGGTCTTAGAGTTAACAACCAATCATCCATTACATAGCTTCTACAACCTACCACCAGAGGGCGCTGTCTCTACTCTCTGTCTAATTAACCAGCACTAGCTGTTCATTCCTACAAAGCAATATGACAGAGCAGCCTGGCCATCCCTCCATTGTCATCGCTTCTCGGCCTATGGCTAAGATCAAATGTAGTATCTGTTCTTATCAGTTTAAACTCTGATACAGTCCACACTGTGGACTCAAGTTTTACTGATTTTTGCAACCTGATGGAGTGTTAGAGCTTGCTCTTCCTCTGTCAAGGGTCGCGCAGGCCTAGCACTGCTGCCAGCTGCGGCCCAACACAAACAACTCATGGCAAATAATGTTTACTGAACTACTATAGTTCACAATGAGCTAAGCAAATCATTCACATTACGCAAAAGTGTTCACATCCAGGATACATGTCTATTAACGGCAGTATCCATTCCAAAATCCAGGAGTCAAGCCCAGATCTTTTTGCCTGTCCAGTTCCATTATCCTGTAATGCTACACAGGCAACCGACTGTGGAATCAATATTAGGTATATTGGAGTTGTTGGGCGTCATGGGCTGTGAACAAACAACTCAAATTAACTTACTATTGAATTCACAGCTGGTTGTCTGAAGCATTAATCGGATAATGCATTATCCGTATCAGGCATGCATAAAGATTCGAGCTGAAACTCCGGTTCCGATACAAGTTTTGGATTGATTGATTGATTATTGGTGTTTCACAACACACTGTTTTCACAACTGGCCCTGTGGCGCTGGTCTAACGGCATCGGTAAATGAAAGGGTCGTTATGAACCTAACCTAGCCTTGAAGGGAGGAGGGGAAACCCGGTGCCGGCACGTAACCTACTCCTGTCGAAAAGCACCGAGGGGACCACCGGCTTTACGTCCCTTCCGAAGGGCAGTACAACTCGAACGACAGGATTCCTCCACTAATCCGTGCTGTCGAGAGGTTGATAAGCAAGGCGAGTGAAGTTGTCGTACTAACTTCAAACCCTCCGACCTCTATCCCGAACAGAACTGATCATGTGCATGATGGTCACCCATCCAACAGCTAACTCAGCGCGATGTTTGCATATCTCGTTTCTAACAATCAACGTTGCCTCCTCCTTCCGCTGCGCGCCAGGCCGCATCAAGTACCACACGGTGCCGCCGGAAGCGCCGGCGTCGCACGTCAGCGCCGAGATCGTGCAGCAGATGGCTGCCGAGTTCACGTACGACGACGTCGAGGAGATGACGGCGCTGACGCACTTCGAGCGCAGCGCCGCGCGCCTCGCGCTCGACCACTCGACGCTGCTCGAGTCGACGCCCATGGAGGAGCCAATCAAGGTAGAGCTTGGAAGGTTGCGCTTGAAGGTTGCAAAGCCCTCTTTGCCACAACAGTGTCATTGTAACAGTAAGACATTAGCTGCGATTTCCTGACAGCTTGCCTAATGGCTTGTCTAACGGCTTGCCTGCCAGCTTGTCTAACACGTCACATTATTGACGTGACGTTATTCACATTATTGACGGCTTGTCTAACAGCTTGCCTAACAGCTTGCCTAACAGCTTGTCTAACGGCTTGTCTAACATCTTGTCTAACAGCTTGCCTAACAGCTTGTCTAACAGCTTGTCTAACAGCTTGCCTAACAGCTTGTCTAACAGCTTGCCTAACAGCTTGCCTAACAGCTTGTCTAACGGCTTGTCTAACAGCTTGTCTAACAGCTTGCCTAACAGCTTGTCTAACAGCTTGTCTAACAGCATGTCTAACAGCTTGTCTAACAGCTTGTCTAACAGCTTGTCTAACGCTTGTCTTCGTGTTTCCCTGACAGCCGGACGACATCCTGCCGCCGTCGATGGGGGTGTCCGCGGGGAAGCGCAAGAAGGGCGTGGAGCAGCCGACGCGGCCAGACAAGCGACCGGTGCTGCCCGGCAACCAGAAGCTCAACCTCGCCAAGAAGGTAACGGGCCAGTCGTCAAAACAGTGCGTCGTTAAACACCGGCAGTCCATCGATCGGGAGAATATGACGTGTCACAGTATTTTTCTTGGTAACCTAACTCTTAACCTAACTTTTAACCTGACTTCCGACCCGCAGGTGGCGTTCAAGAAGCTGAAGAAGGAGAAGGCGCGCGCTGTGCGTCGAACGGATGACCTCGCGGACACGCTGGAGTCGTTCACGTTCGGCGCGGGGGCGGAGGGGGCGGGGCCAAAGGGGGCGGAGTCGGCGATGGAAGCCACCGAATCGTCGGCGGAGGTGGGCGGAGCCTACGACTTCAACCGCGACTTTGCGATGTGAGCGAGCAAAGCGAGACGGAGAAAATGGAGGAGCGTTTACGGAAGGGTTCTTGCAAGTGTTTATGTCGTTGCGGTTTCGACGAATTTTCGATCGCAGCTTGGGAATCTTCACGATTGTCGGAAGATTCGTTGGAATTTGTGGTACGTTTCACGTGATTATTTCAAGCGTTTGGAGTTCTGTTAAAAATTTGTCGAAATGGAATATTCTCCAATAATGTTTTCCGAGGAATTATACTTCCGAGGAGATGTCTGAAAGCGGCACGATGTGCTTCATAAACTTACTCCTCCAACAGCTAGCAAAGAGATGTTTTGGCTCCATATTCGCTCGCTTTTCGTAGGTTTCTTCAACTGCGAGCTTTCGAAATCTGTAAAACAAGATTCTTAACCTAGTTTCTGTAAGCATAGGTACTGGAAGTATTTTGACCTTTTGAGACTTTTCAGCGGTAAGCAACTCCCAGAGCATGTAATTTCTGTGGGATGACGATCTTCTGGCGATATAAAAGGTAATTTCTTTTGGTTTATTGACGAAGCAATTTGTGTTAGGCCGGCAGTGGAATCATTGAACTGAATTAAGTAGGGTGAAATGCAAGGAACATTGTTCTTTGTTCGCCTGAAACGATGAACCATCTTTGCATCGTGAGGTAAATGTGGTTTTATTGAATAAAAATACATTTATTGATTTGTTGCTTTTTGTGTTGAGGGGATGGTGGTATAATTACGGTTACAGATTATTTTGGTCTTAGCTATTCCTTTTTCCTGATTCATTTTATAATTACATAATTCAATTTAAAACTAAAAATATATTTATCGCGCCAATATATCAAATTTGACACTTGTTGGATTTGGTTCAGCTCATGGCCGCTACCAGCGCTGCGACCGTCAGCCATTGTTCCCATTTGACCCATTGACGTGTTCCGGCTGACGTCTCTGCTTGTGTGCTATAATCAGCGGTTTTGGACAAGATTCCCGAGCAATTTCGTCCAGTTTCAACTTGTTCAGCCACAGGAGGAGTTTCGAGGAGAGGATGGCGTTCAAGAGGGATAAAAAAGAGGAAGAGGAAGGTTAGCAGCGATCAATTTTCGCTAACATCACATGTTAGGCTTAAACTGTCACCCCTTGTCCATTTGTCTATCTGCCTATTTAATTGTCAGTATTTCCATGTTTTTTTGAGGTAGCCTCTCTACTAATTTATTACCGCCCTTAACTCATGACAGATTTTGAGTAAATTTAGGGCCGATCATGGAGATTATGTGTTGGTTTTCTAGCGAGAAACGTTGGTAACTTGTTCTCACCTTCCTTCGTTGCTACCTTCAGGCGGAGGCAATCCATTTGCAAACATCGAGAAGACCACCGTTCTGCAAGAAGCGAGGACATTCAACGAGACTCCAGTCAACGCACGGAAATGCACGCATATTCTCACCAAAATCCTCTACTTGATCAACCAGGTACTTTCTAAAATCTGATGACATCTCTTACTATTCCAGTCAGTTCTTTTCCTGTAAAACTACGGCCGACTTATGATTTTTCCAAGTATAGCGAGAATATAAATTCGCTTGGGGCCATTTCAAAATATTATCATCAAACACTAGAACATTGGCTAAACGTTTTATTTCAAATGCGCTGCCGAAACGTCCAGGAAACTGTTCCATCAGAGCACGACCGTTAAACCATCTACTACATCTACCAACTGCTCACCGAAAACATTATACACAGTTAACAACGTGTCGGTTTGTCCTGCTTGCAGGGGGAGGTGCTCGGCGCTACGGAGGCGACGGAAGCATTCTTCGCGATGACGAAACTGTTCCAGTCGCGCGACGTCGTGCTGCGACGGATGGTGTACCTGGGCATCAAGGAGCTGGCGGACGTCGCTCAGGACGTGATCATCGTCACCTCGTCTCTGATGAAGGACATGACCGGCAAGGAGGACTTGTATCGCGCCGCAGCCATCCGCGCGCTCTGCAGCATCACAGACGTTAGCACCCCTCACTTTCTTATACGTCTTTGTTGGGAAAAACATCGACGCTCGCATTGATGCCGAGTAGGGATTCGGGCGGTTATCTGGTTTACCGAGTCGGTTACGGTTATGGCACTATCCGAGTACAGTTTAAACTATCTTTAACTATCCTAACTAAAAAAAATATATATATATATATATTGACATGGAACGATGGAACGAAACACTTTCCGAGCATTATAAAAGCTTCCTGTAACCACTAGGTAAACGATTAGTAGAGCCTACACTCGTTGCAGGATGAGCGAGCCGTAATATCCCGTAATAGCCGTAATATCCCTGAGGAAATCCAAACAAAAAACATTTGACAATCATATAATAAACCGAATATAAATCGGTATTGAAACCGTTTAGAGGCAAAAAAAAACTATTTTTCTAATTAGCAAAATACTTCGTGCACGAATCTGAAACTTAGGCAGTTCGTTTAACTTGTTATCAAATATATTCAATCCAAATTTGGTGCGGATCGGTTAATTAGTTACTAAGCTAGTACCTACCAAAAAACTGAAAAATTTACTGGTTTTTGCTCATAAAAACAAAATGGCTGAACAGATTTTGCTCAAAAACTATACAGCACCTCGCTGAGTCACCACAAACGTTTTTGCCAAATTTCGTAACGATCCGTGACCTTTAAGTAGGGCTGCTCGTTTTTGTTACAAAAATAAAAAATAAAAAAAATCCAAATGCTTTTTTTTCCCCTATGTTGTGAAATTGAAGGATTTCGCTCGCTCATCCAATAAAAAACTGTCTCAAAAGCAGTGAAGCATAACACAATCGATGAAACGGCATTCAATGACAACGTTGTCTCCAACGCAATGAGATGACTGATACTGACGGCTGCCCGTCCCCTTGTTGCAGGCCACCATGCTTCAGTCCATTGAACGCTACATGAAGCAAGCAATCGTCGATCGCAGCGCCGCCGTTAGTTCCGCCGCGCTCGTTTCCTCGCTGCATCTGTCGCGCAGCGCACCCGATATGGTAAGTGCTGTCACCGCCAGATGCTGTCGCCTTATGGGTCAACAGACTTATCATGCTTCATCCTTTGTTGAAGGATGACAGGGAAATCACAAGCCGGCTGGCTTTTCCTAGCGGGTGTCTGACCGCGTCACGTTGCTTGAATGGAATCAGTGTACCTATTGACTCCGCTTATTCAACCAAGGAAGACAGGGAAATCACAAGCTCACTGGTTTTTCTTAGCGGGTGTCTGACCGCGTCACGTTGCTTGAATGGAATCGGTGTATCGACTCTGCTTATTCAACCAATGAAGACAGGGAAATCACAACCCGAATTGCTCCACCCGGCTCTAGCGAGTGGGCATCACGACGTCACTTTGCTTCCAGGTCCGCCGGTGGGCGCCCGAGGCGGCGGAGGCGTTGTCTTCGGACAGCGCGATGGTGCAGTACCACGCGCTGGGCGTGCTGCGCCACCTGCGCCAGCACGACCGCCTGGCGCTCACCAAGCTGTCGTGCAAGCTTGCGCGAGCCCCTCCACGCAGCCCCTATGCCACCTGTCTGCTGGTAAGTGTTGCTGACGACGATGCCCACGCCCTCGAGTCCACGATCGTTGTGACAGAGTTTGAAGGAGATACTGATTATTAGAAACGAAATATCAATTCCAAAATTATGTCCGTACCGGGATCCGAATCCGGGTCTTTGCCTGAATTTAATATAATTTAATATTGGAATTGATATATCGTTTCTAATAATCAATGTCTGCCGTACATGCAACGAGTATTTGCATTTAGGATTAAATTCACACTAAAAGGAGATACTTGTAGTTGTAGTTACAACGAGATTTATTTATTTTTTATATTTATTATTTGCTGCGAACAGTTACAGGCGTGGCTACAGCAAGTCAGAACCAATCCAGCCTTCACATTAGTCAGTTGCCTACATTCCAAATAGTAACATATAGAACCAATATATAGTCGGCTAAATAACAAAGGAAGATAGGGAAATCACAACCCGAATTGCTCTGCCTGGCTTTAGCGAGTGGGTATCATGATGTCAGTTTGATAGAATTTCTTATGATTGGAGGCAGCCATTTGTTCGGCACGGTCTTATGTAGAGTGTAGCCCAGCATGTGTCCCATCCGCGATTTCTGATGTAGCATTAAACAAGGTAAAGGCTAGTAGCGATCAAAGCTGCAACGTCGGCAACCGTCACGTAAGGCAGCTATCCGACCCGCGATTGTTTCCCCGGACGGCAGATCCGCGTGGCCGGCAAGCTGCTGGAGGAGGACGCCGCCGGCGCCGACTCGCTGTTCGAGTTCATCGAGGCGTGTCTGCGCCACAAGTCGGAGATGGTGGTGTTCGAGGCGGCGCAGGCGGTGGTGAACCTGCGCCGCACCACGCCGCGCGAGCTCGCCCCCGCCGTCTCCGTGCTGCAGCTGTTCTGCTCGAGTCCCAAGCCGACGCTGCGATTCGCTGCCGTGCGCACCCTCAACAAGGTAACCTGCCGTCGGGGACGGTATCGCTGCGGGAATCCCTATAGCCTGGATAGTGCTTTGTACATTGAGACTTTGATGCTGTATTGAGCCACTTTATCATGACTTTCCACTGATCTCTATAGCCATGGATAGCGCTTCGTACAGCGAGACTTTGATGCTGTATTGAGCCACTTTATCATGACTTCCCACTGATCTCTATAGCCATGGATAGCGCTTCGTACAGCGAGACTTTGATGCCTTATTGAGATACTTTATCATGTCTTCCCACTGATCTCTATAGCCATGGATAGCGCTTCGTACAGTGAGACTTTGATGCCATATTGAACCACTTTATCATGTCTTCCCACTGATCTCTACGATAGCGCTTCGTACAGTGAGACTTTGATGCCTTATTGAGATACTTTATAATGTCTTCCCACTGATCTCTATAGCTATGGATAGTGCTTCATACAGTGAGACTTTGATGCCATATTGAGCCACTTTATCATGTGTTCCCACTGATCTCTATAGCCATGGATAGCGCTTCGTACAGTGAGACTTTGATGCCGTATTGAGCCACTTTATCATGTGTTCCCACTGATCTCTATAGCCATGGATAGCGCTTCGTACAGTGAGACTTTGATGCCGTATTGAGCCACTTTATCATGTCTTCCCACTGATCTCTATAGCCATGGATAGCGCTTCGTACAGTGAGACTTTGATGCCGTATTGAGCCACTTTATCATGTCTTCCCACTGATCTCTATAGCCATGGATAGCGCTTCGTACAGTGAGACTTTGATGCCGTATTGAGCCACTTTATCATGTCTTCCCACTGGTCTCTATAGCCATGGATAGTGCTTCTTATGGTGAGAAATCTTCAGCTGACTTGGGCCATGTATTTATAACATACATGTCCATATGGTTCCACTCTGCGATCGTAGCTCCCAGGAAAGATCCTTTGTCAATGTTACTCTTGAAACCTTTCTTTGTAATTTTGAAAAGGTGGTTTCTCCTTTTAGGCAGTCGGGAAGTAAATAGAAGCAACCAAGAGGTTGTCTAAAGTTCCCGTCAAAAAGACTAAGTTTGTGGCATTTAGTCGGCGTTAACCTCACTTTGTCCCACTTATCCGCACTCTGTCCCGGCTAACGGCTGGCTCGATCGGCAGGTTGCTACGAGCCATCCGGCGGCGGTGGCGGCATGCAACCTCGACCTGGAGAACCTCATCTCGGACTCGAATCGCTCGGTGGCGACGCTGGCCATCACGACGCTGCTCAAGACGGGAGCCGAGAGCTCCGTCGACCGGCTCATGAAGCAGATCGCCGGCTTCGTCAGCGAGATCAGCGACGAGTTCAAGGTCGTCGTCGTGCAGGTTCGTAGCCGCCGGCGCCAGGATCCGTTGCGATTCACGACCAAGCAGCAAGTCTTCGAAGAATTTAAATTTCGTTACTAAGTAATAATAATAAGTGTCTACCGTTCAACGAGTGTTTGCATTTAGGTTTAAATCTCACTAATGCAACCGAACGGTTTGGCACGCTGGAAACACCGGTTTTCATGAGATCACTGAAGTTAAGCAACATCGCGCTGAGTGAGGTGTTTGATGGGTGACCATCATGCAAATGATCAGTTCTGTTTGGGAGAGAGGTCGGAGGGTTTGAAGTTAGTACAACAATTTCACTCACCTTGCTTGTCAACCTCTCGACAACACGGATTAGCGGAGAAATCTTGTTATTCGAGTTGTACCGTCCTTCGGAAGGGACGTAAAGCCGGTGGTCCCCTCGGTGCTTTTCGACAGGAGTAGGCTACGTGCCGGCACCGGGTTTCCCCTCCTCCCTTCTAGACTAGGCGGTACAGTGTGACATGGAAAAAGCATGCGTAACAGTCAATGTTCCCGAATATTTACTTGAAATTCCGTTGAATATTCCCGAAATGAGCCGTTGATCGCTAACGAATGCTGTTTCTTGGACGGCAGGCAATCCGTGCGCTCTGCCTGAAGTTCCCGCGCAAACACGCTGTGCTGATGAACTTCCTGTCGGCCATGTTGCGCGACGAGGGCGGGCTCGACTACAAGGCGGCCATCGCGGACACCATCATCACCGTCATCGAGGAGAACCCGGAGGCCAAGGAGGTGAGAAGCGCGGTTAGGGTGGACAGAGTGCGGTTAGAGCTGACAGAGTGAGGTTAAGGCAGACAGAGTGAGGTTATACTGACAGAGTGCCATTAAGGCTGACAGAGGAGAATGTGGGTTTCACGTATTGGCCAACGCACAACAAGATAAGAGAAATGGCTCCGGCCGTCGTCCTAATAATGGCAATAGACCTATTTCTCTTGGAAAAACTAATAATTAACTCTGCTAAATAACAAATGAAAATAGGGAAATCACAACCCGAATTGTTCCACCTGGCTTTAGCGAGTGGGTATCATGACGTCATATTGATTGGATTTTGATTGAATGGAATAAGAGTATTGTTGACGGATGTTGACTGTTGTTTCCCAGGTGGGGTTGGCGCACCTGTGTGAGTTCATCGAGGACTGCGAACACACGAGCCTGGCCGTCCGGATCTTACATCTGCTGGGACGGGAGGGACCTCGCTCCAAGGCTCCAGCCAGGTCAGTCCCGTTCACGAGGTCAACGTACCCGGTTAGTGTGAATTTAATCCTAAATGCAAATACTCGTTGCATGGACGGTAGATGATGATTATTAGAAACGAAATATCAATTTCAAAATTTGCATCCGTACCGGGACTCGAACCCGGATCTTTGTCTATCCGGGACACTGCACTAACCAATTGTGCTATACGGACGACCAACTGTGGAATTGATATTAAGTTTATTTGAGTTGTTGGGCTCCATGGAGATAGATTCAGGACTATGAGTGACCATAGAAGGCGCTGAATCTAGTGACGCTATGCTGCGATCACACACCAACAAACTCGACTAACCCCAATTATGACGTTGGGTACGCTTGTATTAGTGTGAATTTAATCCTAAATGCAAATACTCGTTGCATGGACGGTAGATGATGATTATTAGAAACGAAATATCAATTTCAAAATTTGCATCCGTACCGGGACTCGAACCCGGATCTTTGTCTATCCGGGACACTGCACTAACCAATTGTGCTATACGGACGACCAACTGTGGAATTGATATTAAGTTTATTTGAGTTGTTGGGCTCCATGGAGATAGATTCAGGACTATGAGTGACCATAGAAGGCGCTGAATCTAGTGACGCTATGCTGCGATCACACACCAACAAACTCGACTAACCCCAATTATGACGTTGGGTACGCTTGTATTAGTGTGAATTTAATCCTAAATGCAAATACTCGTTGCATGGACGGTAGATGATGATTATTAGAAACGAAATATCAATTTCAAAATTTGCATCCGTACCGGGACTCGAACCCGGATCTTTGTCTATCCGGGACACTGCACTAACCAATTGTGCTATACGGACGACCAACTGTGGAATTGATATTAAGTTTATTTGAGTTGTTGGGCTCCATGGAGATTAGTGAATTGATTAGTGCAGTGTCCCAGATAGACAAAGATCCGGGTTCGAGTCCCAGTACGGATGCAAATTTTGAAATTGATATTTCGTTTCTAATAATCATCATCTACCGTCCATGCAACGAGTATTTGCATTTAGGATTAAATTCACACTAATACAAGCGTACCCAACGTCATAATTGGGGTTAGTCGAGTTTGTTGGTGTGTGATCGCAGCATAGCGTCACTAGATTCAGCGCCTTCTATGGTCACTCATAGTCCTGAATCTATCTCCATGGAGCCCAACAACTCAAATAAACTTAATATCAATTCCACAGTTGGTCGTCCGTATAGCACAATTGGTTAGTGCAGTGTCCCGGATAGACAAAGATCCGGGTTCGAGTCCCGGTACGGATGCAAATTTTGGAATTGATATTTCGTTTCTAATAATCATCATCTACCGTCCATGCAACGAGTATTTGCATTTAGGATTAAATTCACACTAATACAAGCGTACCCAACGTCATAATTGGGGTTAGTCGAGTTTGTTGGTGTGTGATCGCAGCATAGCGTCACTAGATTCAGCGCCTTCTATGGTCACTCATAGTCCTGAATCTATCTCCATGGAGCCCAACAACTCAAATAAACTTAATATCAATTCCACAGTTGGTCGTCCGTATAGCACAATTGGTTAGTGCAGTGTCCCGGATAGACAAAGATCCGGGTTCGAGTCCCGGTACGGATGCAAATTTTGAAATTGATATTTCGTTTCTAATAATCATCATCTACCGTCCATGCAACGAGTATTTGCATTTAGGATTAAATTCACACTAATACAAGCGTACCCAACGTCATAATTGGGGTTAGTCGAGTTTGTTGGTGTGTGATCGCAGCATAGCGTCACTAGATTCAGCGCCTTCTATGGTCACTCATAGTCCTGAATCTATCTCCATGGAGCCCAACAACTCAAATAAACTTAATATCAATTCCACAGTTGGTCGTCCGTATAGCACAATTGGTTAGTGCAGTGTCCCGGATAGACAAAGATCCGGGTTCGAGTCCCGGTACGGATGCAAATTTTGAAATTGATATTTCGTTTCTAATAATCATCATCTACCGTCCATGCAACGAGTATTTGCATTTAGGATTAAATTCACACTAATACAAGCGTACCCAACGTCATAATTGGGGTTAGTCGAGTTTGTTGGTGTGTGATCGCAGCATAGCGTCACTAGATTCAGCGCCTTCTATGGTCACTCATAGTCCTGAATCTATCTCCATGGAGCCCAACAACTCAAATAAACTTAATATCAATTCCACAGTTGGTCGTCCGTATAGCACAATTGGTTAGTGCAGTGTCCCGGATAGACAAAGATCCGGGTTCGAGTCCCGGTACGGATGCAAATTTTGAAATTGATATTTCGTTTCTAATAATCATCATCTACCGTCCATGCAACGAGTATTTGCATTTAGGATTAAATTCACACTAATACAAGCGTACCCAACGTCATAATTGGGGTTAGTCGAGTTTGTTGGTGTGTGATCGCAGCATAGCGTCACTAGATTCAGCGCCTTCTATGGTCACTCATAGTCCTGAATCTATCTCCATGGAGCCCAACAACTCAAATAAACTTAATATCAATTCCACAGTTGGTCGTCCGTATAGCACAATTGGTTAGTGCAGTGTCCCGGATAGACAAAGATCCGGGTTCGAGTCCCGGTACGGATGCAAATTTTGAAATTGATATTTCGTTTCTAATAATCAACGTACCCGGTTCTTTCCTCCTTCCATCCTGGGTCATCTCTACTTTTTATTTACTAACTTTTTCAGTTTATAATTATTAATTCTGCAGAATTGGGTGAACGTTAAAGAAAACGCGTCAATTGAAAACGAAATTGCGTTCAATCGTCGACGCCACACAAAAAAATTCCACCTAGCTGAACGTTACTTCCCGCCGCCGGCAGGTACATCCGCTTCATCTACAACCGCGTGATCCTGGAGAACGCAGCGGTGCGTGCGGCGGCGGTGGCTGCGATGGCGCAGTTCGGCGCCGCGTGCCCCGACCTCGCTCCCAACGTCCTCGTGCTGCTCGCGCGCTGCCAGACGGACTCGGACGACGAGGTGCGCGATCGCGCGGCCCTCTACAGCGCGGTGTTGGAGTCGGGCGACCGCGCGCTGATGACGCGATACGTGCTGGACACCGTGCAGGTAAATCACAAGCCGGCTGGGTGTTCTTAGCGGGTGTCTGACCGCGTAACGTTGCTTGAATGGAATCGGTGTATTGACTCTGCTTATTCAACCAAGGAAGACAGGGAAATCACAAGCCAACTGGCTTTTCTTAGCGGGTGTCTGACCGCGTCACGTTGCTTGAATGGAATCCGTGTATTGACTCTGCTTATTTAACCAAGGAAGACAGGTAAATCACAAGCCAACTGGCTTTTCTTAGCGGGTTTCTGACCGCGTAACGTTGCTTGAATGGAATCGGTGTGTTGACTCTGTTTATTTAACCAAGGAAGACAGGGAAATCACAAGCCAACTGGCTTTTCTTAGCGGGTGTCTGACCGCGTAACGTTGCTTGAATGGAATCGGTGTATTGACTCTGCTTATTCAACCAAGGAAGACAGGGAAATCACAAGCCAACTGGCTTTTCTTAGCGGGTGTCTGACCGCGTCACGTTGCTTGAATGGAATCCGTGTATTGACTCTGCTTATTTAACCAAGGAAGACAGGTAAATCACAAGCCAACTGGCTTTTCTTAGCGGGTTTCTGACCGCGTAACGTTGCTTGAATGGAATCGGTGTGTTGACTCTGTTTATTTAACCAAGGAAGACAGGGAAATCACAAGCCAACTGGCTTTTCTTAGCGGGTGTCTGACCGCGTAACGTTGCTTGAATGGAATCGGTGTATTGACTCTGCTTATTCAACCAAGGAAGACAGGGAAATCACAAGCCAACTGGCTTTTCTTAGCGGGTGTCTGACCGCGTCACGTTGCTTGAATGGAATCCGTGTATTGACTCTGCTTATTTAACCAAGGAAGACAGGTAAATCACAAGCCAACTGGCTTTTCTTAGCGGGTTTCTGACCGCGTAACGTTGCTTGAATGGAATCGGTGTGTTGACTCTGTTTATTTAACCAAGGAAGACAGGGAAATCACAAGCCAACTGGCTTTTCTTAGCGGGTGTCTGACCGCGTAACGTTGCTTGAATGGAATCGGTGTATTGACTCTGCTTATTTAACCAAGGAAGTCAGGGAAATCACAAGCCAACTGGCTTTTCTTAGCGGGTGTCTGACCGCGTAACGTTGCTTGAATGGAATCGGTGTATTGACTCTGCTTATTTAACCAAGGAAGACAGGGAAATCACAAGCCAACTGGCTTTTCTTAGCGGGTGTCTGACCGCGTAACGTTGCTTGAATGGAATCGGTGTATTGACTCTGCTTATTTAACCAAGGAAGTCAGGGAAATCACAAGCCAACTGGCTTTTCTTAGCGGGTGTCTGACCGCGTAACGTTGCTTGAATGGAATCGGTGTATTGACTCTGCTTATTTAACCAAGGAAGACAGGGAAATCACTAGCCAACTAGCTTTTCTTAGCGGGTGTCTGACCGCGTAACGTTGCTTGAATGGAATCGGTGTATTGACTCTGCTTATTTAACCAAGGAAGTCAGGGAAATCACAAGCCAACTGGCTTTTCTTAGCGGGTGTCTGACCGCGTCACGTTGCTTGAATGGAATTGGTGTATTGAGTCTGCTTATTTAACCAAGGAAGACAGGGAAATCACTAGCCAACTAGCTTTTCTTAGCGGGTGTCTGACCGCGTAACGTTGCTTGAATGGAATCGGTGTATTGACTCTGCTTTTTCAACCAAGGAAGACAGGGAAATCACTAGCCAACTGGCTTTTCTTAGCGGGTGTCTGACTGCTCCTTCCAACGCTTCCTTACGCAGGTGTCGGTGGCTCGGCTCGAAGCGGCGCTGGCTCAGCACTTGGCCGCCGAGACGGCGGAGGCGTTTGACCTGCGCTGCGTCCCGCCGGCCCCGCTGCCGTCGCCGGCCGACGCCGCCGCTGCCGCGCTCCGCGGAGACGACGGCATCGGCGCCACCGCGACGAGACCCACGCCCGCCAAGGACGAAGGACACGCGGAACGGCTCAAGGTAACACCGACATCGGCAGCCTTCAACTCGACCACGTGGTGCCAACGTAGATATTACACAGAGAGGTTATACGGGGTTATGGAGCGATAGCAGTGTGCTAACGGAGCGCTAACAGAGTGTTAAAGGAGTGTTATCGGTTGCAGGCGGTGCCCGAGCTAGCTGGAGTCCCGGGGGAGCTGTTCAGAAGTTCGGAGCCGCAGGAGCTGACCGAGTCGGAGACTGAGTACGTCGTGCGCGCCGTCAAGCACGTCTTCCCCAGACACCTCGTGCTGCAGGTGAGACGAAGCCTCACATACGCCCTACGCCCTTGTCTGACAAAGAGTCTGAGATATGTCCTAGTCTGAGATATGCCCTAATCTGACATATAGTTTATTTGCTCTTTCTTTCCCAGCCTTAGTAGCGCCCCCCTTCCTCCCTCCCTCCCTCCCTCCCTGTCGCTGCTTTTAAAACGCTTGTTTGTCTGTGCAGTTCGACGTTACAAACACGCTGAGCGACCAGCTGCTGGAAGACGTCCGCGTCGCCGTCGAGCCGCCCGAAGGCTACGCGCTCGTCAAGACGGTGTCGTGCCCGCGGCTGCCGTACGGCGAGACCCACGCTTGCTACGCCGTCCTGCAGTTCCCTGCCGACCTGCCGGCCTGCCTCGGTGCGTAGCAATGCTAGCGACAGCGGAGACACCGGTGTTTGCTGGCATTAGGCAAGGCACATAGTAATGCAAACAATCGTAGCAGCGTGGCAACACTAGCAACAGCAGTGACACCGGTGTTTGCTGGCATTAGGCAAGGCACATAGTAATGCAAACAATCGTAGCAGCGTGGCAACACTAGCAACAGCAGTGACACCGGTGTTTGCTGGCATTAGGCAAGGCACATAGAAATGCCAACAATCGTAGCAGCGTGGCAACATTAGCAACAGCAGTGACACCGGTGTTTGCTGGCATTAGGCAAGGCACATAGTAATGCCAACAATCGTAGTAGCGTAGCAACACTAGCAACAGCAGTGACACCGGTGTTTGCTGGCATTAGGCAAGGCACATGGTAATGCCAACAATCGTAGCAGCGTGGCAACACTAGCAACAGCAGAGACACCGGTGTTTGCTGGCATTAGGCAAGGCACATAGTAATGCCAACAATCGTAGCAGCGTGGCAACACTAGCAACAGCAGTGACACCGGTGTTTGCTGGCATTAGGCAAGGCACATAGTAATGCCAACAATCGTAGCAGCGTGGCAACACTAGCAACAGCAGTGACACCGGTGTTTGCTGGCATTAGGCAAGGCACATAGTAATGCCAACAATCGTAGCAGCGTGGCAACACAAGCAACAGCAGTGACACCGGTGTTTGCTGGCATTAGGCAAGGCACATAGTAATGCCAACAATCGTAGCAGCGTGGCAACACTAGCAACAGCAGTGACACCGGTGTTTGCTGGCATTAGGCAAGGCACATAGTAATGCCAACAATCGTAGCAGCGTGGCAACACTAGCAACAGCAGTGACACCGGTGTTTGCTGGCATTAGGCAAGGCACATAGTAATGCCAACAATCGTAGCAGCGTGGCAACACTAGCAACAGCAGTGACACCGGTGTTTGCTGGCATTAGGCAAGGCACATAGTAATGCCAACAATCGTAGCAGCGTGGCAACACTAGCAACAGCAGTGACACCGGTGTTTGCTGGCATTAGGCAAGGCACATAGTAATGCCAACAATCGTAGCAGCGTGGCAACACAAGCAACAGCAGTGACACCGGTGTTTGCTGGCATTAGGCAAGGCACATAGTAATGCCAACAATCGTAGCAGCGTGGCAACACAAGCAACAGCAGTGACACCGGTGTTTGCTGGCATTAGGCAAGGCACATAGTAATGCCAACAATCGTAGCAGCGTGGCAACACTAGCAACAGCAGTGACACCGGTGTTTGCTGGCATTAGGCAAGGCACATAGTAATGCCAACAATCGTAGCAGCGTGGCAACACTAGCAACAGCAGTGACACCGGTGTTTGCTGGCATTAGGCAAGGCACATAGTAATGCCAACAATCGTAGCAGCGTGGCAACACTAGCAACAGCAGTGACACCGGTGTTTGCTGGCATTAGGCAAGGCACATAGTAATGCCAACAATCGTAGCAGCGTGGCAACACAAGCAACAGCAGTGACACCGGTGTTTGCTGGCATTAGGCAAGGCACATAGTAATGCCAACAATCGTAGCAGCGTGGCAACACTAGCAACAGCAGTGACACCGGTGTTTGCTGGCATTAGGCAAGGCACATAGTAATGCCAACAATTGTGGCAGCGTAGCAACACTAGCAACAGCAGTGACACCGGTGTTTGCTGGCATTAGGCAAGGCACATAGTAATGCCAACAATCGTAGCAGCGTAGCAACACTAGCAACAGCAGTGACACCGGTGTTTGCTGGCATTAGGCAAGGCACATAGTAATGCCAACAATCGTAGCAGCGTAGCAACACTAGCAACAGCAGTGACACCGGTGTTTGCTGGCATTAGGCAAGGCACATAGTAATGCCAACAATCGTAGCAGCGTGGCAACACTAGCAACAGCAGTGACACCGGTGTTTGCTGGCATTAGGCAAGGCACATAGTAATGCCAACAATCGTAGCAGCGTGGCAACACTAGCAACAGCAGTGACACCGGTGTTTGCTGGCATTTGGCAAGGCACATAGTAATGCCAACAATCGTAGCAGCGTGGCAACACTAGCAACAGCAGTGACACCGGTGTTTGCTGGCATTAGGCAAGGCACATAGTAATGCCAACAATTGTGGCAGCGTAGCAACACTAGCAACAGCAGTGACACCGGTGTTTGCTGGCATTAGGCAAGGCACATAGTAATGCCAACAATCGTAGCAGCGTAGCAACACTAGCAACAGCAGTGACACCGGGGTTTGCTGGCATTAGGCAAGGCACATAGTAATGCCAACAATCGTAGCAGCGTAGCAACACTAGCAACAGCAGTGACACTGGTGTTTGCTGGCATTAGGCAAGGCACATAGTAATGCCAACAATCGTAGCAGCGTGGCAACACTAGCAACAGCAGTGACACCGGTGTTTGCTGGCATTAGGCAAGGCACATAGTAATGCCAACAATCGTAGCAGCGTAGCAACACTAGCAACAGCAGTGACACCGGTGTTTGCTGGCATTAGGCAAGGCACATAGTAATGCCAACAATCGTAGTAGCGTAGCAACACTAGCAACAGCAGTGACACCGGTGTTTGCTGGCATTAGGCAAGGCACATAGTAATGCCAACAATCGTAGCAGCGTGGCAACACTAGCAACAGCAGTGACACCGGTGTTTGCTGGCATTTGGCAAGGCACATAGTAATGCCAACAATCGTAGTAGCGTAGCAACACTAGCAACAGCAGTGACACCGGTGTTTGCTGGCATTTGGCAAGGCACATAGTAATGCCAACAATCGTAGTAGCGTAGCAACACTAGCAACAGCAGTGACACCGGTGTTTGCTGGCATTTGGCAAGGCACATAGTAATGCCGACAATCGTAGCAGGGTGGCAACACTAGCAACAGCAGTGACACCGGTGTTTGCTGGCATTTGGCAAGGCACATAGTAATGCCAACAATCGTAGTAGCGTAGCAACACTAGCAACAGCAGTGACACCGCTGTTTGCTGGCATTAGGCAAGGCACATAGTAATGCCAACAATCGTAGCAGGGTGGCAACACTAGCAACAGCAGTGACACCAGTGTTTGCTGGCTTGTCTTCAGGTTCCGTGGGAACGACGCTACGTTTCATCGTGAAGGACTGTGACCCGAACACGGGGCTCCCCGACTCGGACGAGGGTTACCAAGACGACTACATCGTCGAAGACGTCGAGATTGTTCTCGCCGATCTGATCCTGAAGGTGAGTGAATCGCGGGTGAAACAGTGTCTTAACAGACTGGACACTTGCGTGGTGATTTAGGGCAACACTCGGTTCTCGGGTCTTCGGTTCTGACGTTTCAGCTGTCGTATTATATCTCACCAGGCTGTAGAATGCAGGAAACGCCAGCAAAATAGCATTGTTTAGCTTGGGACAGAATGGTCAGGGCTACCTACGTGGCTAGGTTAGGATATAAAAGCACCACATTCATCTAGGTATAACTTAAAACAACATTACTTATATCAACTTATGTCTTTTTTAAGTTTTTTTATGTCCAACAAGAGCAGCTACTACCTGCTAATATACTCTTTTATGTGTCCACTGTCAGATGACGCTAGACATTCAGTAGTACGCAGGACCCACCCCTACATTCTTTTGCGTAATGTGAATGATTTGCTTAGCTCATTGTGAACTATAGTAGTTCAGTAAACATTATTTGCCATGAGTTGTTTTTGTGTTGGGCCGCAGCTGGCAGCAGTGCTAGGCCAGCGCGACCCTTGACAGAGGAAGAGCAAGCTCTAACACCCCATCAGGTTGCAAAAATCAGTAAAACTTGAGTCCACAGTGTGGACTGTATCAGAGTTTAAACTGATAAGAACAGATACTACATTTGATCTTAGCCATAGGCCGAGAAGCGATAATGTTGAAGGGATGGCCAGGCTGCTCTGTCAGATTGCTTTGTAGGAATGAACAGCTAGTGCTTATTAATTAGACAGAAAGTAGCAACAGCGCGCTCTGGTGGCCAGTTGTTGAAGATATGAAGTGGATGATTGATTTGAACTCTAAAAACTCAAGGGCCTGCATTATCTTGAGAATATTCTGGGTATGTAAAAATTTGTAGAAGAAAGCTGGGCATGCAAGATGAAGTAAACAAGTGGCCTTATCATTTGGAAAAAATACTCTTTTAAATGTCTACTGTCAGTTGACGCTTGAGATTGAGCATCAGTGGCAAACAAAGCCACCTAAATATTACGTAATATTAAGTAACATTGTGTTGTGTTGAACCTAGAAGGCTGTGGTGGTTTAATTTTTAACAAAGCTGCCTAGGCAGCTGCCTATTCTGTCGCAGCTCAACAATGCTATATTGACAGAGTTTCCCATATAAGAGGCTTACGGAAACCCACTCGACCGAGCGATCTGTCACGTGGTCAGAGCCAGTCAGAGCTCTCCGAGCTGCAGCCGTTTTCGAACGCAAACTTAACAGTCGAGCGCGAGAATTGAACATGGTGATAACAGGTTATGTTTGCCTGATTCAGATTTTAGAAATAGTAGCAATGACATCTCTTAATTTACTTGAATGTCATATGGAATTGAGTAATTTATCTTAACTGGCTCATCTTTGTTGATTAGCGTTCATTAATCAGTGTTCGCGTTACAATATTGGTAACGAAAATACGACCATTCAAATTACCCGCCTGTTCGTAAAAACAAAACTCGCGCCCCAGCCTGAAAGATAGTACGCGAGTTGAGCGCTCTGATCGCTCCAGACTAGGTTTTCAGAAACAAAATAGCGTCGATTGGATCACTCCGACCTGGTTTTCGAACGCTGGAGACCGGCCGGAGTAGGTTTTCGTAAGCCTCTATTGTTAATTGTAATAGTAAGATATTTGATGACACACAAGCTGTTTTAGGGAATAAGGCACTGTCTACAAGATCTATCAGGCACATGAGCAAGGCCGGTAAATCTCACTGCCTGGCATTCATCTCTCCGCTGCTAGAAATCTTTTGAACATAAATGTTAAGGCTTCTGGCATGGACGGAATAAAGTTTCTCATACTTTATCATAAGATATTTGGTAAAACGGAGCCATAACACAGAAACAAATTGAACCGTTTTCACAGTGTCCTGTGTAATCCAGGCTTGACGCCGCTATTGCTAACGTTAGCCACGAACTGAATCTGTACGTCGCGATCTCACCCCCGCTGTTTGCGCAGGTCTCAAAGGCGAACTTCTCGGCGTGCTGGGAGGAGGCGTCCGCGCAGCCGGAACGCGAGGACACGTTCTCGCTGTCAAGCATGCGTTCGTTGGACGAAGCGGTGCGCAGCATGGTAGCGTTCCTCGGCATGCAGCCGGCCGAGCGCAGCGACCGCGTGCCCGAAGGACGCTCCAGCCACGCCCTCTTCCTCGCCGGTACGTTCACCGCATTGATTGCCCGTGTTTAAAGACGCACTGTTTGGACGACTGGCCCTGTGGCGCTGGTCTATCGGCGTCGGTGTATGAAAGGGTGATGATGAAGATAACCTAGCCTGGAAGGGAGGAGGGGAAACCTGGTGCCGGCACGTAGCCTACGAAAAGCACCGAGGGGACCACCGGCTTTACGTCCCTTCCGAAGGACGGTACAACTCGAACGACAGGATTCCTCCGCTAATCCGTGCTGTCGAGAGGTTGACAAGCAAAGCAAGTGAAGTTGTCATACTAAATTCAAGCCCTCCGACCTCTCTCCCGAACAGAACTGACCATGTGCAGGTCATCCACCTAACTCAGAGCAATGCTGCTTAACTTAGGCTTTCTCTGCCAAATTTTTTTGTCAAATCAATTTTGATGGAAATTCCTCTGACTTGTAGCGAAATACAGGAAAACACAGTCATGCACTACGAATGCAGTAGATTTTGGGTCAAATTAGCGATGCCTTCGGTTAGTAAAACCGTAACGGGATAACTGTCCTCAGTATCCGCATACTATCCGGATAATTAAAAAACCGTTGAACAGCCAAAAAAGACAAGGAAGGGTGCGGCCTGCTACCTACAACCTTCACAGACAGTGCAATAAAAATCAAATCATTTTTCCCACGTCTGCAAGGTTTTCCTCACTAGACTCTGATGAGATGAAGACAATTGAGTGCCAGTTACTGGGTGTAGTGAGAGAGGGGGAAGATTGCAGTAAACGCTCCTGCTTGCTTCTGCTAGCCGCTGTCTGCCGGTGTACTATCCATCTCAAAAAAAAAGTTTTTTACTACTATCAGTTAAGTTAAAATTGTATCGGGATGATGCCGTAACCGTAACTGACCGGGTTAGTCGGATAACCGCCGGCATCCCTACATTAAAGTATATACAAGCTTGGTTTATTCAATATGCGGTCTACCGTCTACAACCCTAATCCTTCCCTAGATCCGATTCCCACCATTGCTTGCACCATTGCCTCTCAGGTTCAACCCTTTGATTGCTCTCCAAACAATGATCACTCAGTTGAAACGCTTGTCTTTATATAGTCCACATGGTAATCTGTCTTGATTGATTGATTGATTATTGGTGCTTAACGACGCACTGTTTTGACAACTGGCCCTTTGGCACTGGTCTAATGGCGTCGGTGAATTAAATGGTGATGATGAGGGTGGTGATGAACCTAACCTAGTCTAGAAGGGAGGAGGGGAAACCCGGTACCGGCACGTAGCCTACTCCTGTCGAAAAGCACCAAGGGGACCACCGGCTTTACGTCCCTTCCGAAGGACGGTACAACTCGAACAACAGGATTCCTCCACTAATCCGTGCTGTCGAGAGGTTGATAAGCAAGGCGAGTAAAGTTGTTGTACTAACTTCAAACCCTCCAACCTCTCTCCCGAACAGAACTGACCATGTGCATGATGGCCACCCATCAAACACCTGACTCAGCGCGATGTTGCTTAACTTCAGTGATCTCACGAGAACCGGTGTTTCCAACGTTGCCAAACCGTTCGGTCATCTGTCTTGATATTGTTCGGAGATGGTTTCCAGAGCCTTTGGTTGATTTAGTTGATGGTTACACTATCCTGCTCTGATGGGATGAGTTTTGTGGTGCCAAAAAGGACCAGTCTACTCGACTTCACGAGAACTGATCTATACTCCTGAAACAACAAGCATTGCCAAACTAATCCCATCAGAGCACGACCGCGAAACCATCAACCACGTCGAGATATTGCCGACCTAACCTCACTTCCCGCTCGTCTGTCTCGACGCAGGCGTGTTCCGCGGCGGCCACGAAGTCCTCGTAAGGACGAAGTTCGCTCTCGGCGACGGGGTGACGATGCAGCTGACCGTGCGATCCACCGACGCTGCCGTCGCCGATCTCGTCGCTTCTGCCGTTGCCTAGTTTCGTTGCGTCGCTTTACGTGGCTCTCCATAGCACCACGTCGCGTCGCGTCAAGTTATGTTGCTTTGCGTTGCGTACCTTACAATTGCGTTACGTCGCGTCGCTTTACGTGGCTCTCCATTGCACCGCGTCACGTCAAGTTACGTTGCTTTGCGTTGCGTACCTTACAATTGCGTTACGTCACGTCGCTTTACGTGGCTCTCCATTGCGCCACGTCGCGTCACGTCAACGTTGGGTTGCGTGGCTTGACATTGCATTATGTCGCGTTGCTTGCATCCCGCTGGGTGACGTAGCTTCACGTTAGGTTGGGTTTTGCTGCGTAGCATTACGTCTTAGGTAGTCGGGATCGGTGTTATATATGTTAATTGTTATCTAAGTTACGGTCTTGTTTTCAGTTTTGCTAAGTTTTTTAAATTTTGAAACTAGATCACAACTTCTCAGAGCTTCTCTCTCCTGACTTTGTCCAGAAATTTGCCTGTCCTCACTGAAGTTGTCAAATTGAGTGATGTTGTCTAATATTTCGTTGGAAACGCAATTACTGTATGTAAAAATATATTACTAAGGAAAGAAGTAATAAATGCATATAATAATAACCAAAAAATTTGTCCGTAATTGAATTTACTGGTGTCAATGTCCTAGCTTACTCTTCCTGTCCTGTATAGAATAGCACATAACACAGTTTTCTGATTGCTTTTAGAATTGCTTAAATGGAAGCTTAATTAAACTTCACTTGTTTTCTTATGCATCTAAAATACTAAGTAGTATGTTGGTTTTATTTGATATTTATTAAATGAGTGAATAAAGTCTCTAAATAGGTAACCGTGTTCATCCTTGCATAGCTATCCCCAGTAAGGTTCCAGCCAAAGATAGTTAGACTAGAAGTCACACCGGCATCGGGAATCGAACCCCCGCCTTCCTGGTGGCAGACAGCGATGCTAAGGACTCGACCACCCAGCAGATGACAATGACGAGTCATTTGAATTGTACCCACTGCTCCTCGCTTACGGTCTGGAGATAGTTTATGTTAACTACTGAAGAATATCACAACGCAACTGGGAATTTGTTAACAAGTTCGCTTCTATGAACGAACAGACAAACTCGCAATAAATGCACGCTACATTTATCACCTGGCCGGCTGGACCACGGTGTTGACCGTGCCAGGAGCACGGCAACACTGCTGCTCATCGAAATCATCGCGAGGTTTTATAGTCTGTTGATAGTTGAGACAACCAATCAGAGATTGCGCTGTTGTCAAAAAGACGCCGCTATCACTCTTTTGCGCTCAAACACAAGATTTAACAATAGGGGGTGAATAAATAGAACAGATTCATTGGTATGAGCTATACGCTCGTCAAATGTCAAAGGCTCGGAAAGCCTGGTGCGCTGTGGACGACGTCCTCAGACTCACTGGATGCTTCATTCGCCGAGCAGTGCTCTTATAAAGCATAAGTCACGTATCAGCATGCAGTTCTCGTACAAGTTCCCCTGCGAGGGGAGGGTATGAATTCAAGCACGCTTCTTAGTCACGTGCGAGTTTGCATTTAAATGCTGGACACTTTTGCTTTGCGTTGTATTAAAAAGTCGGGTGGTATGAAATAAAAAAAAATATTTTGGCTTCATTATAGATAAGGAACTTTATTAAAGGAAAAATTCATCTGTCGTTATGGCTTGTTGGTTAAGTCACTAGGATTTAAAACGACAAAGTGTGTGAGACTGGTTCGATCCCCCTAGCTTCCGTCTTTTTTTACCATGGTAAAGATCTTTCACAAAACATATATAGTGAAAAATATCAGCCATCGTCATATCCCTCGAATGGCCGAGTGGTTAAGTCGCTTGGTTCGTAACGCAACGATGATGCATTCAAATCCGAGCGGCTTTTGAGCTTCGCTCATGAATAGAGGTGGCGGGGGTACGCCAACCTCGCGAAATTTTAATAAACTTACAAAAGGTAAACAAACAATTTGTAATTCATATACCTTAAAAATCTTCTTGAACGTATCGTGTCTCGACAGCCGAGTGGTTAAGGTACGAGACTGGTAACCCAAAGGTACCGGGTTCGAATTCTGGCTAATACAGAGAATTGCGTGAGCTTTTTTGCATTTAATTTAGGCGAATGTTATTAAAGATAGTAGCAAAAATCCAAAACTCGGTCGCTTCGCGACCTCGTATTGAATCTTTGCGGCAAATTAAACGTCCCACCCTAGCACCCTAAGCAAATGAGCTGAATTTATGTAAAATGTTTGGTAAGAATGACCATGGAGTGATGTCTACAGCGCCACCTGTTAGCTAAATTTGAACTATTCTGTGACTTGGTTTATTTTTTTTATTTTTCTACATCACCTTACTACAACTTCGTGGCTTTGCACGATACATAGAAACAATTTCATTTGAAATTCAAGTTCCAAAAAGCTGGACGCTCCGGGAATCGAAACAGCGTCGCTGGATTACTAGGCAAGCGGGCTATCCAATGCACCACGCCATCGATGTTCATCTGCCTCGATACTCCCTACACATTGCACATGGTAAGCTGATGTTCTTTTTTAAGACGATTGACCTGTGTTTCTGACATTGCAGACGACCAAGTTCTATACTGCACTGTTGTTCAGTGTGTATTCAGTATTTTGACAATGCCAGACGTTGCCAAAAAGCTTTGCCTCTTGCTGGGATCGAACTCAAGTTGAACAGAACTCTCATCCGAAAGCCAACGTGCTATCAACAGGACCACGATGTCGCTGCTTATATTTCCTTCCAATTCATTGTGTTCATTCAATTCACCTAGAGGCTGTAATAAATTGAACGTCTCAGTTGTTCTCTGGCTATTAGGTGTCTCAGCTTTGCTCTTAGTGACGTAGAACTAGCAACAAGATGAAGATTGTTGGACAAAAAGCCACGCCGGCATCGGGAATCGAACCCCGACCTTCCTGGTGGTAGACAGCGATGCTAAGCACTCGACCACCCAGCAGATGACGATGAAGAGGCATTTGAACTGCACTCAACGCTCATCGACTACGGCCTGGACAAAGTATAATATGGTAACTACTCTAGAATATCACAACGCAACTGAAAATTTATTAACAAGCGTCGCTTCTATGACTAAACAGACAAACTCGCAATAAATGCACGCTACATTTGATCAACTGGACGGCTGGGCCACGGTGTTCACCGTGCCGAGAGAACGGCTACACTGCTGCTCATCGAAATCATCGCGAGGTTTTATAGTCTGTTGATAGTTGAGACAACCAATCAGAGATTGCGCTGTTGTCAAAAAGACGCCGCTATCACTCTTTTGCGCTCAAACACAAGATTTAACAAGAGGGGGGTGAATAAATAGAACGGATACATTGGCATGAGCTATACGCTCGTCAAATGTCAAAAGCTCGGAAAGCCTGGTGCGCGGTGGACGACGTCCTCAGACTTATTGGATGCTTCATTTTCCGAGCAGTGCTTTTATAAAGCACAAGTCACGTGTCAGCATGCAGTTCTCGTACAAGTTCCCCTGCGAGGAGAGGGTATGAATTCAAACATCCGTCTTAGTCACGTGCGAGTTTGCATTTAAATGCTGAACGCTTTTGCTTTGCGTTGTATTAAAAAATCGGGTGATATGAAATAAAAAAAAATATTTTGGCTTCATTATAGATAAGGAACTTTATTAAAGGAAAATTCATCTGTCGTTATGGCTTGTTGGTTAAATCACTAGGATTTAAAACGACAAAGTGTGCGAGACTGGTTCGATCCCCCTAGCTTCCATCTTTATTTTATCATAGTAAAGATCTTTCACAAAACATATTATATAGTGAAAAAGATCAGCCAACCTCATATCCCTCGAATGGCCGAGTGGTTAAGTCGCTTGGTTCGTAACGCAACGATGATGCGTTCAAATCCGAGTGGCTTTTGAGCTTCGCTCATGAATTGAGGTGGCGGGGGTACGCCAACCTCGCGAAATTTTAATATACTTACAAAAGGTAAACAAACAATTTGTAATTCATATACCTTAAAAATCTTCATGAACGTATCGTGTCTCGACAGCCGAGTGGTTAAGGTACGAGACTGGTAACCCAAAGGTATCGGGTTCGAATCCTGGCTAATACAGAGAATTGCGTGAGCTTTTTTGCATTTAATTTAGGCGAATGTTATTAAAGATAGTAGCAAAAATTCAGAACTCGGTCGCTTCGCGATCTCGTTTTGAATCTTTGCGGCTAATTAAACGCCCCACCTTAGCACCCTAAGCAAATGAGCTGAATTTATGTAAAATGTTTGGTAAGAATGACCATGGAGTGATGTCTACAGCGCCACCTGTTAGCTAAAATTGAACTATTCTGTGACTTGGTATATTTTTTTTATTTTTCTACATCACCTTACTAGAATTTCGTGGCTTTGCACGATACATAGAAACAATTTCATTTGAAGCGATGCCAAGGACGCGACCACCCAGCATATACATTCATTGACTACGGCCTAGAGAGGTATGGTAACTACTCAAGAAAATCACATCGCACAAGTATGTTGAACAAAGAGGGATGCAATTAGCATGGTAAATCGAACACGGTTCTTTCTGGGGGAATGCATTAAATGACTTGAAATCTTTGACCTGATGCTCCGTCTTAAGAATTCAGCGCTTGCAGCCTCGATAACGCACATCCAAACTGCTTTGAGTTGTGAGCCCGTCCGAGTATTCCAATAGTCATACACATTTTATTTTCTATTTTAATTAGTTGGAGTGGCTTCACGGTTGTTTAATTGTATATTTAAAAATTTGGCCAGATTGGTTTTTTGGCTGCTAGGTTCACTGGAGTCAGATTCTGTCGCGGCCTGTACTGACTGCAACCCGCAAAGAAATGAGGGCTTTAAAGAACTTATTGTGAAGTTACAAATGATTGGCAGCCTCCTGCCGAAATGATGAGACTCAACACTCAACCGAATAAGACTCAACATGAAGAGGAGAGTGAAGACTTGCTTCTAGACTTTCAGACATGGGCAGGGAATTTTGGAAGTGGCTTGGATCTGGATATGCTTAGAAATCGAAATGCATGGGTGGAGCTACTAATGATTTTTAGCTATTAGTATACTTAAATCCTTCAGCAGAAACACAATAAACTTTAAAGATGATACTTACACAAATACATCCAGCGCTCATGACTCCCCGCAATCCATTTCTCAACTGCTCAGAAGTTTATTGGTTGCTGTCTCGACTGGCAGCTAGGCTCCTAGATCGTAACGATGATGAAACGTAGCCATCAAGCAGAAAGCAGTTTGGGGGAGTACAAATTAGGCTGTGCACTTAACAATTGAACAGGAAGCATGCAAGCAAGCAAGCAAGCAAGCAAGCAAGCAAGCAAGCAAGCAAGCAAGCAAGCAAGCAAGCAGCAAGCAAGCAGCAAGCAAGCAAGCAAGCAAGCAAGCAACAAACAAGCAAGCAAGCAAGCAAGCAAGCAAGCAAGAAAGCAAGCTAGCAAGCAAGCAAGCAAGCAAGCAAGCAAGCAAGCAAGCAAGCAAGCAAGCAAGCAAGCAAGCAAGAAAGCAAGCAAGCAAGCAAGCAAGCAAGCAGCAAGCAAGCAAGCAAGCAAGCAAGCAAGCAAGCAAGCAAGCAAGCGAGCAAGCAAGCAAGCAAGCAAGCAAGCAAGCAAGCAAGCAAGCAAGCAAGCAAGCAAGCAAGCAAGCAAGCAAGCAAGCAAGCAAGCAAGCAAGCAAGCAAGCAAGCAAGCAAGCAATTGCAAGCAAGCAAGCAAGCAAGCAAGCAAGCAAGCAAGCAAGCAAGCAAGCAAGCAAGCAAGCAAGCAAGCAAGCAAGCAAGCAAGCAAGCAAGCAAGCAAGCAAGCAAGCAAGCAAGCAAGCAAACAAGCAAGCAAGCAAGCAAGCAAGCAAGCAAGCAAGCAAGCAAGCAAGCAAGCAAGCAAGCAAGCAAGCAAGCAAGCAAGCAAGCAGCAGTGTTCCTAGCCATCAACAAGAGAAAAGCTGGTTAAATGTGACATCACATAATTTTATTCCGACTCAAACTGTACATTGTATATATCTTACTTAATTACTAAATAAATAGCCCCTCAAAGCAAGGCCTCCACACACACAAACACACGCAAGCACTTCCAACTCAACAGCAGTGCCGTTGCTTTGCGCACAGAGTCGACGTCTGCACAACGAACGGGCTGTCGACGCAACGGACAGGCAATCCTTTGGATCCGAAGCGTGGATTTCAAATATTTTCTTTCAGCGGATTTGCTTCCACAATGTCTGTCCGAGACTGATGGAGATTCGGGGCAAATCGTAACATCCAAAAGGACGTGGATGTTCTAGCACCCTGCTCAGTACAAGGACACTATATTTTAAGCTCTCATTATTTAGTATTTAATCTGTAAGACTGTGCTTCTTTGAGAGATGCAATGAAGCTATTGAAATACGAAGGGTCGTAGCTCTTCATTTATTTTCTAAATGAGTATCCTGAACATTTGTAGAGTGGAAATGTTCAGTTTTTCATGCCAAGTTTTCTGCTGATAGAAGAGGAGCAACTGCTGGGCACAGGTGCCTTACCCCGATTCCATTCAATCAAAATCCAACCAAAATGACGTCATGATACCCACTCGCTAAAGCCAGGCGGAGCAATTCGGGTTGTAATTTTCTCCATCTTCCTTTGTTATTTAGCAGAGCTAATTAATATTTGTTTCCAGATCTGTGGGTACCTAGAGTCATGGAATAGGTCCATTCTGTGAGGAAATTTTCTAATAAATAACCTGTTTTCCTTGATGTTATTCGATAACAATGTTCACACCGTGGATTGATACGACGGTGGATGAAATCTCAAACTTCTCTCAAAGTTTGGGCTCGTATCAACTCAAATGTTCTAGCCACCTACACATGCATTTCCTGCTCGGCTTTGCGAGCTTTCTTTTGTTTACATTGGAGTAGAGGATGAGCGTTCAACTGAATTCAACATTTGCCGAACGCAACGCTCCGAACTCTGTCTCTGATTGGAGAACGCCCCAGCGCAAAGCTCGAAACGCTACAAACTAAGGCTCTGATTGGAGAACGCCCCAGCGCAAAGCTCGAAACGCTACAAACTCAGGCTCTGATTGGAGAACGCCACAGCGCAAAGCTCGAAACGCTACAAACTAAGGCTCTGATTGGAGAACGCCACAGCGCCAAGCTTGCAACGCTCCAAACTCAGGCTCTGATTGGAGAAAGCCCCAGCGCAAAGCTTGCAATGCTCCAAACTCTGTCTCTGATTGGAGAACGCCCCAGCGCAAAGCTCGCGACGCTACAAACTAAGGCTCTGATTGGAGAACGCCACAGCCCAAAGCTCGCAACGCTCCGAACTCAGACTCTGATTGGATAACTCCACAGCTCAAAGCTCGCAACGCCAAACAGGAAACACACCTTTACAGATGGGCGCCGAACAAATACCTTACAACAGAGTTGTGCAGTTATTTGAAACACTGGAAATCTTAATCAAACAGAAATTAACGATTGAAAGGCTGCTTGCGACATGCTCTAGCTTGAGCAAGAAAAGTTACTGTAAACATATCCATACCAATAACCTAAACGTAAACGTTTGGAACGATTCCAAATCTCTCAATCGGTAAACTTGATTTGCAGAACGACACGCAACGCACTTGAAATTCCATTCTAGAGATGATAAAAAATTCAGCTTTCAATTTTACGGTGGCTCTGTTTTCGTCCAGTTCCTCTGCAACCAGCAACTTTGAGTTCCACGCCCGCTACGAAGAAAGCTGTTAAACGACGACCTAGCAATGCATTCTAACGCTCAGCAGCCGTCGATCACGCCACGCCCACTCTCGACACGCAATCGTTGAAAGATGAAAACGGGTCGAAATCTTCCGAGCGTTGCCCCCCATCAGTCTTCATCAACCCAACCGTAGAATAAACGTCGGTCAATCTGAACGACAAACTTTTGTTTTATGGCACTGCTGAAATTCGAGGCGAAGCGTCGCGTTCGCCTCGTTACAGACAATTTGCGTTGCGTTGGTTTGCCTTGCAGCCGCCGCCGTTGCAGCCGCCGCCCGGCTAGATCACCAGGAACTCCTTGAGCAGCGTCGTGCGCCGCTTCTCGGCGATGTCCATCTGGTTCTCGAGGTCGGCGCGGTCCGTCGTCTCCGCGCGCTCGATCTTCCACGACAGGTTCTCGATCTCCGCCTCGAGCCGCGTCTGCTGGTACTCGAACTGCGGGACAAGAGCGGCGCGTTACAACCATGGTATAAGTATAGTTGTCTTGACAAGGTATGCCATTGCGCATGGTCCCCCCTCCACTCAGCCGCCGCGTGACGTCAGCTGGTGAGCAGATCGCTGGCCGAGCCGAGCCGTACATGCTGGAATGGCCCATGTGCTATTGCATACACGTGCGTTTGGGTGTCAAACTCCTGATTTATCCTTACCAAGGAATTAATTTACCGTGCATGAACTATTGTTCATTCGAATATTTCTCTTTTATAGGCGTATTTCGTAGAAATTTAAGAAATAATCGCAATGGATCAGTTTCCGTTCTGTTCTGGCTTGCTTTGCGTCTTGGAAAGAGGCTAATATTTGGTGATATTATTACATTAACTTTGTTGACGCACTAGTCTAGCTTACTATTGGTTTCTAGTAGTAGACAAGTTTAGTTTTTTAAAGAAATAAAGAACAATAATATCAGAATGTCAGAGCACAACAAAACAATGTGTAGTTATGCTCTAGTCACAGTTGGACATTTGACGTGTTATATGGTCATGGTTATATTATATGTGCAGTGTATGGCTGTAAGATCGAATCCACGAACCGCAGTCCCGAAGTAAATATATCGTTTTTAAGATTTCCAATCAAAGAAGCCGAAGTGTGCCAAGCATGGGTAGCTTTCTGTAGGCGAGATGATAAATTTAATTGTCAGTACGCGACAATATGCACGGAACAATTTGACTCGGGCTGTTTTCGGTGGGATTTGCGACATCGGCTACTAAATTACTCCCAAAAAAAGTCGCGAAATGTGGCCCCGGGGTCAGTTCCCACTCTAAAAGGCCCCAAAGTTCAATCAAGCATGGACACGGAATACTCCCGACCTGAAAGGCGATTGAGAGGCGAGAAGAGGGTTGTCAGAAAGCGTATGACATGAGATGATTGCATCGTCTGCTAATTCTTAAGTGCAGTAGTATTTTGATACAGTGACTTGTATTTACATAAATCTTTACCTAAAAGCAGTAATTCTCGCCACGAAGAAGAGAAAAGAGAGAAGTTAGCTAGAAAAATGAAGAAAACTGTAGAGTTATTCAATCAACAAATACTATGCCCTTGGATGTGTGTCAATTATTGCTTATTTTCGTAATATTTCGTGTTTTGTGTTAACTAACACATCAGTATTCAGTTTAATATAATGGCATGTTCTGTAAATTAAACCCCGTCAGACAATACTTAGTATGTAGGTACCTTCACAAACATATGTTATTGTCGTTAATGTTAATAATAAGTTTTTCATGGAGCTTATAAACAAACAACCTGCATGCGTTTATGTTTTATTGTGATTATTTATCTAACAGTCCTTATTTTATTTTGGTGGCTTCTGCCACAGCTAGTTTAATATTGTTACTCCACGCATTGTCAGTCATTTCAATTGTTTTGGAACTCTTCTGCGAAAGAAACACTCCAATAACTCATAATTCCTCGCCAATCTCAATGCTTTTGCCCGCCGAGCGGCTCGTTCTCCTCACCAGCTGACGTCATGCGCGAGGCGGACGCAAACGCGTCCACCGGAGTGCTATACCTTGTCAACCTAATACTTATACCATGCGTTACAACAACGTGCGACTAGCAACTAGCGATGCCCTCATTGCGAATTAACCTGGGTCCAATAGAACTTTTGACAGTGTTTTTAATGGAAGGAATGAACGCTCTCATCACGTCCCACATAAGAAAATAAATAAACAGAATCGCACTGCCGGAAGGTAAGCAAGCGCAACTCACCAGACTCTTCCTGCCCTGCTCCAGGTAGTAGGCAAACGGATAGGTGTACTGAAGCGTGTAGCGACACTTGACGAGCAGCGTGGCCGCGTCGAGCAAGTACTGCCAGTCGATCCACGTCCCGCTCGCAGACATGACCTTGCTCTCGATCCGCGCGCGGATCTTCTGCAGAGTCTCCTGCTCCAGCGCAAGGCTCTTCGAGTGGTTCTCCCACTGAAACCACCAACCACAAACCACACATGCTTCAAGACAGTTTCCTGCATCATACAGCCAGGTGTGATATTTGCTGGCAGAGTGTCCTGCATCTTACAGCCTGGTGAGATGTTTGCTGGCAGAGTTTTTTGCATCCTACAGTCTGGTGAGATGTTTGCTGGCAGAGTTTCCTGCATCCTACAGCCTGGTGAGATATTTGCTAGCAGAGTGTCCTGCATTCTAAGCCTGGTGAGATGTTTGCTGGCAGAGTTTCCTGCATCCTACAGCCTGGTGAGATGTTTGCTGGCAGAGTTTCCTGCATCCTACAGCCTGGTGAGATGTTTGCTGGCAGAGTTTCCTGTATCCTACAGCCTGGTGAGATGTTTGCTGGCAGAGTGTCCTGCATCCTACAGCCTGGTGAGATGTTTGCTGGCAGAGTGTCCTGCATCCTACAGCCTGGTGAGATGTTTGCTGGCAGAGTGTCCTGCATCCTACAGCCTGGTGAGATGTTTGCTGGCAGAGTGTCCTGCATCCTACAGCCTGGTGAGATGTTTGCTGGCAGAGTGTCCTGCATCCTACAGCCAGGTGAGATGTTTGCTGGCAGAGTGTCCTGCATCCTACAGCCTGGTGAGATGTTTGCTGGCAGAGTGTCCTGCATCCTACAGCCTGGTGAGATGTTTGCTGGCAGAGTGTCCTGCATCCTACAGCCTGGTGAGATGTTTGCTGGCAGAGTGTCCTGCATCCTACAGCCTGGTGAGATGTTTGCTGGCAGAGTGTCCTGCATCCTACAGCCTGGTGAGATGTTTGCTGGCAGAGTGTCCTGCATCCTACAGCCAGGTGAGATGTTTGCTGGCAGAGTGTCCTGCATCCTACAGCCTGGTGAGATGTTTGCTGGCAGAGTGTCCTGCATCCTACATCCTGGTGAGATTTTTGCTGGCAGAGTGTCCTGCATCGTACAGCCAGGTGAGATCTTTGCTGGCAGAGTGTCCTGCATCCTACAGCCAGGTGAGATGTTTGCTGGCAAACGGAGACGGAGGCAGGGCACTCACCCTCTCGTAGTAGTGCAGGTACTTCTTGAGTGCCTCGCGTGCCTGGGCGTGCGCCGACTGCGTCGCGATGTTGGGGTTGTCTTTGTAGCGCGAGCACTCGTAGTATTCCGAGCCGTGGGTCTTCCAGTCGCCGAGGCACATCCAGCAGAAGTCGAGCTTGCACGCGTAGCACTGCATGTGGTTGCACCCGCCGTTCTTCTCGATGCAGATCGAGCACTTGGGACACTGCCGAGCAAAGCGGGGTTAGGTTCGGTGCCAAACGGTTGCATGCAGCTTCTACATTGCACACTGATCGCTATAGCCTGGACAGCGCATCGTATCGAGCCAAGGTCAGCCAGATGGGAGCCAGATTGTACCCTCAATCTTGACAGCCTCAATTATGCGGCTATTTGTTATAATTTTTTTATCTTTATTTACTAAGTAAAGTAGACAGTTTTTTTTGTACAGTATTCAGTCGATCACTTAAATCGATATTCTTTAACCCACACAAGGCACCTTGTATGATGAAGTACAAAGAATCATGAAATGAGAATATTCCTATGATTTAAAATCATTTACACACCAAAATTATTACCAATTATTTAATTATTAGAAGCTACTTTGGGTTCTGCAGAGGTTAAGAAACAGTTGCACAGGATCAGCTATCGGATGGGTCACCAGTTTGCCAATGGTCAATGCTCACGCAAGATAAGTGGGGCACTTGGGACACATGAATGTATATTTCCGATTAGGAGCGTTAAGTGTAGCGTGCAGAGTTGAGAGTGTAGCGTGCAGCAAGCAGAGTTAAGAGTGTAGCGTGCAGCAAGCAGGAAGCAGAGGTCGACTCACGTCTTTGGTGTGAGCGCTGATGTAGTTGGCGGTCTCCGAGTCGTCGGCGCACTTGGTGAGCCACCGCTTGATGGTGGCGCAGTCGGTGGGAGCGTGGTAGTCCGTGCCGCACTTGAAGCTGCCGACAACACAACACGTCTCAACACAACACGTCTCAACACAACACGTCTCAAAACAACACATCTCAACACAACACATCGCAACAAAACATAATGCATTTCAGAAGGATGGCATGTCATTATGATTAATTATTATTAGGTATAAAATTATTATATAGTACTTCATTATTAATAAGATTTCAATAGTCTGTACATTCCACTGTTTCATACAGTATAGGAATTTTTTGACTTAAATAAAAATAAATAAATCAAACAAATAAATAAATCGGTACATTGGCCACTCTGCCGTCAAATACTTAACTTTGTACGTTTTTGTAGCCTAAAGTCTATTTAATTCTAGAATAACCCTGTCTGCTCAGCTAGCAGTCAATACCACTACCAACATGATGTCAAATAGATTTCCAGTCACCGAGTTACCTTGATTTCTGACAGTAATTGTAAATAACTGTGATAAAAAAGTTACTATTAAAAACCAAGGTGACATGCAAATGGCAAATAAAACAAGTAGCCACTGTTCTAGTGTTTGATGATGATATTTTGAAACAGCGCCTCACGGATATAATTTCTTGAGGTGAGAAAAGTGACGTCAGATACCCACTGGACAGACTACCAGTTTGTAAAAAAATACTTAGTATTAAATCTTTGCCACATTTAACTTAGTGCTATATTGTAGCCACATTGTGCTTAGTGCTATATCATAGCCACATTGTAATTTGTGCTATATCCTAGCCACATTGTACTTAGTGCTATATCCTAGACACATTGTACTTAGTGCTATATCCTAGACACATTGTACTTAGTGCTATATTCTAACCACATTGTACTTAGTGCTATACCCTAGACACATTGTACTTGTTGCTATATTCTAACCACATTGTACTTAGTGCGTTATTGTAGCCACATTGTACTTAGTGCTATATCGTATGAACGTTACCAGAAGACGGTGGAGCACTGGCGGCACGTGACGCGCTTGGCGCGCGGCTCCTTGGCGCTGACCACCGCCGAGCAGTTGGCGCCCGGGCAGAAGCGCAGCTGGGGGTGCGAGCGCACCGAGTCGCGGAACGCAAACGTCGCGTACTTCTCGCGCAGCGCAGGCTTCACCAGACGCAGCACAAAGTCCTCGGGCGCCGGCACCTCGCATTCCTGCGCCATGCAGCCGATTCCTGCGCACGCCGCGGACGGAGAAACAGCGTTTTTAGTTTTTAATATGATTAGTGTTTATTCGGTCATTACTATGATGTGGCGGAGTGGTTCGGAGCCACGGAAATGTGGTTGTGTGGCTGTTGGTGTGGCTCTGGTTTGAAAGACTTTTGGTCCTAAAAAGGATCTTGGTCGACATTTCATCCACGTTAGTGTGGACATCTTCAGGACTGTCCTGTATCCTGGACCCTGGACGGTACAGGACAGTCCTGTATCCTGTATCCTGGACGGTACAGGACAGTCCTGTATCCTGGATCCTGGACGGTACAGGACTGTCCTGTATCCTGGACCCTGGATGGTACAGTGGACGAAACTTCGACCAAGGTAATTTTTAGGACCTAAAGGCTGTCAAACCAGAGCTAAACCGACAGCTACACAACGATCATTATAATGTTTTCAAAACAGGCAAAGAATACGGTCCAAAAGAAAATACCGATTTTGCCGAGGGTTTCCGGCATTTTAATAGCAAAGTATTTGGTGATTATTTTATTGAGGCTGTGGACCGTGTTTGCCTCTTGCAAGAAAAGTATGGTGCTAAGACTCTGTCATTTGTTTGGTTTTAAATGATGAACTGAAGTTTAAATTCTAAATAAGGTCTCATTCAATCAATGTAATAGTCAATAGAGCGATTCCACTCCAGGAAAAATGACGTCAGATACCCACTGGACGTACTACCAGTTTGTAAAAAATTTTAGTTAGGTCTGCTTAATAACAAAGGAAGATAGGGAAATCACAACCCGAATTGCTCTGCCTGGCTTTAGCGAGTGGGTATCATGACGTCAATTCGATAGAACTTTGAATGAATGTAAAGTGTGTATTGAAGGAGGGTGCGTTACCGGTGGCGACGCCTTGGCAGATCTTGACCTCGAAGTGGCTGGTCCAGCACTCCTTGCAGAACGGGTGGCCGCACGCCAGGCTGTGGAACTGCTCGCCGAGCAGGAAGGCGGTGCAAACGCGGCAGGCGCGCTGCGATTGGTCGGCCGGCAGCGGGGCCGCGCGCGGCTCCATGCGCGCCACCATCGCAGACCGCGCGCCTTCGTCCTGCCAACCCGACAAACAACCGAGTTAGTCGCACAGCGCTGGATTGATTGCCGGTGTTTAACGGCGCACTGTTTTGGCAACATGGCCCTGTGGCGCTGGTCTAATGGTGTCGGTGAATGAAAGGGTGATGATGAACCTAACCTATGGCTAGAAGGGAGGAGGGGAAACCCGGTGCCGGCACGTAGCCTACTCCTGTCGAAAAGCACCGAGGGGACCACCGGCTTTAAATCCCTTCCGAAGGACGGTACAACTGGAACAGCAGGATTCCTCCGCTAATCCATGCTGTTGAGAGGTTGATAAGCAAGGCGAGTAAAGTTGTCGTACTAACTTCAAACCCTACCACCTCTCTCCCGAACAGAACTGATCATGTGCATGATGGTCACCCATCAAACAGCTGACTCAGCGCAATGTTGCTTAACATCGGTGATCTCACGAGAACCGGTGTTTCCAAAGTGGCCAAACCGTTCGGTGACGGCGGTGGAGTAGCCAGCCGGGGACAGGGGGGCGGTTTTGTGAAAATCTTGTTGAAGTCACTCATTTTCTTGATGAGGTCTTCATTTTTGTCAATGTTAGTGGAACAAATGAACGCTGTCATCGAGAAGACAAGTGACGTCTCAAACGTAATTTTTACGAAATCGCCCGTCTGTACGAGAAAATGTTCGGATTTCAAGCCGAAAAGAAGCCAAACTGGAGGGAACTTTTGGCAAATGTTTCTTTTGAAGTCAGCAGAGCCAGGAGTTTTTTGTTTTCGCAGTAAACGCAAATTGTTAAAATACCTCATTATTCTTGCAGATGATGACAAATTAGATATCATCATAGGTCCTAAAAACACTCGAGATATTTCTGCAAATTTCCACAAATTTTTCAAAAAGTAAGGTTTTGTGCTGTTTTTTGTGTCTGTAATGGATTGTAAGTCTTTGCACTTCAATTCTATTCAAATTATCCAAGAAAAAAGGTCTGCTAATAAAAATGTTTTTTTTTCCCAAAACAAACTTATCAGCATAAAAATTGTTTTCAAGCTGTCAAAAGACATGTGTCTGAGTATTATGATGGTATTTTAAGGAAAATTGGTCAATTGTTCTAGCCATGACGTAACATAATTTAATATTTGAGTTTTGTTTGTAGATTTGTATTATAACATATAAATCACATATATCAAACTTGTTGCCATGATGCTGCTGGCTTCACAAGCTTAGAAATTAGCTGTAATAAATCTAGGGTGGCCACAAGTGGTCACTCTACCCTCCGATATACAATATATATCATACAAACATTGTATCCATACTGAGAATTGAAGACAGGTCCTTTGCATTCCAGTCACATGCATTACCAACTGTGTTTTGTGGACACTCCATATTATATTTTCATTATTACCCATCCATGTGTATATTTTGTTTCTATTAATACGTGTCTACTGTGCATACAACAAGATTTTCAGTTTGTTTTCACTTCTGCTTCATTACCTACACAATTCCATTGAATGCTATGCTGTAAAACTTTGGCTTTTGCTGACATTTTGTTAAGCGATGCTGCTGCTTGTGGAATCTAGTGTCTAAACTCAAGTAGTCAAGTCCCAGGCTTATCGATTGAAAATGAACAGCATCATATTACTACCTAAGAGCACTTAGCACGGGGAAATGTTTTAAGTCAGAATCTAGCAAGGAAAACAGTGTGCACTTATACAAAATGTCCACAGTAACATTTATGTTCTGACAAAAATTTCTGCTTCTGAAGAAAATTTCTTATATACCTATCCTCACTAGGCTGGTGAATTATCAGCACTTTGTTATGTGGCTAGTATCAAGTTTTCTCTGATCAATTTATTCAACACTTCTCTGCTAGCAGCAGCCACTGGCAAAGGACATGTCACCTTCAAATGTATGATTAATGCAAATCAATTGTTTAGTATTTTGGGTGTCTAACCTAGCTAGTCAAATGTAAACATGGGCTATTGTTATGAACACATTAAATTTTAATGTCCCTGCACATGTTTGGAATAATTTTTTGGATGGTAATTGTTTTAACATAGAAGTTACAAACATGTTATCAGTTGTACCTACATATCTAGATAACAAATTTCTGCTTTGCCTTCCTAAGTAAGGTCAATGACTCATAGCTGTTTTTCCAAATTGTCTAGTTTCTCACTGATCTTACCTTGTATTTTAGGATGATGGTCGGTATGGCCCAGTCGTGCGTTTGTAGAAGAATTTTTGCTAGTGATGGTGTTATCTGTTGGACAAAGAAAATAATAAATTGCCCGGCTTCAATAAAATTTGCAGACATGGCCATCTTTGGACTATATCCGAGCTGGCAGCCCGTTTCAACTGACCATCATTGCTTAACACTGTCAGAAAATCAAGTGTAACTGATATGTTAGTCTCTTACTTGAAGGTTATTGCTGAGGTTGTCGACTGCAATCGCAAGCATGTGTCGCACTTGGTCGCAGTCCAAGCATTCGTACGCGTAGAATTCAGGGTCCGTCTTGCTTGGGTCCACCGTCTCAATGTCGCCTTCCGTGTTGTCGTAGTATTCGGCGTAGTTTGCGTCGTCTTCAGACACATCCATGTCCGAGTCATACTCCTCATCTGACATCTGAACAATGCATGACAGACAAATCTTTAGGCCCAGTCACAGTGTACAACATTAAATAAGGCAAAATTAAATGAGTATTGGCTAACGACTACTAATGCACTAAGGTGGAATATTAAACGTTTAGAACCGAATATATGTTAATATTAACAAGAACTGAATTATGTATCTAGCCTAGCCTTGGCTACAGGAAAATAGCAAAAACAAAAGGGCAAGGCAAAATACACTGAGATAAAAACGCGATTAAGTGACGATTCTCCAAAGAAAGAGCATCCTTTACTTACAAAAATACATAGATTTACTTGTCAAATATGTTTACCTCACCTTTAATTTGCTTTTACGGACTTATTTTACTAATTACGACAGAAATAAGGCAATCTTCAAGCCTCGATCACAAGCCCCAATCTCCAACTTCAGCCATCTTTAAATCAGAACTTTCCGACCAATCAGAGTGAAGATAGATGTCGACTGAAGCGCCATAAAATTGCGGTCAAGATAAAACTTGAAACCGCAATTCATTAATTGAGAAAACAAACAACTGGATTTTTCTGGAATTACTTTCTTTCACTCTTTGCCAACGACACTAGAAGATTTACTTCATTTTTTTTAAATAATTTCAAGTTCGCTTTATGCCACATGGGCTTAGGTAATAAATAGTTATTGGAAATAACTACCACTTTACGGTTCAAAGATGTAAAGCTACCAAGGCATTCTTTTCTACAATGAATTAATAATAAGACTTTGAAATAAGGGCCAGAGACGTACCTAGATAGGATTGACTTGAGACAGGGAGAAAAAAGAAGGTTAGGGACAGTTTGTCGAAGACCACTAGACCATGGCAAAAGATGACAATAAAATTAAAACAAATTTCGCTTACTCAAAGGATATTAACTGGTCGCTTCTCATAAATTTAACCGTCAAAATGCGTGTTGCGACTTGCCGTGACGGAGAAAAGTCTTGCTGCTGTGGTGTGAACGTAGCTTTACTCTAGGGTCATGCATGCCAAGTCTCTCACCAGGCTGTAGGATGCATGAAACTCTGGCGACATAGCGTAGTTGCGCCAGCGCCGTCTAGGTGGCTTTGGTAAGCAATAGACCTATTCCACTCAGAGATAAATGATGTCAGATTCAGATACCCCATGGATGTACTAGCAGTTTGGAAAAAAATTTAATTAGCTCTGATAAATAACAAAGGAAGACAGGGAAATCACAACCCGAATTACTCTACCTGGCTTTAGCGAGTGGGTATCATGACTTAATTTTGATTGAATGGAATAGGTGTATTAAAGCAGCACAGCCATTTAGGTACAACTTGACACAACGTTACTTAAGTCATCTTACGTAATATTTAGGAGGCTTTGTTTGCCACTGATTGTCAACAGATTTTGCCAAGAGGTTCCAATATTCTGCAGCCAAGTTAAATATTTAATCCTTCATTTAATATACAATACCATAGATTTGTAATGCCAAATAAATCCATGGTAACACCTTCAATATTGAAGTGATCAAGTTATATCAACTTTCTCATGTTATCTAATCCTATATTAGAAATTAAATACTATTATTTAAGTATAAAGATCTTTCAGTTCAATGTCACTACTACCTAATAACTTCGTTTATATTATTTGTTACTTCATTTGAAAACTTTAATTTAATATTTGTGACACAACATATTGCAACCAAAAGGAAAGAAATGTTCTTTATGTATCCATTGTCCAAAGTTGTTCATAAGCTACTATTCTATTCTTTTCTATTCTATTCTACTTTGTTTCAATATTTTTACTGATTTTGATTTTTACTGATTTTTACTGGCCATGGATTCTTAACATATTTGGCGACTACCGTCAGGCTTGCAAATAAGTATTTGGTAAAATCATTCTTAAACAACGTAACATAGTATTTATTAAAACACATAAAAAACCATAACAACTATTCCATGAGGTTCGACTGGTTCTGATCCTTTGAAAAGATAAAGCATACATTTAGCAAAAAGTTAATAAGGAAGCAATTTTAACATAATATTTTAACTCGAGTAAAGTCAGACAGTTCACATAAATCCTGCTTAGAATGCAGTACAATATTCGGTACGGAAGTTGTAACACAAGCTGCCAGATCAATAATTACTAAAACTAGTAAATATATTGATGTACTGCATAAGTGATTATAAGTTGAAACATCATCAAATAGAAATAATATCAATCTCTGTAAAATCCACTCATACATTGCAGTACTACAACCGATACAAATTTTAGAAAAAATGTTTTTCGATTAAATTTTCAGAATTTCAATCATTTCTAGAAATATATATGACCCTAGTGACCCTTTCTGTTGGTCAAATAACTCCTCCGTTTTCATTTTCATTCTCGTTCACTTAATTAATTCCAGGGTTAGTACGGAAATGTTCGACGTTGTTCACGATTCGTTAGCCATGATTATGAAACTTGCAGCAAGAGTCATTTGAAATGACAAAAGACAATATTCCTAGCGATTCATACGAGTTTCGGACAAGAAACGTACGAGATTGCTAGATTTTATCCATATCGAAATCAACTTCGATACGGTTAAAATGTACAGCCGTACTATCCGATGCAGTTGCGGGTTCCTTCATCGAGTGATAAATGCCGAGGGATGTTTAATTCCTCGTAATCTGTGTCTTAATGCTAGCAACAAGTTAACCAAAGCTTTTTTACTCTTTTCAATCTTGTGTCTTTACCTAATCTAACATGTAAGATTGTTGAACAACTATTAAACCCGGTTATTCACTGCTAAGATCACATATTCAACTTTACCAAAGCTAGACCGTTGATAAAGCGCACAGCTTTGCAAAACATCAGGAAAAGTTAGAATTTGGGAACATACCCAGTTAAACAGTTCTTCCGAAACCTAACGTGCTGTGATTAGAAAAAGACACGATTCTTAAAAAGTAATAAAGTCGTCCATCCATCATAATCTTTCGTACAAACGGGTACAAACCCCTCACCCGCTCTCTCGAGAAGAACGTGGAACCCGTGGCGTGTCGTCAAGAGTAGAGATGCCGGCGGTTTTACGAACCGAAGGCATCCCCGGTGAAGAGCGTGTCTCGGTGGCAGCGGTCAGCGTTCACTCGTCGCCAGCCTGACCCATCGGCGCCAACGGGTCGGCCACTTGGAACTCGCAGCCCGTCGCCTGGATCACGTCGGGCACGGACACGCCGTCGGCCAGTTCGATCAGCGTCAGTCCCGCTTCCTTGTCCACCGTGAACACCGCCTGGAACACGCGGGAATGAAGCAACACAACGGCAATACATCCGATACATTCTATCGAAATGACGTCGTGATACCCACTCGCTAAAGCCAGGTAGAGCAATTCGGTTTGTGATTTCCCTATCTTCCTTTGTTATTAGCAGAGCTAATTAATATTTCTTTCCAAACAGGTAGCACGTCCAGTGGGCTCTGAGTGGAATAGGTCTATTACATTGAATGAGACCTTTTTTACAACTTTAACTTCAGTTCCTCATTTTAAACCAAACAAAGGGCAGAGCTTTGCAAAACGTCAGAAAAAGTTTGAGTTTTTGGGACTTAGCATTCATTACCCAGTTAGTTTCTCTGAAAAATGTAGAACATATTTAGATTGTTCAGTAGTGTTTAAGTAATCGCGGCTAGCGGTTGTTTGTGTGGGCGGAGGAACGCACCATCTCCGTGACGATCATGTCGACGCAGTTCCTTCCGGTGACCGGCAGCGAGCACTTGGACAGGATCTTGTGTCCGCCGCCCTTGGCCGTGTGCTCCATCGTGACGATAACCTTGGTGCCGGGCGCAGACACAAGGTCCATCGCTCCGCCCATGCCCTTCACCAGCTTGCCCTGGAACAAACGCAGGCAAAGCGCGGTTAGGAAACCCAGGGAGTTGACCCTTCAACAGCTTGCTTTTGCTTCAATTTTATATTTCACTTAGTGGATAGTGCCGGTTGTTGAATCTAAATAAAATATTTCTACGAACTTCCACCAAAATACTGAGAAAGGAATGCATCTGATTGGTTGCTACCATGACGATGCCTTGTTTGGAACAAGTTGAAACCTTGTACGAAGAATTTGAAATCGGCCTATGCTGCTCTGTCTGTTTGTAAGTCCTCAACACTCTACAGTCCATACGACTCAACCAATTTTGATGAAATTTTCAGAATACCCTTGTTTACTCTCAACTTAGATCCTGTACTTTTTTCAGACTATTCCATTCACAACTTTGATTACAAATCAGTTTTTACAAAAAATGTTCAGTTTTTCCACGTCACGTTTCTCACTCTACAGGCTAAACAATGTAATATATTACGGCTAAACTTTCCAGATGTGTAAAGCTTTATCACATGAAGACTGTGTGAAAATTTCATTGATGTGTTATAATTACTTCTCAGAAAAACAGGGGCTTTTTGATATTTAGGAAGGTTTTTCCAGTTTTTCTCCCAGCTAATCAATCGTGGCTCAATGCGAATAGAATGCAACACGTTAAACATGGTTGTCCTGCTACTTATAACAAAGAAGTTGTGTTCAGCGGCCAGCTACCGGCCGGCACTCACGGGAATCATCCAGTTGGCGAGGTCGCCGTACTCGGAGACTTCCATGCCGCCGAGGATGGTCAGGTCCATGTGACCGCTGCAACACGAGACAGGCGCAGCTTAAGACCCAGCGTTTACAGTTTACACAGCATTAACCCAAACGTTTACACAGCGTTTGCCCAACGTTTACAACTAACTAACTCAGACTCACCCGCGAATCATGGCGAAGCTCTCGTCGGAGGAGAAGAACGAAGCGCCGGGCACGACGGTGACCGTCTGCTTGCCGGCGTTGATCAGGTCGGGGTCTGCCAGCGCTCGGCTCGCAGGGTACGGCCCCAGGCCCAGCACGCCGTTCTCCGACTGCAGCAGCACGCGCATGCCGGCCGGGATGAAGCTGCTCGCCAGCACCGGCATCCCGATGCCCAGGTTCACTGGAGCGTTGCCGTCAAGGAAAGCCCGGCTTCGTCGTGCGTTTATGTCGTGTGCACGCGGTGAGATAGTGTTAGGTTATGGTTGCTTGCTTTGACAGGCATGCCAATGCCTAGAACCCCTATTCACTAGCTGTTTCTGTTTCTAATTCTGCAGAATTGGGCTAGTTTTGGCTTTTGTTTCCTACTTCCTACTTCCTTTGCAAACAAATTCCGAGTCTTCCCAATTCCACAGCATTAGAAACTGAAAAACTTAGTTAATGGGGGCCCAGGTTCACTGGAGCATTGCCGTCATGGAAAGCCTGGCTTCGTCGTGTGCAAGCGGTGAGATAGTGTGAGGTTATGGTTGCTTGCTTTGACAGGCATGCCGATGCATTACCGTCGAGGAAAGCCAAGCTACGTCGAGTGTCGATGCCGTTATCCATTGTTTCGCTCTGTCCCAATCGATTTTTGACCCTGCACACTTATTACCGATCGTAATCCATGACATTTTGACTGACTTTCAGCTTTGATTTTGATTAGGATTGACTAAAGTCTATTTAATTAAAAAATAACCCGGTCCTCTGAGCGCTAGTAGTCGATACGGTTACCAACTTGACGCCGTATAAATTTGCAGTGTCCAATTTACATTTATTTCTAACTGCGTAGGTTAAATTACAGTATCAATAAAGTTACTAGTAAAAAGCTAGAAGCTATGCGAGTGTTGAATGAAACGTTTAGCCACTGTTCTAGTGTGTGATGTGGTTATTTTGAAACAGCGCCTTGTGGAATTAGTTTCACGAGTTGGTGGTATGTAAATGGCAGCCATTATTTGAGAATGACCTTATCCAGAATGAACTAAAATATGTGTGAGACAATATGTCAAAGAATCCAACACTTTGACAGAGAAATGCCTTGCTGTGTTGTGTAAGGAACGCGACACAAGGGACAGTGTCTGTTCAAGGCAAGGCGTGTACACGTTGGGTTTGAACCGCACGGCGGCGGCAGCAAAAGGATACCATACATCCCGTCGCGGAACTCGAGCGCGACGCGGCGCGCGATGCGTTCTCGGATCATCGCCGCCGGCGTGTGCGAAGCCACCGACTCCGAGTCAGCCGACTTCTGCACCATCAGCCGCTGAAACCGAGACAAAAACAGTCAACAAGAGTCATCACAACCCAACGGTTTAGCAACGTTGGAAACACCGGTTCTCGTGAGATGACCCAAGGTGTTGGATGGGCGACCATCGTGCACATGATCAGTTCTGTACGGGAGAGAGGTAGGAGGGATTGAAGTCAGTACGACCACTTCACTCGCCTTGCTTGTCAACCTCTCGACAGCACGGATTAGTGGAGAAATCCTGTTGTTCGAGTTGTACCGTCGTTCGGAAGGGACGTAAAGCCGGTGGTCCCCTTGGTGCTTTTCAACAGGAGTAGGCTACGTGCCGGCACCGGGTTTCCCCTCCTCCCTTCTAGCCATAGGTTAGGTTCATCATCACCCTTTCATTCAACGACGCCGTTACACCAGTGCCGCAGGGCCAGTTGTCAAAACAGTGCGTCATTAAACACCAGGAGCCATACCTAGCACGGTCAACAGGTTGGTATCACGGCAGTGCTAGTGAAAAACCGGGTTTACCCGATCCTTTTAACACAGTACCTGGTGCTACCGTAGCACCGAAACGTTGGCCGCGCTAGGCAAGGCCCCAGCGATCGATCGATGGACCGTCAAGACTCACCTCTATCCGCTTTTCGTACTTGTCGCCCTGCACCAGCCGCTGCACGAAGATGCCAGGAACGTGGACGTGTTCGGGATCGATGGAGCCCAGCGGCACGATCTCCTCGACCTCGGCGATGCCGATGCGCGCCGCCTTCAGGCACGCAGGGTTGAAGTTCATCGCAGACTGCCTGCAATCAGATGCAGGGTTGGCGATACTACGTTTCGTTACGTTTTGATGCTACGTGGCGCGTTTCGTTGATTGATTGATTGATTGATTCTACCAAAATGACGTCATGATACCCACTCGCTAAAGCCAGGCAGAGCCATTCGGGTCATGATTTCACTATCTTCGTTTGTTATTTAACAAAGCTAATTAATATCTTTTTCCAAACTGGTAGTGCGTCCAGTGGGCATCGGTTAATTAATAAGAAATCACAGGCGAGTGGATAGCGCAAACGTCGCAAAACCAGCGCAGCCGCCAAGAAAACAAGTGCAGCGGCCAAGAAAACAAGCGCAGCGCTCACCTGAAGACGAGGTTCCCGGCGGGGTCGGCCTTCCAGGCCTTGATCAGGCCGTAGTCGCCGGTGATGGCCTTCTCCAGGATGTACGGCTTGCCGTTGAAATCCTCGCTGCTGCGACGCCGGCTGGCCACCGCCACCTTGCCGTCGGCCGCGTACTTGATGGGAGCCCCGCCCTCATGGACCAGCGTGCCTGCCGGCAGCCCAAGCGTCACGTGTCACGACAGTCAAGACAGAGTTGCGTCAACGTTAACGTCAAACGGTCAAGTCAAACGATTTGTCAGAGTTACATCAGCGCAATTTAAGCGATACCTAGTTACGTTAGAGTTACGTCAGCATTACAACGATATGTCAGCGTTAAATCAGTGCAATGTAAGTGATGCCGAGTTACGTCAGAGTTACGTCAGAGTAACGTCAACATTACAACGATGTGTCAGCGTTAAATCAGTGGAATGAAGATCAAGTTACATGACAGTCAAGTGAAAGCCGCGTCGGCGTAACGTAAGCAATGCCAATTCAATTGATTCAATTATGAAGCAAACATTTTTCATTCGACAGCTAGAATTATTGAATAGGTATTGTGATGCGAGCGAATAAATACGGATAAAACGGCGGAAATTATAAACATTAGCTTGCTGTTCCCGGCAGCCAACATTTCCCGTAAGGTGCGTAGAGCTCATGTTTTTAATTTAGCGGCAAACGCTGTCCAGCGCATGTGAACTCCATTTTCTACGTTCATGGTTTGCCACTATAACGTCCAAGTTGGCATGAGCTAGTTGTGAACCCTGTAACGTGCATGTATATTCGAATATTCAACGTCAACGTTCACGTTGAAGGCATGAGCTAGTTGTGAATGCTCTTATGTTTATGTGTACTCAAATATTCTAAGTCAAAGTCCAAGTTAACAGAACGAGCGAGTCGTGAAGTAGCAACAAGAGCGCTGGTTACCGTAAGCGGTGGGCGTGTAGAAGGCAGGGATGCCGGCGCCGCCTGCGCGCAGCCTCTCGGCCAGCGTGCCCTGCGGCGTCAGCTCCAGCTCGAGCTCGCCGGTCAGGTACTGCCGGGCAAACTCCGCGTTCTCCCCGACGTACGACGCGATCATGCGCTTCACGCGCCGCCCCTGCGGAGACCAAGGCGTCACAACGTTATGATATCAGCATGTAACAACATCATGACATCCTACAGCCTGGTGAGATGTTTGCTGGCAGAGTGTCCTGCATCCTACAGCCTGGTGAGATGTTTGCTGGCAGAGTGTCCTGCATCCTTCAGCCTGGTGAGATGTTTGCTGGCAGAGTGTCCTGCATCCTACAGCCTGGTGAGATGTTTGCTGGCAGAGTGTCCTGCATCCTACAGCCTGGTGAGATGTTTGCTGGCAGAGTGTCCTGCATCCTACAGCCTGGTAAGATATTTGCTGGCAGAGTGTCCTGCATCCTACAGCCTGGTTAGATGTTTGGTAAGTATATATTGCTTGTTCTGCTAAAGCGCGAGGTTCAGTTGTGCGGGACCGACCTTGAGCAGCAGGCCGAGGCCGAAGTCGTCGACGCCAGCGTTGTTCGAGACGACCGTGAGATCCTTGGCTCCGTTGGCGAGCACGGCCGCGATGAGGGTCTCCGGGATCCCGCAGAGCCCGAACCCTGCAGCCGCCGCCGAAAGAAACAACATATGTGTTATTACGAACGCATTTCATTCCGTTTTGAAGATCAGATGATGTTCAAAAACAGAATTGTATTTTTATTCTCTGTAAGATGCAGCTGTCATATAATATGTAGAACCTGTCAAATAACATTTAACAAAAAATCAAATTAGCCCAGTAGACCTATTCCACTCAGGGATAAATGATTTCCGATACCCACTGTGAGTGGTGCATGGGAGTGGGACAGAAAGGAAGCTGATCTTTTACAAAAGTCAGGAAATAAATAACAATTCAAATTAGCATGCTTCTGTGACTCTCTTTTCTTGAAGCTTTGTTCCTACCTACTTTAAACAGATTCAATTTTTGCTGAAATTTATCCTGTCCTGATATTGGCAGTTTGACTAATGAACCAGGTTAAGTTCTTATCTCTCAAGTCTCAACAATCCTATTTGTAGGTGTAGCTAGATTCAACCAAATTGGTTCAGCCTAGAATAGATTACACAATGACTTGGCCAAATATCTTATCTCAGAAAATCAAGGTTCTCTTTCTAAATTAAGTAATTTTATCTCATGGCACTAAACAACAGATCTGTGTAAATAGTAGCTACCAACCGTTTCCAAAACAATCGCTCAAGGGTCGGTGACGGTTTCACAGTCTGAACGTTTGTCACACTAAGGTATTCCAAAGAACAAAGCTGATTGTCAGGTCCACTCTTGGTCTGCCCATAACTTTTAGAAAGATCGTCACTGAAGCACATGAATCTCTGGGAATACTTGGGGAATCAATATTATTTTTGCCAGATGGAAAAGTAAAGTACCTACCTACCTACCCTACCTATTCAAAGAAACAGAATAGTTTATGTTTCCGGTTGAATTTTAGGCTCTATAGCTGATCTACTACGTCTTAATATGCATAATGCAGACCTTCTGAAATGGGTGCAAAGGATTTGTCATAATACGCAGTTGCTAGATTTTAGCGAGAAAATTCTTACCTCCGACAAGAAGTTTCGATCCATCTTTAATGTCAGCTACTGCCTCGGCTGAGGTAGCATATATTTTGTCAGCTTTACTCCTTGTGCTCGAATTCACGGAGTACGAGCACGAAAATATCTGAAAATATTAGAAACCAGTTTAAGACAGGCCAATATTGTTAAAATGCAATCATCAGCATTAGTCTATTCACATGCTATAACCTTGAAATGTATTTTGAACGACAAATTTGATCTAAATGTTGTCATTTATTGGTTGACATGATAAAGGGAGGATAGTTAAGCGATGTGTGGTTGTCTTTTTACCTTAGCTCCAACGTATAATTGTAAATTCGGTCTTAATCCTCCAAGCGACTTCACTATAACTCCACGCATGGTAGCCATGTTTAAATTTCAGGGCTGTCCAAGTGTCCAAGTCCTTCGATCTCCACGCAGTGTCAGCTGATGCGAGATTTGCACAATCGGACACACCAAAAGAGTGTCTACGATTCTATCTGATGAATGCTATCTACTTAAATCTATCCATCAATTCGGTCACATGGCATGTAAAAATCGCTTTGCTTCGTATCGGCTTGTATCAGCAAGTATAATCAAGAACTCGTGCCAAAATATTCGCGCGTTTATTTTTTTGTGTGTTTCGTGGGCTGTTTGTTTCCAATATTTTACAAGAAATGTACACGGCTGCGGCTTTTAAAAAACAAAACACGTATTACCATGTAGATATACCTGCATAACTTTTAAGGAATGTCCCAAATTGCAGAAACGTCTCACGATATTGACGTGCCGTGCCGTGGAAAAATCATGGGAATCGATCGGGTCGAAACTTTAAAGTTTAATTAAGTTTCACATTTAATTGCTTCCTCCTCATCATGAAAACCCCGCGCCCCGATATGGAACACGACGTTAAGGAATCTGAATCTTTCGACGATCGATCGGTTCTTTTTCACTGTCACATTATTAATTACTGCTAACAGCGACAGTATGTCATTGCTTGTCCCTTGCTACATGGCATGGCAGGATGGCAGGCAGGCGATATAAGTTCGGCTGTTCCCAGCCATCGTTCGGCAGGCTGACTCAGGCCCAGTGCTTGTCGCATCTCATGCATTGTATTGTTTTTTGTCACTCTCACTTATCTAGTATATGTGCAGGATTTATTGAAATTTGTGCACAAGTGCACAGCACAAGTGCACAAGTTGATTCCCCTCAGCTTAAAACTCGATAAATGCTGATTAAAACTAGGTAAACGATTAGTAGAGCCTACACTCGTTGCAGGATGAGCGAGCCGTAATCTCCCTGAGGAAATCCAAACGGAAAACATTTGACAATCATATTGTTGAAAACGGTGCTTTTATGATCAAGTATATTTTTTATTATTAAGTCATTTTATTTTTCTGATTAGCAAAATACTTCATGTACGAATCTGAAACTTAGGCAATTTTTTTAACTTGTTATCATATATATTCAATCCAAATTTGGTGCGGATCGGTTAATTGGTTACGAAGCTAGTACCAAAAAACTGAAAAATTTACGGGTTTTTGCTCATAAAAACAAAATGGCCGACCAGATTTTGCTCAAAAACCATACAGCACCTCGCTGAGTCACCACAAACGTTTTTGCCAAATTTTGCAACGATCGGAGACCTTTAAGTAGGGCTGCTCGTTTTTGTTACAAACAAAAAAAAAATCCAAATGCTTTTCTTTCCCCATATGTTGTGAAATTGAAGGATTTCGCTCGCTCATCCAAAAATTAATTAATAAACTCGATAAATGCCTCGCCTGTGCTCTGTACTACGCGCATATTTTGGTCTTTTGTTGGCCTGCCGCGCGGCCGGCTCGCTGCAGCGACTGGCTGCTAGCACGCTGCACAGCCAACAGCACGGGACGGGAGAAGCATTTCAAACAAGTGAATCCCTTGTCACATTCTAAAATACGTCGGGAGCTCATGGAAGGCGAGACTTTTTACCGCGGTGCTCGTAAATCATTTCATTTGAGCTTAGAACAAAAATATAAACTAGAGGCGTATGGATAAACTCTCGCGCGAGATACTTTTGGGGCACGAAACGTTCCAAGGTCGCTGTTGTTGGCTGCTAGCGATGAAGAATTGAAGCCTGTATGCTTCGATCACTGCATCCCCCGGCAGGCTCGACCAACCCCGAAATTGTTCATTTTCATTTTAGAGCCAATGTATGGTATACGAAAGTAGGATAAAAAATTCGAAAAAAGGGCCAAGGTTTCCCTATTTCACGTCTCTTGTCCACATCATACTGAAATATTGAAATGATAACTTCAACAATGTGGCCCTCGGGCGGTGGAAAAATTTGGTCTGTTTCTAAATTTTCCATTATCAATTATCATTATCATTCCATTATCCAATGAAGTGTAAATTATTGTTGTTCAAAGTATATTTTATACCCATCTTGACATATGGGGCATTGAGTTGGACGATGGGTTGGAAGGAAAAAAGTATGATACAAGGAGCAGAAATGAAGTTTGTTAGAAGCATGTTGGGTGTTACAAAGATGGATAAAATTAAAAGCACGGAATTGAGAAAGAAGATTGATATTGAAAGTTTAAATTATAAGTTGGGAAGAGATAGATTGAAATGGTATGGAAAATTGAAAAGAATGGAAAGAGAAAGAATACCGAGAAAAGTTTTTGATAAGGAATATCAGAAAAGAAGAGTGGGAAGACCAAGAATGAGATGGATTGAACAGATACAGGAAGACGTAGAAGAGAGAGGTGAGGAGTGGGAAACTGTGAATGACAAGGACGAATGGTGGAAGGACATTAAAAAGTGGAATAAAATGACAAGCAAAAAAGAACTCGAGGATTTGTGACACTATTTAAAAAAATTGTAAATTGTAAATATTGTAAAAACTCCTTGGCCTGGCATTCCAAGAAAGTATATGTATGCCCCAGATACACTCTACCTGGTCAGTTTTGACTGGAATAAAGAGATTATTGAAAAAAAAAAAAAAAACAATTTTTCGAGTTTGTCCTCCCTACGAATGCTTCTCGGTAAACTGTGTGTAATTGTTCATGATCCGTGCCTTCGCTATCGCATTCACTTGCGCCTCGGCAGGAAGGGATGAACTCGAGATCAAATTTGCAGTGTTTTTTTGCTCGGAGTGTGTTTCGGCGAAGCATTTATGTTTATCTTTCCAGCTCATTAGCTTTCGTTAATTATTATCGGCCTCTGTCATTAGAGTTATTTTTAGTTAAATTTAGATATGTCGTCATAGGCCAGGGCATATAAAAGCCACCTGCTCCTGCATTTCCTCTGGCATTCTATAATCTCATTCTGTACTCGCATTTAGTTATCGCACTTCGCATATCGCATTTCGTTCTCGCTTTCTCATCAGTCTCTCTGTCAGTCAACTATCGGAACATTGTGATTTGTGTCAACTTGATTAAAACAGTTCTCAGTACGCTCGCGGTGTTTGCAAAACAGCATTCCCTCCCTTACGCTCCAGAAAAATAAAAGTAAGTGTACTTCTCAATACAGAGTGGAATTACCTAATACCTACATATTTTGGTTCTGTATGAATGTTACAAGATCGCATCCAAATCGCTCAATTTTTACATTAGAATTGCGTTTTAAATTTTGGTATGATTGTTTTTTTGCAATCATAACCGCAATTTCATCGATAATAAATTGATAAGTGGGTTTTTGGGATATTAATTCGGAGACCCTATTCTCATCTATTCAACAAATACCTCGGAAAATCTGATACAAGCGCGTTATATCAACATGTGAGTAGGGAATGAAATCTTGCTCGGAAATGACTGGAAACAACACGCAGACCCATGGTCAATATTCTGTCTAGAAGACGCAAAAATTGCCCTAGAATCTCGATTTGAGATAATTTGGCTATCAATTGACAAGACCGCAATTTGATCATGTCAATTTGAGCATTGCATTTATCAATCGGTCATCTTTTTGCTCTGCAATGTAATTGTTACAAGTAATCCTATTTGAGGAGTTTATTCTTTTCGACTGATATTGAAGCTATACTTTATAGGGATGTACCAGGTTTGAGTCAATCTCTTCAAAAATTAACAATCGGAACTGAATCTGATCGATCCCCTTAAATTGCTCATCGCTCAACGCGATATACGTATGTGCGTTGGGAAATTAAACTTACAACAGCGCCCGCGTTGTCGTCGTCGGCAGCGTTGGCGACGGCGGCGTTGGCGACGGCGGCGTTGGCGACGGCGGCGTCGGCGTTGGCGACGACGGCGTTAGCGTTGGCGACGGCGGCGTTAGCGTTGGCGACGGCGGCGTTGGCGACGACGGCGTTAGCGTTGGCGACGGCGGCGTTAGCGTTGGCGACGGCGGCGTTGGCGACGGCGGCGTTGGCGTTGGCGACGGCGGCGTTGGCGTTGGCGACGGCGGCGTTGGCGACGGCGGCGTTGGCGTTGGCGATGGCGGCGTTGGCGACGGCAGCGTTGGCGTTGGCGACGGCGGCGTTGGCGACGGCGGCGTTGGCGACGGCGGCGTTGGCGACGGTGGCGTTGGCGACGGCGGCGTTGGCGATGGCGGCGTTGGCGACGGCGGCGTTGGCGACGGTGGCGTTGGCGTTGGCGACGGCGGCGTTGGCGACGGCAGCGTTGGCGACGGCAGCGTTGGCGACGGCGGCGTCGGCCTCATCGTACGCCTGGAATTGATGGTAATAATAAAAGGGTTGAATATCCGGTGCAATAATATAATTGAGACGAATCCAAGCGCAGTTATTGTTAAGAAAAGCTTCGCGTCACCAGAAAATGATAATCGGAACTGATCTATCCCCATAAATTGCTCATCGCTCAACGCGATATACGTATGTGTGTTGTGAAATTAAACTTACAACAGCGCCCGCGTTGTTGGCGTCGTCGGCGTCGTCGGCGTCGGCGACGGCGCCGTCGTACTCGGTGTCGGCGACGGCGGCGTCAATATACGCCTGAAATTTAAGTTAATAATAAAAGGGTATAGAATATCCGGTGCAATGGTTCTAATTGAGATGTATACTCTTGACTGATTATCCTTGAACTAATCACCCACCTTCGCCCAAGGGGCCAGCGGCGCCAGTCGCATCTGCAGCGCCGCCTTGACTTTATGGAATTTTATATTGTCGGCCCTCGCAATGGCAATAATTTCGTTGACTGCCGGGGTGTTCAGTTCGGCAGTCACCCCCGCGGCCAGCCCCAACACGTAACCATGTACGTCTTCACAAAACCTGTTACATTGAAGCATTGTATTAGATTCCAACCCCGAATTTGATTAATTTTCCTAGCCCACGGTTCGAGCGAAGCGAGCCAACCGTATTCTTCACTTTCACCAAAAAAGTCAGCTGAATGTTGTTTTTGGTGGACGTTTTATGCGCCAGCGCTGCCGACGGCTGTTTTTCATCACACCACAGTCTAATTAACTGTTTTTGGGACAAGTGCAATTGAAGATGTTGTTACGCTCTCTACGCCCAACAATTAATACTCACCGCCTGTTTTCCGCGATATCGCGCTCGTTGGGCGTCCTTATCAGGGCCAGCGGACATACGCGCTTGTATGGCGCGTATGCGTGGCCCGCCATGTTGTTCGTCGCCAAAGACGATTGGGGCGCCCTGGGGACCCTCCGCCCGCGCCCTTTTGGGTATAGATGCTGCTGGATCAAAGCAGTCATCTCGCGCGCGTTGGCCGCCAGGACGCCCCAAGCTTTGTGGACGGCGTCATACAGTGGCGACTTGGTACTAAAACACAAAAATGTTCGGATGTAATATTAAAAACATAGATTACTAAACTGACCGAAGCGAAATAGTAACTTACACCCGGAACAGTTCAGGCCTGGAGACGACCAACGATCGTAGGTGGGACTCTCGAACGTCCCACCCACTCTCGATGTACGCATCCATGGCGCATAGAGCCGCGACCAGTTCACGAGGGTCGGGGAAAGTTTTCTCGAAAGAGATTCGCTTTCTCTTTTTTGTCCCAGGCTCTGGCGGCTGGTCACATAAGGATTCCACCAGTTTTGTTGGCGATTCTGTAAACCAAAATAACCCACAAGTCAAACCCTATTCCTTACACGCAACATTATCTAAGTAGAGTATCGATGATAACCAAGTTTTGAGAATTTACCATCTGGGAACTCCAGCACGCGCTGGATGAGCTCGCCGAGCGCTCCGGCATGCCGTGGCTAGATTAAACATAAGAAACATCGTTCCAAACCAAATTCGGCAAACTGGAAAATATCAGTGCACCCGGTTTTGAAAACTATTGTGGAATTCTGAGAGCCCGATAAAGCCACAAAAAAAGCCCGAAAGCTAGAAGCAGCCAGAAGTAGCCCGAAGCCTGGAAAAAGCTTGTAAAGCTCGAAATCTTATTGATGTGCGAGCGAAGCTTTCAATTACCCTGGCCCTGGCTAAAAGAGCACGTGTTGTGTTTCTGTTTGTTTATTTCTTAAAATTCTGATTTTAAAATTTCTTAAAATTCTGATTTTAAAATTTCTTAAAATTCTGATTTTCTCTTAAAATTTGACTGCAGGGAAACCTCTGCGGGGCCCCCAGAATCAGTACAAGAGTCAGTACTGTCCTCCCGGGCGGTAGTTATGCCAGTAACTAATGGCACTGTAATGGCACTCGTGCGCAGTCTTGAACCCAAAGTATGACAGCAATTTTTGTCTGTTTGGTATTTTACAAAGACAAATGAAATCCTTTTTTCAGCATCATCCCAACATTTCCCATGGGTACAAATTTGACTCGGCAGCTTCCACCAAAAATAATTTGCGAATATTTGATTTGATCGAAGAACTTTACAATTTCAATGATTTATGCATTATGCTCCAATTGAGAATTATCCAGTAGTTTTTGAGAATAATCCGGTTGAGCAGATTGCCCTCATCACCCCGGAAATGCAAAGTAGAATTGTAGCAGTGTTTTTTAAACATTGTTTGGCCTGAAACAGAGTTTATAACAACACATTGTGGGACATTGATTGGAGCGTGTGGAATGTGTATATGCTATCATTGGGGGTCTCGAAGCATAAACTTCACAGAACGGGTTAAGGCTGGTTCACAATCAACTTAGCAATAGACATAACTTCAAATAAGCAGTAACTTAAAAGTTTGAAACATGGATCTCCATTAGACTGTCTACAACAAACACAAGGACTTAACTTAGACATGACTTAAACATAATGTTTGACCATGTCAAACTTTTAAGTTACTGCTAATTTTAAGTTATGTCTATTGCTAAGTTGATTGTGAACCAGCCTTTATTATTGGCGCAATGATACTTTTGGAATCTTGCAAGGAACCTAGCAGGTACGGTTATAAAATTTAAAAATAAATTAACAAAAGCGGATAGTGCAAAGCTTTTAAATTTTCTCTAAGCTTAGGCCCCGTTTACAATGGGATCATTTTCGACACAAGTCGACAAAAACCGTCCTCGGCATTTTGCCACTACCAGGACAATCCAAAAAAAGGTATCGCTTTCACTCAACTCTAATCAACAAATCCACACAAGAAATTAATTTCTAAGGGTGTCTAACTGCCTCTTTAAAATTCACGCTCACCTTTGATGCCTGCGCCGCCGCAGAAGACGACGCCGACGCCGACGACGACGCCGACGCAGACGACGACGATTGCATTGTATCTGAAAAATTTCGTAAATTGTGATTGGTTACGAAAAGATTAGGCCGTATTTGCTGAAAAACGCAGGAGAAGTTCGAGTTTAGGACCAACGTAGAAATTCGGAAATGTCCAACAAAATCCAGAGCAGCCTTTTGGCCTCTAGAGCGAACAGACAAAAAAAATTATAAATAAATCACACTGCACGCACACATCTGTTTAACTTCTGCCCAAACCGTAATGTCGTTGGCGGGCGTTCCTCAGTAGAAGCGTAGAAGCGTAGAAAACGAACGACTAGGGCATCGCCAACGCGATTAACATATCCGCGTTGATGGATGAGCGTTTATTTATGTTCAGAGACGAAAATAAAAGTCTGGGAAGTCTTATATCATAAGATTCTGATTGAATCTAGCGCAAAACAGCGAAATTTCACTAACAATAATTATCCGAATAAAACAGAGAAAAGCAGCGTGCAGATCTAGAAACTTCATGGGCGTCACATGTTTGGAAAGTTTGGCGGAAAAATATTTAATTTTTTTTAAATATTATTTTTAATATTTGAATAATTTTTAGACGACTAAATCATAATATTTTCATGTAACTTGTTTGTTTTATGGTGCTTAACGACGCACTGGTATGACAACTGGCCCTTTGGCGTCGGTGAATGAAAGGATGATGATGAACCTAACATAGCCTATAGAAGGGAGGAGGGGAAACCCGGTGCCGGCACGTAGCCTACTCCTGTCGAAAAGCTCCGAGGGGACCACCGGCTTTACGTCCCTTCCGAAGGACGGTACAACTCGAAAAAACAGGATTCCTCCGCTAATCCGTGCTGTCGAGAGGTTGATAAGCAAGGCGAGTGAAGTTGTCGCACTAACTTCAAACCCTCCATCCTCTCTCCCGAACAGAACTGATCATGTGCATGATGGTCACCCATCAAACACCTGACTCAGCGCGATGTTGCTTAACTTCGGTGATCTCACGAGAACCGGTGTGTTCCAACGTTGCCAATTACCGTTCGGTTTCAGGTAACTTACGTCATCAAGAAAGCTGCTATAAATTGACGCTGAACATTTTAAATTGATCATAAAAGCCTCTAGGCTATGCGCACACGCAATATAATCGTGTTGTGGGTGAGCGTAAATATTACACTCATCCACAACACGATTAGCTTCACCGATCCCACACACACAGCAATCAGCCGCTAGGTAGCCAAATAAAATATTTTATTACGATGCATGTTTCCAAAAATGCGAATTTACATACAAGAAATGGTTTTGAACCTGTTCCATTTTTGACTGCGATAATTATTGGATTAAAGCTTCTCAGAACTTTCTTATCGCAGATCGGCTTATATACGGTAGCAATGTTTCGCACAAAGCCAAGTAGTTCTTAGCCCCCCTTGCCAAGCCTGGGCCAAGCCTTATACCCTCTGACAGAATTCACTGGCCTGGCAGCTTTTTGAATTGAAACTGAACGAGATCGTCGTAGCATTGGCCGTCGCGTCTCTTCCCCTACTTCCCCTCTACAAGCACAACAAAATTCTCTGGCCAATCACGTGTCTAGTTCGTTGTGAAGCGAGCTGCGAGCGTGGACGAATCGCGAGGCACCTAACCAACCTAACCAACTCCTCTCACTGTAAGTTGACCGCGGAGCTGCCCCCTTACAAAAATTTCCTAGAACTTTGTAGAATACTAAGCATTTTCATAGAATGGCCTAGTAAAGCCCAGAATTCGATAATATGTTACGGTAGACTTTGAAAGTAAAATGAAGTAAGTCATAGAATATTATATCCTTTGGTCGAGCGTAGAAAACAGTATTCCAACGAACTGGGTAGTAAATCGCAGGAAAATTCAGTTTTCCACAGCACTCGATTTTTTATAGCAGAGTAAAGGAAAGGAAAGGAAAGGAAAGGAAAGGATAGAAAATGATGGAATGACCGTTATGGCTAACGATTTCCTCCATCCATAGAAACTATCCTTTTATAACGCTGTCACTGTCAGTGACGAAACAACAGGGAAGATGTTTGCTCAGCCAGTTTTTAGTGGAAATGTATATTAAAATTTAAAAGTGAGCCAAAGCCGCATTGACAAGAATCATGATATTATAGGGGAATGCTCAGAAGACTATAAAGTGTTAGTGAAGTGGGGAGTTTGGAGAAATGCTATACAGGCAAACTCATCCAGTTTGGAGGTAAATTCATAGCCTGAATTGTTCCTCGGATGTTGGGAAAAATCACAATTTTTTTTACTCAAAGCGGCCAGATGGTACATTTGGTAAACTTGATTGTGAACACAGAGGTAAATAAATTGGTTGTAGATGTCCATGAATCGTAGATATTTCCCCTCCAAATACGGCATGAACGTGAGAGCCTATCGCACATGTGCAACGGAAATAGACGGATTAAGATTGAAGAGATTAGATTTTTTTACGGTCGACTCGTCGAGCAGAGTATATTTTCAAGTTTGATATTCTTTGCTTTCATGTGGACAGGCGAGTGTGGAATTTTCTCTGACCTGCTCAATATTCAAAATTTTGATCAATTATGTCGATATTATGTTTTATATTTGCCAACTAACCCACTCCCTGCACTTATACATCAGTGGCGAAGCGTGGTCTTTTCATTAGGGAGACAGAAAATAATTTTCAAATTGGGTCTTACCTGTAAAGTTTTTTGAAGATCAAGTATATGAACCTGCATTCTTTTGGCGTGACTAAAATATCTTTATGTCTCTCCTCTAACGCATCACTACAGTACATTGCAAGTAAATCTAGGATTTCCAAATAACGGCCCTTATTTTCTGAATCGGCTCAATCAGATTGAAAGCTATTGTTGATTTAAAAAAAAGTCAATTAGGTCTACCCCATAGATTACTAGAGCAGTATTCGCATCACTTTTCTCACTCGCTGTGTTGACAGCACGAATCACAGTAAAGACGGAAGGAATATTTCTCACTCCCGGACATCGTGCAAGAAGCCACACGGCTACTAAACGTGTTGCTACACAATCATATGTTTACGTCTTATAGTCAGCGTGTGATTTTCTTCGCTGCCCATTCCCAACGACATCGCGCTGATTGCAAAACATCGCTCACGCCTAGCGATATGGCCGGAGCGGACAAGCCGGCGTCAACTGCTGGCTCTTGGTATGTAGTCAATAGTGGTATAGGTTGAATGATAGCTTGCATCACAGCTTGCATGATGTCATAGATGACATGGCTCTTGTGCCACCTTCTATCTCACGTGGGGGCGGGGGTTGCGGGTGTTCGTAAGATTCGCTAAGCGCTTTTTCTCGACCGAGATACATTCTGATGGCAGCGAGAAACATTTTTCTACATGTCTCAACCTATAGGTTGACCTAGTTACTGTCAGCTAGCCCAGCGAAACAAAAAACGCGCGCGCAGAAAAGGAACACTTAGATACATGAAATTGACGTATATATTATAGAAAAAAAAACATACTCTTCGCAATTTTTGGGGGGACAGTGTCCATCATTAGGATCCCCTGACGCCTCGCCCAGTAGCGGCTCGTGGCGGTTGTTTTGGGAGGGTCTGCTAAAAAAAATATATAGTTTACAATGCATGTATCCCCCCCCCCTTCAAATAAACGAAAATTCGTCCAATTGTTTTTATGGCAATATTTTGGTTTAATGTTAGTGTTCGGAAGGAACAGAGGTGACGATACCATGGCGGGCCGTGGAGCGTTATCGCTCCAGCTAGTTAATTCGTCAGCCGGGGACTCCCGGTCGGAGACACCCAATCGAGCTGCATTGAGCTGCCTTGCGAGCAGCCCGAAGATTCGTTATAGCATCGCGCAACAAGCAAGCAGTGTGACCTTGGCAAACTTCGTAGCTCCGCGAGTCTCCCGGCTTTACCGTATAGAATGATAGCTAGCGCGGGCTGCATTCGCTCCAGCCCGCGCGCTTGCTCGTGTGAAGTGTGCTGCTGCCATGGCGCGCGGCATTCCGCTCGCTATTCAATTGCAACGCCGCGCGTTCCGTAGCAAATACCGCTGATTCAATACGATTCAATACTAAATAGTAAATATTTTTCTGGTTTAAATGTATGTATGATACGTCTATAAAATAAATATCTAAATGTAATAAATATTATATTTAAAAATTAAATTCCATAAATATTAAGAAATAGATTATTTGATGTTGTTACACCGGAAAGCTAGGGAGGGCTGCAGCCCTGCAGACCTCCCTCACGAGCCGCCCCTGGCCTCGCCCCATATACCAAAGAAGAGAGTGCAAGGAAAGAACGGTAATGTTTTAAACTTCTTAGAATCATGTCTGCTACGTATACTCATGTCATCATGGGTTTTCTAATGATTGCCCAGACAAGGTAGGATTTGGTATGAATCGCTGCCACCAGAGTCCAGTTAAGGACTCGAATTAATATTTGAGATGAGGGAAATATCTAGAACGGAGGCGTGTGGGTAGGTTCGTCGGGGGGTAGTCCGAAGAAGCAGAAACTCTCTCTTAAATTGGTTTAATGATAATTCGTACAAATACAATGATATATCGAATGCAACTTACATGGATACTGCAGAAGATGGTTTGCACTTTAATGAATATAAAAATAGAACTTGGTGTACTTTAGATGGATTTAACGAGTAACGTTGACTGTAAAACAGAACTTTTCACTTGCAAATTGAGACCTGAGGTTGAGGCACACAGCTGCGAAAGAGCCGTAGAAAAGTACCGAAATCCAGAATATAAGTGAATAGATTAGATCGTGTATGAAACTTGTACTGTAGGTTTTGGTAACTTGCACAGCTGCGAAAGAGCCGTAGAAAAGTACCGAAATCTAGGATACAGGTGAACAGACCGCAATATTTCAGAAAGATTTGACGAGTAACGTAGACTGTCAACAGAACTTTTCACTTGCAAACCGGGTTTTGGGTGAGTCACACAGCTACGAAAGAGCCGTAGTAAAACACCGAAATCCAGAATATAAGTGAATAGATTAGTACGTGTAAGATACAATTGGGGGAGGTGGTAACCTCCCGATGAGGTCTATTACCCCGACTTTTGTTCACCCCTCGACTCCAGGTTACCACTGTATACTTTACTGAACAGAAAATGAAGTTGGGTTACTGAGGGGAACGAAATATTTATACACAAGACGCACAATGTTCTTAATTTGCAGATAGCATCTTGTCAGGTCAGCGGTTATTTATCATAATCGTTTAGACGCCGAGTCGTGTGGGTTTCGTGTATATTAATGTTTGAAGTGACGCTCCTGTACAAATTCCTATACTGAAATTAGCCGATTTTACGAGTCCGTGTTTTGACGAAAAATTAGACGGAAACACGTCATTCGTGTTCCTTGTTTCGAACCCGCCATGTACGAACTTCATGATGTTCATGATCGTCGCCAGAATGGATACGGATTAGTGATTATATCAATTTGCTGTGTTAGTTATTGTGTATTTAGGAGTTTGTTCGGGTTATTTTCTTATATTACAAGATTAAATTTAATATTGTGTTTCCATAAAAACATAAGTTCTTGGGAAAAGGTGTATTTTAAGGTATTTTTCAAACATAAAACATTTTGTAGGGCCTGTCACAGACAAACGTAATTACTCAAGAAAGAATAATACAGAGCCCTAGAATCTTTCAAAATAACTTATTTTAAAATAGGTATATATACCTAAGCATGAGATTGATAATCACTCAGGCATAGTGGTGAAAAAAGCTTATGAATTGTTGGTTCATTTGCTTAACAGAAGCTAAACAAACCATATAAACTCTTGAAATATATCAAAAATAACTGATATGCTAACCACAAAAAAAAACATTTGTTTTTAAAAAACCATATGAGGTCTATCACATCCCCCACCCCCTTCAAAAAAAGAATGTAAGAAATGTCTGCTTTCAAAATTTGTGAAATCGGTTAGTATAGCTGAGGTCTTCTCGGGACATGCGAAGTCAAGTAATCGGAAGGGTTGCATCCCTTGTAATCATGACCGAATAATCGCTGTTTCACTGTCATCTGCAAAATTGCATTCCCTCTTAAGGCTGTTCTACCAAGACGCTATGTATAACGGGCCATAAGACCCAAACTTCGAAATATGCAGTTTTGAAAGGAAATAACCTTTGAACCTGAAAAAGTATAACACCAAAGTGCAGGATTTATCAAAAAATCATGCTCAAACCCAAATTTCACTGAGATACACGCATTTAAAAGGGTTAGATTTCTGGCGATAGCATCAGAGTAACGGTTGTAGATAGAAATACGAAACTTTTTCACAGCCTCGCCAACACCTTGCTCCTAGGTGTGGGCTATCAAGCAAGTCATTTTGAGCCAAGGGCTGTTTAGTGGAATTATTTTTGTCACCCTCTGCATTTTGTTTTCACGAAATACTAGTCTTAGAAACGTCATAGAAGAATTTTGAAAAGACGAGCAGTTGAAGAATGTTACGATTGGTTTGTGGTCTGATTTTCAATAATCTAGTGTTATTGGTTTGGGCAATGCTATCGCCACAAAATTTAACCCGTAAAACCAATACCTGGCTGAAATCGACACCGCCCTTGAATGTCTCACGATCTTGGCTCGCACTCGTAATCAGTGCGACAGCTAAGTTGTTTATAAACACAATTTATACGTTATAAGCTTATAACTAAGCTTTTCAACGCTCATGCAATAAGCAAGTGCAAAAGACTGCTGATCACTTGATAGCTTTTCATATAAGCTCTAATCCTTTGCTAAAAGGCAATTAAAGTTTTAAATCTTCTATTGAGTGTCACGAAACCACAACAATGTTTGTATACTCAACCAGATTAGAGAGAGACGGACTTATGCCCCGTTATACATAGCGTCTTGCTAGAACCGCATTAAGGAAATCGATGAGGGACGTAGAATATGCCGTTAACATGCTAATATGCATCGCAAAACACCACAATTCACGATTGTTCGGTCATGATTACAAGGGATGCAACCCTTCCGATTACTTGACTTCGCATGTCCCGAGAAGACCTCAGCTATACTAACCGATTTCACAAATTTTGAAAGCAGACATTTCTTACATTCTTTTTTTGAAGGGGGTGGGGGATGTGATAGACCTCATATGGTTTTTTAAAAACAAATGTTTTTTTTTGTGGTTTAGTACGTAGATCTGGGTAAGTTACACAGCTGCGAAAGAGCCGTAGTAAAGCACCGAGATCCAGGATACAAGTGTACAGGTTGCACTCTTCTTCCTCTCTGGTTTCTACTGAATTAGAAGGCTGCTTGTATACCCAGATTTTTAGGCTTTGATAAACATGTGTGAATGCATAAGTGTGTGACTTGATGACAAATCCATTCTAGATGTCAACTTATTTGGTTGATTGATTGAACAGATGCCTCCTTTCATACATGTTAATCTATAAGCATATACTATATATGCCTGGGTTACTCTGGTCATTTAGGTACTTGAAAACCTCGCCCGCGCCTTGTAGTGTGCGTGAGAATCTTTTAGATGTGAAATAAAGCAAGTTTACAGTAGGATTAATAAAAGAGGGTCGGGTGTATGAAACATAATATGCATGTAGTGAACGATATTTCACTACAATGTCATGTCAACGGTAATTTTATTCGTTGCGTAACTTCTCAAAAATACAAAATAGCAATTCGCTCCCAAAATACAGTGCTGTTAGTGTTATTGATCGTGTTTGGTAATGATAAGTTGAGATGAGAAGAAATAATATGGCGTGAAGTAAGTCTCGTTTGTCGTACAAGTTGTATTATGTTTCGACTGAGACAAATAAAACATGGAAACTGCGTAGGTAAACAAGTGCGTTTATATTATCGTAATGCCATTGCCAGGCAACATTTATGGTCCTTTTGATAATCTGGAAAGGGAAAACAAAAACGAGGTAGTCCTCTGTGAGCGGTGGTATTTATGTATCAATTCTTCTCTGCCGGCTTTTATTGAATTATCTTTGCTTTAAATTGACACCTCACGCCTTGATTATTGAGTATTGGGTATTGAGTAGGCAGATATCGTAGCACCACAGTCTTTCCACGCGCCCATTTCATGTGCGAGGTCTTTGATATTTTTACCGTAGTGCCAAAGGTGCAATGGTTTTGGCATGTTTTGGGACAATGAAAAGACGGTGCAAAAACTTGCTGCGTTATGTATCATGATACAATACGGTATCGCATTCATTGGCAATTCGAGTTTCCCCGTCGCCGATTGGTAAATTTTGAAACTTTGAAATCAGTGCTATGTAATAATAATAGTATCTTTGACTAATTACTTCGCGTGAAAACCCACATTTCGAGAAAGGGGGCCATAAGATACTATAGCCTAGGGGCGCCAATGGTGTAAGTCGGGCACTGGATTTGAATAAGATATAGATACGAGAGTTTATGTTCATAGAAATGGCAATTTTTTTATCGGCTGTCGACCCAGCTAAAGTCTTGTGTGAAGTTTATCTCATCTATATCCCCGCGACGGTGGTGACGGGTGCCAGATTGAGCCTGGGACCTCTAATATTATAATAAAAATATACTTGCACGTTTTATTATAATGAAACTAGATCGTGATCTGCTATCGGAATTGACCAAAATAGTCGAAATAGTTTGCTCTGCAGTTACAATTGCTCTGCAGGCATCCAAGTGTGAGAAAACGTGCTTTTGTCTAGCTTGCTAAGCGTGAGTCATATCTCGAGACAAATTCTGGGAATGAGTGGACCCATGGCAACCTCGCTGGCAAAACCCTGGTTGTTTACCTAACATAATTAGTGTAAATATTATTGACTTACGTTCAATTTGAGTTTGTAAAATCAGAGGGTACACTAATACACACAAAACACATTCACACCGTGAACCACGAGAGACACTGATGCAACTGATGCAGCAAGAGCTCTGACGGCCGCGTCGCTCGGGTACTAACCCCCACCATGAACCCCCATGGGTCCAAGCTGTAAACCAACGTTGAGCCTGCCTCCCGCTAAAAGACTACCTGCTAGTCCCATGCTCAGGTACTCGTCGCTTTAGGTAGACACGTGCGCGCTATTTCCTTCTTTTATTGTGCAATTTTGGCCAATAATTGTGAGCTCTTGTGATCAATCATCGTGGCGAAAACAAGGTTAATGTTATAACAACGCAACAATATAACAATTATAGACTTGAGAGAAGAGGAACGCTTTCATCGATGACATGCGATTAAAACAGGCAAGGTTCACTTGTGCATGTAATGTAGGTAGGCCTATGTCAGCCGAATGAAGTCTCTGATCATTTGCGATTTGTGTTGTGGCGATTTTTAATATATCTTGGGGAACATCTCAATCAGTTTTAAATCATCTACATTCTACAACAGTCAACATTTACATATAAAAGAGCTTAGTGGACGTAACCAGAGACAAAGAACTGACACTCGAAAACGGAGAAATAATGGCGAGAACTACTAGCTCAGTAATCCGCCGGCATGCTAATTGGTCAAACCCGAAGCACCATGGGGCAATAGTCATCGTTGATTCGTGGAGCATTGCGTAGTACCTGGAATTTAAAGCTGGGGCTAGAAAATATTATGCAGTTCTAAGATTGCATATCCAAACCTAATTTACCCTCTGCCTAGTCGGACTCAAAACCCACCGCACGCCCCTGGCTGTGATACAGATGTAGACGTAGTATGTGGTAGTATGGCTGTTTGGGAATTAGCTTCGAATGCGAAACGTGGCGAAACGAGGGATAATGTTGTTTACAGAAGCCAGCTGCGAGTAAAAAATATCGACTCGAAGGAAACATTACGGCCCGACGTTTCAGACTCAAGATCCGGCCCGGCCCGAGGCCCGAAAGTTAAAAAAAAATCCGGCCCGGCCTGAAAGTCGGGCCGGGCCGGGCTTTCGGGCTGTTCGGACTTTTTTCCTCTCTCTAGTGGATAGCCCGTAACACAGTAAATACGGAAGGATTATTGCTCACACCCGAAGCTCGTGCAAGCCACACACAGAAATACTGGACGAATTATCAATGTTTACCGGCGTCAACTGCTGGTTCTTGGTATAGGTTGAATGATAGCTTGAATGATGTCATAGAAGACATGGCTCCTGGGCCACCTTCTACCTCACGTGGGTGCGGGGGTTGCGGGTGATCGTAAACGATTTTTCTCGAACGAGATACATTCTAATAGCAGCGAGAGACATTTTCCTATATGTCTCAACCTAAACCTACCTACTGTGAGCTAGCGCAGCGAAAGAAAAAACGCGCGCGTAGTAAAGGAACTCATAGGTGCATGAAATTAACGTATTAAATAGCTAAAAAAACTTTCTCTTGACAATTTTTGGGGAGACAGTGTCTCATTAGGATCCCCTGACGCTTCGCCCCTGGTGATGAGTTTGATAAAGAGTAGATCGGGCATCTAGTTACTGGCCAGCAACCAGTGGCCGGATACGGGGATCATTCAAATGCTTATAACTTTATTAATAGGCGTCATTTTGTAGTTTGGAAGGTATCATATGGTTCCTGAACACCCCCCGTACCCCTCAGGGCAAACGGTGGGCTTCAACTGTCAAATTCGTTCAATCAAATGCGTATAACTTTACGAACAGGCGCCATTTTGTAGTTTGGAAGGAATCATGTGTTGCCTCGTCAACTTAATTTCTCATTCCGAATCTGACAGTTCAAGCCCACCATATGCCATTGCTCCTATTAATACAGTTGCATTTGATTTTGAATGACGGCCTGTCACCCCCGTCACCGACTACCTACATAACAATTGAGTAAATCAGTTGAATTGTAACTCACCAATGGCACATGCACCTCGTAGATGGAAGAATCTCAAGCAGACTGAAGGGCCGGACGCAGTCCTGAGTCCAAGCACAAGAACAGTAATTCCAGTAAACACAGCACAAAACAGTAAGCTCAATAAAAGAGTCCTTGGAACGAAGCCGGAGCGACAGCAGATCCTGACCTGTCTAGTCGGTGATCGAACTGACTGTGTGCGGTGCGGTGATGAGAGTATCTAGTCGGTCCGGTGGGTGGACGCGTTTACGTTCGCCTCGCGCATGGCGTCAGCTGGCATTGCTGCTTCTTTCGCAGAAGAGTTAGAAAACAATTGAAATGACTGACAATGCGTGGAGTTACAATATTAAATTAGCAGTGGCAGAAGCCACATAATAAAATAAAAACTGTTAGATAAATAATCACAGTAAAACACGTACCATACGCATGGTTGTATGTTTATAAACTGCATGAAAAACTTATTATTAACATTAACGACAATAACATGTGAAGGTACCTACATACTAAGTAAGATGGGGTTTAATTAAAAGAACATCATGCCATTATATTATACTGATTACTGGTGTAATACGAAACACGAAACACGAAAAATAACGAAAATAAGCAATAGTTATGGTACACCCAAGGGCATTGTATTTGGTGATTGAATTACTCCACAGTTTTCCTCATTTTTCTAGCTAACTTCTGTCTTTTCTCTTCTTCGTGGCGAGCATTAATTGCTTTGATACGAATAAACATTCGTGTTCGGGCGAATATCTTAATAGCTTAAGTTGATGCACGAACTACTTCTGGCTTGATCAGAGCCATCAGACTAGACACGAATCCAGGGGCCTTGTTGATTGACATCCCATCGGCGTCAGATTGATTGAAACTTTGGAAGATCTTCTCCATGGTTCTCCATACTTCGGTACTGCGTTTCGTGGATTCGTTCTTACAGCCATACACCATCATACACTGCACATATAACCATGTTGACACGTCAAATGTTCAACTGTGACTGGAGCATAACTACACACTGTTTTGTTCTGCCCTGCCATTCTCATATTATTAATATTTATTTGAAAAATAAATTAGTCTACTACTAGAAACCAATAGCCCAATAGTAAGCTACCAAACCCTAGTAACTAAGATTAGTGCGTCAACAAATGTAATCACCAAATATTAGCCTCTTTCCACGACGCAAAGCAAGCCAGAACAGAACGGAAACTGAACTGCTCTATTGCCATTATTCCTTAAATTTCTACGAAATACGCCTGTAAAAGAGAAACATTCGGAGGAACAAGAGTTCATGCACGGTAAATGAATTCCTTGGTTATGATAAATCGGGAGTTTGACACCCAAACGCACGTGTATGCAATAGCACATGGGCCATTCCAGCATGTACGGCTCGGCTCGGCCAGCGATCTGCTCCCCAGCTGACGTCACGCGGCGGCTGAGTGGAAGGGGCACCACATGCGCTATTCCTGCTCTCTGCAGGAGGCCGATGCAGCAGCGGCCACGAAGTGGCCCGCCGATGAGTCGGACTCGCTTGTGCCTGCCAGTCTTGGGACTTTAAGTGCACGAGTTAAGGCCGTTCTACCAAGACGCTATGTATAACGGGCCATAAGACCCAAACTTCGAAATATGCAGTTTTGAAAGGAAATAACCTTTGAACCTGAAAAAGTATAACACCAAAGTGCAGGATTTATCAAAAAATCATGCTCAAACCCAAATTTCACTGAGATACACGCATTTAAAAGGGTTAGATTTCTGGCGATAGCATCAGAGTAACGGTTGTAGATAGAAATACGAAACTTTTTCACAGCCTCGCCAACACCTTGCTCCTAGGTGTGGGCTATCAAGCAAGTCATTTTGAGCCAAGGGCTGTTTAGTGGAATTATTTTTGTCACCCTCTGCATTTTGTTTTCACGAAATACTAGTCTTAGAAACGTCATAGAAGAATTTTGAAAAGACGAGCAGTTGAAGAATGTTACGATTGGTTTGTGGTCTGATTTTCAATAATCTAGTGTTATTGGTTTGGGCAATGCTATCTCCACAAAATTTAACCCGTAAAACCAATACCTGGCTGAAATCGACACCGCCCTTGAATGTCTCGCGATCTTGGCTCGCACTCGTAATCAGTGCGACAGTTAAGTTGTTTATAAACACAATTTATACGTTATAAGCTTATAACTAAGCTTTTCAACGCTCATGCAATAAGCAAGTGCAAAAGACTGCTGATCACTTGATAGCTTTTCATATAAGCTCTAATCCTTTGCTAAAAGGCAATTAAATTTTTAAATCTTCTATGGAGTGTCACGAAACCACAACAATGTTTGTATACTCAACCAGATTAGAGAGAGACGGACTTATGCCCCGTTATACATAGCGTCTTGCTAGAACCGCCTTAAGTTTTGTTGGTGATTTCGGGTGAGGTCCGGCAAGCCGTTAAAGACCATGTTTGTGGAACTTTTGGGAATGCAGCAGCTCGGCAAGCCGTTAGTATAGCTGCTGCAGATTAAATTTGGGCGGAGATGGGCCGGTAGTAGCGGTCCCACCGCCGTCGACTCCGAAGTCTTGCCCGTCGCCGACGCCGACTCCGAAGTCTTGCCCGTCACCGCCGTCGACTCCGAAGTCTAGCCCGTCACCGCCGTCGACTCCGAAGTCTTGCCCGTCACCGCCGTCGACTCCGAAGTCTTGCCCGTCGCCGACGCCGACTCCGAAGTCTTGCCCGTCACCGCCGCCGACTCCGAAGTCTAGCCCGTCACCGCCGCCGACTCCGAAGTCTTGCCCGTCACCGCCGTCGACTCCGAAGTCTTGCCCGTCACCGCCGTCGACTCCGAAGTCTAGCCCGTCACCGCCGCCGACTCCGAAGTCTTGCCCGTCACGTCACCGCCGCCGACTCCGAAGTCTAGCCCGTCACCGCCGCCGACTCCGAAGTCTAGCCCGTCACCGCCGCCGACTCCGAAGTCTTGCCCGTCACCGCCGTCGACTCCGAAGTCTTGCCCGTTACCGCCGTCGACTCCGAAGTCTAGCCCGTCACCGCCGTCGACTCCGAAGTCTTGCCCGTCACCGCCGTCGACTCCGAAGTCTTGCCCGTTACCGCCGTCGACTCCGAAGTCTAGCCCGTCACCGCCGTCGACTCCGAAGTCTAGCCCGTCACCGCCGTCGACTCCGAAGTCTTGCCCGTCACCGCCGTCGACTCCGAAGTCTTGCCCGTCACCGCCGTCGACTCCGAAGTCTTGCCCGTCACCGCCGCCGCGGACTCCGAAGTATTGCCCGTCACCGCCGCCGCGGACTCCGAAGTCTTGCCCGTCGCCGCCGTCGACTCCGAAGTCTTGCCCGTCGCCGCCGTCGACTCCGAAGTCTAGCCCGTCGCCGCCGTGGAAGTATTGCCGCGGCATTTTGTCGAGCAGCCCTGCATTGCTTGTAGCGGACTTGCCGGGGGTTGAGCTGGCGCCATCTTCAACGGCAGATCGGCGAAGCTCAAGATGGGCGGGATTGTTGTAGAGCCGGCCTCGGAGTAGGGGTATCCTTGAATTCAGAGAGGGGTAGCCCTGTGCACTCTTTCCTAATTCATAGTATTCTCGATTCATAGTATTCGCAACCCATGGCATTATTAACTCATAGCAGGCTTGACTCTATTACCTCACTTTCCTAACCCATGGTATTCTTGACTCATGGTATTCGCAACTCATGGCAACTCGCTATGGGTTGCGAATGCAATGGATTGAGGGGCTGCCGTTACCACCTCCCCCAATACTACAAAGATGTCGGCAAGAATTCGGAAACGCGTGACCTCCAGCCAGCCGAGAGTCGAGACGCCGATTTTGCAGGAGCGACATCCAGTTTGACTTTGAGCTCGCACTACTAGGGGACCAGTGGTACCAGTATCTTGCATCAGCTCACATCTGTGAAGGTTATTATACTCTGGTCTATATTCTATACTATCGTATATTTGCTCGCATCCAGCTGGAGGAAGCGGCTAAGAGGGAGAAGGAAGAAGCCTAGCGATATCTCACCACAACACAATAATGATGTTCTGTATTTTTAGCGCGGCGCTATGCAGCATTCACTCTAAGAGTCTAGACGCTTGCAACCAAAGATTTAGTATGGTTGCAACTGTATAGTTCAGTCGCTTAGCAGCGTTGAAACTTGCATTGTTCAGGGCTGGTCCACTGTGTTCAAAAGCTTGGTTAATAACAACAATATATATATATAATATAATAATAACAATACATGGTTAAAAAATCAGCCAGTCGATTTGTGTACACGACTGCGTGCGTTTGTTCAGACTGTTGACATTTCGTGGAGATGAAATAAGATTCCTACCGAAGAAAATTAATAGAAGGCCGCGGTGCATTGTTTTGTCTTTTTGAAATGATGAGTGACAATGTATTGAAGCTGTGTTTTTGATCTTGCGCGTGTTTGTGATATGTATTGAGTGTGATTAGAGGCAAGTTAAGAAGATCGCCAAGATTGCACAATCACTCGACGGCACTTGTAATTCACCGCCGGGGATTCCCTACAGAGCAGCTGAGAAAGTAAGACGCGTTATCGCGTGGGGCCAGAACATTTTTGCGTGTTAATTGCCAAATCTACAGCAGATTTGTTTCAGGGTTTATCACCTCTAGTTTTTAGTGCTTCGTGGTCGCGCTCATTAAAATCGTGTTATTTTCAATGATTTGGTAAAAAATTATTCCAGAGTTTGGAAGCGAAAAAAATATTTAAAAACGTAAGAACCGATTTAAAAGAAAATCATTCGTTTAATCGTGTCATCGTCCTCATCGCAACAAGACCTACTTGACGGGCTCCGAAGCTTTAAGTGAAAAGCGACCAGCTTCAATGGAAATTGTTGGATGGTTGGAAAAACCTTCGGAAACTTATATAGCTCAAAACCCCTCTGCGGTGCAGGGTTTGAACATCGTGATGTTGCTGGTCGCTTGTCGTTTTGAGTTTTTGAGCCCGTCTAGTAGGTCTTGTTGCGATGAGGACGATGACACAGATCTTTTAGTGCTCACAGTGACCCTGGCACCAGCGACCAGCAACATCACGGTGTTCAAACCCGGCACCGCGATGATCGCCACAAAAGCATACAGCTCACAGTTACTTCAAAAAGCACTGGGGGGTAGACTGCGAGCACATTCTCTTCATACATGCGATTTCTGGGTGTGACACCACCTCAGCTTTGTATCATCAAGGGAAAAAGAAGGCGCTAAAAGATCTTGTCCACCAAGGTGAAATTACGTGAAAGCATAAAAAGATTCAAATGCACAACTGCTATACGCCAGAAAACATCGCTGCAGCTGGGGAAGAATTTATATAAGCCCTATATGGAGCAAACGAGACAACGTCCCTCGATACATTGCGGTTTAGAGCATATAAGAAGACTGTAGCAAAGAAAGCTCTTAGCTCTAACTTCGATTTGGCCGCGCTTCCTCCTACCTCTGCCGCAGCAAAACAACACGCCTATCGCGTCTATCACCAAGTACAGCAGTGGCGTGGAAATATTCTTCCACCCACTCTCTGGGGGTGGAAGAAAGAAAACGAACAATTACTTCTGCCAACTCTTCAGCTTCCAGCCCCGAAAGAGCTGTTGAATATCGTTAGCTGCAACTGCAAGAACTCGTGTTCTGGAAAGTGCAGCTGCTTTAAAGCCGGACTACGGTGTACACACATATGCAGCCATGCACTTATTGTACCAGAAGAAGACGCCGATGATACTGAATCCTTCTGACAGGTTAAAATCCATGTTAAATGTTTTCTTCATATATAGTAATCAGTCAACTTGACTCTGGTCACCCCCATAAGATTGGTATTATACGGTTTTGCCAGCAAACCGTAAAACATGAATTCCGGTCGTCTCAACACAAAAACGAACTTTCCGAAGAATTTCCACAAAATATCACCAAAATATTGTTCACCCCTGAACCAGAAGGACTACTGATATTATTTAACTATTATTTGTAATCAAAAAGTAACTTTATCCGGGAATTCCGATCGATTAAACACAAAAAACACGATTTTACGAAAATGGTACCCAGCGAGATCGCAAATATCTTGGTCACCCCTGAATCAAATTCAAACGGTTTTGATATCATCAGATGCGTAATTGAGTCAGCTACAACATTGCCGCTGTAACTTTTTGGATACCTCCCATAGCGACCTAAATAATCACGATTATATACAAAACTACCCCTAAACAAGGGTGAAACGAAGGGACGCACCGACCCGATTTCGCGCGACTTTCTGGCCAATGTTCAGGAGGGTCAAATGAACATATCCTGAAAAAATTAGCTTGACATGAGTCATGTCCGGGTCAAATCGTAGATTGCCTGGACTAACTGCAAAAACGCTATGAAATAAGTGGCAGACAGTGATTCATTTACTCATCAATAAAGAAGGGAGATCGTTGACAAAGACAGCGTTCATGGTCTGACACTTGTACAGAGAGAGAAGAGAGAGGGAGAACGATAGAGCAATTAGTGGAATTGGATGCATTTAGGCAACAGGCATTCTAGGAGCTATAGACATGACCACATGACGTAACCATCGAGAATATCCACTCGAAAGTCGGCTGCCCATAAAATTGAAGTGCGTGAATAAATAAAAGTGCTTATGCGTCCCCGCGCAGTCGCAGTTGAAAACCCAGGTTTGACTGCCGGTACGGACACAATTTTGGAACGAATATTTCGTTTCAATTAAGGAAATAACGAAAATAAATGGTGATTGGAGATTAGACACTGATATAAGGTCTTTTTGGGAGCCGAATTCGAAAAAATTATTGCTATCTATTAGTATCTACAGATGCTAAAGATTGATTAGCAATTTAGCACCAATCTTAAGTCGAAAATCCATAAAAAATCTTCCAAGAAACTGTTTTAATGTTATAATCACATACACAAATATGACGCTGCAGCATCATTAGCAGCGTCGCACAATCGCATGTGATGCTAACATCTACAAGACTTCATGGATCTCTAGGAGCAGGTTGTAGTATGGTTGTGGCTTGGTCCAGCGATCAGTGCAGAGCATCTCTCTTCCTGTGTATCTTCCGGTGTATCTTCCTGTGTTTCTTCCTGTGTGTGAAGACATGCAGCCACTGAGCCGACTTGGCCGTGGGACTTTGACCAATAGAAACTAGGGCTTCGAAAAACACTCACATAATCAAACATCAATCGTATCAGCATAAAGGAAGCAAAATTTATCGGCGAACATTTTAAATTTATCTTCTTCCTATACGCTTCTTACGCTCACCCACAACATGATTATATTGAGAGTGCAGCCCTCTTAATTATAGAGGCATTCCACTCAGAGAAACCTGACGTCAGATACCCACTAGATAATCACTACTCAGATACAGATACTCACTACCCACTTTGGAAAAAAAATGAATTAGCTCTGTTAAATAACAAAGGAAGATAGGAAAATCACAGCCTGAATTGCTATACCTGGCTTTAGAGAGTGGGTATCATAACATCATTTTGATAGAATTTTGATTGAATGGAATAGGTTTATTGCAAATGGTCGTTATACTCACGCTAGATGTTAGCTACGTTACCAGAAGACAGTAGCGCACTGCTACACTATAGTGTAGTCCCTGTGTGGGCCATTGGCGGCTTGGCAATGGTAATTTTTAGCCATGGCACCGGTTCCAAAGGGTGGGTGGGTGTCTGGCTGGCTGGCCGGCTGGCCTTGGGGTGGGTGTCGAGGGGTGGTTGGCTAGGTGGCGACGACCGGTAAGTAAGGAGTCCATGTCGCGGGGTTGTCAAGCCACGCATACTGAGCCCGGAATGAAGCCACGATCATCACGATCATTCCCATGTGTGTGTATGTTTTGCTTTGCGAACTACAGAATCTCGAATATGAGTCTCGACTCTTGAGAACCCTTTGTCGGCGCATTCTCCCAGTATAACTGAATTCTTTCCATGACCCACCGCCTCACCGAGATCTGACAGTGTGGCATACTGGCAATGTTTTGTTTTGGTTTTGGCCACTTCGGCGTACTAGGAAATCCGACTAGTTTAGTTTTACCCAATTCTCGTCACAAAATGCACGTTCGCATTGGGCCAGCGATTGAAATAATTCGATGCATGCAGCAACTGAGTATTTTTACATACATTATTATCTTTCGTCTGATAACTCTACCTGCTACAAAAAAAATCGCTTGCTAAATCAAACAGATAAATGCATTGATTTACAAAAAAAAAATCCTTTGCACCCCCCCCCCCCCCCCCCCCCCCCCCCCCCCCGGTCGCTTGGGGTGGGTGGGTGTCGGGGATCTAAGGAGCTGGCACCGGTTACCTTCCAAGTCCCAAGCCGCCACTGGTGTGGGCTGTTGTTGATTGATTGATTACTGGTGTGTTGGAGCCACTAGGGCTGCTTAAACTAAAACGAGAAAAGTGGACTGTATATTGGAGGAAATTCCCAATTTGCCTACCTTGTGACGCGCTGAGGGCGCCGGTTAATGTCTAGAGGTAAAGGGTGAATTAGGTAAGGCTTATAGGGAAGGAGCAATAGGAGACAAGAACTTAGCTTGCAAGATGCGCAGACTTGGAGCTCCTTCGAATACACTTTCGAACAAATACTGATCAAAACGAAAAGAGAACTCGCGATAATCGAGGGTCGCGACCTGCCTCGACAGACTACCTGTCTGAATGCAAGGTTGAGAGTAGAACGGGTAGAACAGAACTGAGAAAAACTGGCTGGCTCACCACCTCGTGAGGAGCAGGTCAAACATGACAACGGGAAAAAACCTAACTAAAAAACCACCTGAATCGAACAGGTAACCAACTAAATAAAGAAATTACACAGAGACAGAAATGGCGCGAACATACCGCCCACCATGAACTAACCTCAAGTTCATTTAACTAAATGATACGAAAACCTAAAGGAACGATTAGGCAGGGGGGAGAGTGACCAGTTTATTCACTGGTCGCACCGTAATTCCATTAGACGTGCAAATACTGACGACGCGTGTAACGCCGTCTTGTCCAGGATGGAGTTCAATTACACGCCCAATGGGCCAAGAGAGAGGGCTAGTAGGGGCAACAAAAAACACGACATCTCCTTCTCGGAGATTGGGACTTCCACGCACCCACTTGCCGCGCTGCATCTGAGTATGAAGGTACTCACTAGACCACCGTTTCCAGAAAGCTTGATGCATTCGGCGAACCCGATGCCAACGGGAAACGTGGTTTGAATCGTCGGGCAAGGTTTTTTCGGGGGGAGCGATGAGAGGGGAGCCAATCAAAAAATGTCCGGGACTGAGGTAATCAGGACCTTCCGCCGGGTCGGAGGGGGTGGCACAGAGGGGGCGACTATTGAGCACTGCCTCAATGCGAGCAAACAAAGTAGCATACTCTTCGAAAGTATGAGGAGTATCAGAAATAAGGCGATGGAGAAGTGATTTTGCGGATTTCACTCCCGCCTCCCATAGACCACCAAAGTTCGGAGCATAAGGAGGATTGAAATGCCAAAAAACGCCTCGTGCAGCAAGTGCGTCTGTTACAGCCGGTTCAGATTGACGCAACAGATCGTGCATCTCACGCAGGTGGCGCGCGGCTCCGACGTAGTTTCGGCCGCAATCTGAATAAATGTGCGCGGGAAGACCGCGTCTCGAAACAAACCTATCGAAGCAGGCTAGAAACGCCACGGTGGATAGCTCGGAAACCATCTCCAAGTGTACGGCTTTTGTGGCCATGCACACAAAGAGGCACAGGTAGCCCTTGCTACTGGGAGCGTTGCGTCGGCTACTGAATTTTACCGAAAAAGGACCAGCAAAATCAGTCCCAACATGTGAAAAAGCGCGCGAAGTTTGCACACGAGCGGCAGGGAGATCGGCCATGGGAGGTTGAAGCGGCCGGGCGCGAAACTTGTGACAAGTGATACACTTGCGTATGCGTTGCCTGAGCAAGCCGCGCAAAGATACGATCCAGAAATTCTGCTGGATGAGAGCCTGGACCGTTCTAGGGCCGGAGTGTAGTGACGTTAAATGGAAAGAGTCACATAACAGCGAGGACAAATGCGCTGTTTTAGGTAACAACACAGGATGTCTAGCCGCTTCGGGAAGAGAAGAGTACCGCAACCTACCGCCCACCTTGAGTACGCCATCCGGAGTGAGAAAGGGGTTCAAGGAAGCAATCTTGGAAGAAACTTGTTTCCTTAGAGTAATTTGACGCATCTCAGTATAATAGTAATGCTGCTGCGTAATACTAATGAGAATGTCCAAAGCATCCTGCAATTCCGATGGGCATAAGGGACCAATGGGTGCAGGAGTGCGATTGCGACGAGACAATAAGATGCGAGCGAAACGCACAACGTGACCATACACGCGTTGAGCACGGAGGAGGGTGGAGTACTTGCGAAGCGGGTCAGTGAGGTGTTGGTCTTGATCAACGCGAACAGCGAGAGTTGCGACCAAAGGCTTCAGCTCGGGAAGATCGAGATCGAGATTGCAGGAGTGCGTGGCTCGGGGCCACGTGGAGATGGGTGAAGACAGAAATGAAGGACCACATTGCCAAAGAGGATGGGTTAACAATTCTGATGCGGATAAGCCACGGGATGCGCAATCAGCAGGATTGTCATGGGAGAGAACGTGCGCCCACTCGTCGGGTGCCGACTGTTCCAAAATTTCGACTACTCGATGAGCGACAAAGGTTTTCAAACGATGAGGGGGGGTAGAAAGCCACGCGAGCACGATTGTAGAATCGGTATACAATATGCTTGAATCCAAACGGAGATCTGCGAGCGCAGGTAAGGTGGCATTCAAAAGACGAGTCAGCAAGAGCGCCGCTGAAAGTTCGAGTTTGGGAATCGTCAGCGGCTTAACCGGAGCAACCTTGCTCCTCGCGCGAAGCAAGCTGACGTGGAAGCTCGAATCCGTGGTTGTGTGCAGATAAAGGACGGCGGCGTAACCTTTCTCTGAAGCGTCACAGAAACCGACGACCCGAAACACGCCAGGAGGGGATGGAAAAGGACGCGGCAATCGAAACTTGCCGAGTTCTGACACGTCAGCAACGGCTGAGTGCCAGCTGCTCGAGAGTTCCTTCGGCAAAGCGTCATCCCACTGCAACTGCGTGAGCCACAGCCGCTGGAGAAACATTTTTAACCAGGACACAAAGGGTGCGACTAAGCCCAGAGGATCGAAAATCCTCGCGATGTACGAAAGCGCAGTGCGCTTAGTCACTGGACCTTCGAAAGGCAAACCACGAAACGAGAATTCGTCAGAGCGAGGGTCCCACAACATCCCCAAGATCTTGATGCCTTGTTCCTCAGGGGAGAACACAAGCGGAATCTCAAGATGGTCCTCAGGCACAGCATTCAGGGCGTCAGGATGATTGCTGGCCCATTTGCGAAGCGAAAAGCCTCCACGGGCGAGGAGGGCTTGTAATTCGGACTGGAGAGCACGAGCCTGGGTTACATTGGGAGCGCCAGACACAATGTCATCAATGTATGTGTGAGACGTAACAGCACGAGCTGCGAGGGGAAACTCATCACCTTCGTCACTAACTAATTGCTTCAGTACTCGTTGCGCTAGAAACGCAGAGGGAGTAAGCCCATAAGTAACGGTGTTGAGTTCGTACTCCACGATGGGGGAGTCGAAGGCTGGACGCCAAAAAATATGTTGAAAAACACGATCCGCAGGCCGAACCTGAATCTGGCGGTACATTTGTCGAATGTCTGCGCAGATGGCGATGGCGTGCGTACGAAAGCACGTGAGGATGCACGGAAGATCACCCTGCAACTTAGGGCCACTCAAAAGCTGTTCGTTCAGCGAGACGCCCCTATCATCGGGTGCTGAAGCGTTAAACACGACGCGCAGCTTGGTGCTGGAGCTCGTGATTTTGTGAACGCAGTGATGTGGGATCACGTAGTTTGAGCTGGTTGTGGCAGGTTGCATATGCTGAGTCGTGACATAGTCCCGCATGAATTCAGTGTAAGCAACTTCGTGCTCCGGATTATTCCTTAAGCGGCGCTCCAAATTTACAAAATTGTGGAGCGCGGCACCACGGTTCGAGCTCAGATTAGAGCGCGCAGGCTTGAATGGAAGGGCGACGGAATAACGCCCAATCAAGTCGCGTTTATGCGTGGCAAGAAAATGGTCCTCACAAAGCTGCGAATCCGGATCGACTTGAGGAGGACGAGCTATTTCCTCAGTCTCCCAAAACAATCGAAGCGTGCGCTCGAGCTCAGGTGAAGCAATTGTAAATAGAGACAGAGGCTCTGGAGAGTCCGCACGCTGCGACCGCACAGGACCAATCACAACCCAACCAAAGACAGTGTTGAGGGCAGAGGGAGCAGTGCCAATCATAATATCTCCAGACCTAGCCAGGATGTCTGGATATAAGTCAGCACCAATTAGGAACTCTATTTGATCAGGAACGTGGAACCTATCATCCGCGAGCAAGAGGCCACGGTAACGATCAAAAACCTCAACGGGAACTTCCTGAGGGGGTAGTGCGTTTGAGATGGAGGACAAGACGAGTGCTTGAACACCGAGAGACGTTTCGGAGTGGTGACGCGAAGAGAGAGTGCAGTGCACCGTTCCGAATACGCGAACAGTCGAATGGCCGATGCCAGAGAGCTCCGAAGGACAAGAGCGGACTTTCAGACCTAATTGCTGACTGAGAGCATGAGTGATAGCGGATATTTGTGATCCAGAGTCAATCACTGCACGCACGGGATGAAATTGTCCGAAAGAGTCGCGTATCAACGCACGAACCGTTCCTAACAACGCAATGGGTTGATTTGCAACGATTCCATTCGCGCGACATGAGAGCGCTTGAGGGTGAGGGGGTGTATCAACTCGAGAGGGATGGTTGACAGTGGATGAAGCGACGATGGGCGCCGAGACTTGCTTCACATGCAACAAGGAATGATGCTCTCTGCTATTACATGTGGAGCACGCACGCTGAGAAGCACATTGCGAGCGCATGTGCGCACCTAAACAATTGAAACACCGTTGCAGACGTCGCAGGGTGTTATATTTGTCGTCAACAGACAGCTTACCAAACACCGGGCAGCGATAAAGCGAGTGCGCGTCTTTGCATAAAACGCAAGCAGTGGATTTGACGACATTGCTGTGACCCACGGACTTACTGTCGTAACTAGTCGACTTTTCCGCCCTTGCCGTTGTGGTTGTCAACAATGAGTTGAAACGTTTCTTAGCGACGGGGTGGTTGTCAAGTCCGCACAATTCAAGAGTGCGAGTTGCCTGGGTTACGAACTCAAGCAATGACTCAAAAGTAGGAATGTTGATGCTGGACGCAGCTTTATTTTCAAATGCCTTACGCGTCTGCATGTCCAACTTCGAAAGAGCTAAAGAAAATAGCAGAAAATTGGCTAGATCAAGGTTGTCAATAGCTTTGAGAGAATCAACAGCCGTTTTGTGAACCCTAACAAAATGTTGTAGTTCACCATGAGACGAGGATTTCAGCGGAGTGAAATCGAATAATTGCTGGATGCTGAAGTTAGCAATCAAACGAGGATTTTCATAGCGAGTCGTGAGCGCTTTCAGAGCAAGAATATAGTTTTGCTTCGAGATAGCAAAACCCGAGACAGTAGCTAGCGCAGTTCCAGACAAAGTGACGCGTAGATAGTGAAATTTCTGTAGATCATCCAGAGAAGCGTTATCGTGAATCAGGGAAGTAAACAGAGCGATGTATTCTGTCCAACGATTAATGTCTCCTGAGAACACCGGGAGATCAATTTTCGGTAGTGAGGTCAACGTCATAGGATTTTACGTGGTGACCGTTCGATCAACTACACGCGAAGCATCGAGTTGCTGCAATAGTTTTAAGAAGTGACTTTGTGCGGCATAAAACAATGTCTCGAAACTGGATTGAATGGCTTCGACTTCGAGCGGTTTATTAGGCGGTACAACTTTGGAATTCAGTTTGATTATTTTAGCCTGTAGGGTATCGAACTCGCTTTCGATCATTAAGAGTGCTATGGACGGACGGATTTCGCAATATTCGCTCTCATTTCCATACCGTTTGTCTTAGAACCACACGGTTTTTGGAATATGGTTCACAAAAGTGTCTCGATGGGCGCTTGCTTTTCAGTTTTTTACTTTTTTTTGTTAACATCTCGTAATTTTAACTTTAAAAAATGTGTGATTTTCTCGATTTTATTGACAGCAACCCAAGAATTTTTCGCAAAATCTAAAAAGCAAGCGCCTATCTACTCACTTTTAACAATTCGGTCCTTTTTTCCGAATTTAATTATCTTTAAAATTGGCTCGATGAGAACGAATTTCGCAGACCTCGGTAAACAGCATATTTCGATAGATTTTGGCAAAAATTATGTGCTAGTAGTTCACGATAATTGTGATAGGAACGCTAGCGTCGATATTCCGTCTACCTGTGTCATTAAGTCGACGGTTATCTCTTAATAGCCCCGGCTCTCAGATCTGTCCCTGTGATAACAGAACCCTGGCTATCAGAAGCCTGCGGAAACGAACCTGAGCATCGCGCGTTGAAATACATATTTCATTGGTAAACTTTGGTGTTGGTTGTGAGCTGAGATTGAATATGGATTTTAAATCTGAAATCTAGTTAGATTTAGCGTTATCAAGACTGTTGAAGAGAAAAGGATACCGTTGAAATCATATTGGCAACAAAAAAATCAATAACTAATTCACTAATCCAAGAACTCATTTTAAGTGATTTTGTTCATTTAATTCCATGAACTATAGCAGAAGACCGGCTAAGAAATAACATAATATTGAACTGTGTAAACTTCACATTGTTGATAAAATTGCGATCTATTACGATATATATATATATATATATATATATATATATATATATATATATATATATATATATTATGCCTCTTCCCCGAGTTGGTGGACTCGAGCCATCGCAGATCCATGTCCATGCCACTATCACAAAGTGGCAGACTGGTTCGAAAAAGGCCCCGGCGGCGATGACACTTTTGAAGACCCCGAAAACGGTGGGGTGCGGTATAGGGGAAGTTGTGTCTGTGTCTCAAAGTCCCACCCACACTAAGACCGTACGCCACATTCATTTGTATATATATGTTTTTTTATTTATTAATAAAATATAATTATTACATTTTTGTATAATTTCCGTAACTGTGCGGATGTGAGGATTTCCCATTTTCTTATCATGTGTGGCTTTGCCATAAAAAGGTGGTCCAAACAAATAGGTTGGTTAGGGGGCACATCTCGAAGAAATTAATTTCTCGATATAAATTTTGGAACAAATCTTCGCGTTTATATCCAGCTTGAGTAATGTTTAGTTTGAAATTTTATGGATATATTCATCCACAAATAATATATTCGGGCCCATGTGGATGAATTACGTCTAGTTTTTACTGGAATGGGGCCCGTCCTATAGTCAGTTTCGGTGCTGAGGACCGTGGAACAGGATAAGATTTCCATCAAAAATCGACTGTCGACTTTCGACGAAGGGCGAGTGTTACAATTTACAGTTAGATAGTTATCTTCCAGTTAGGAAGGAAAACAGAATGAAACTGATATGTTGTAACCATGGAGTTGAGTTTTGATCTGGAGGATATAGTTAGCTATGACATTGCAAATTCGGCCCTGAAGGCGACTATTACAATGATCTGAGAAAAAATCTGAAACTTATTCTTCAAGCCCTGATTTGTGGGTCAAATATTGAAAAACTTGTTTAAAGACATCCCTATACCGGAGCCCCAGGACTGGCTCGGGGTCCCGGCAGCAATCACTGCCTGTAGACGCTACCCCAGACTCTGTATACCCCTACAGCCCAGCAGCAGAAGAGGAAATATTGCCACAGAGCGGAAAACTAAGATACTGAGCATGTACTGACTCTCTTTCGTTACTATGCAAATTATATTTGGCAATTTCTTATCGTGTTATTATTCTTTTACTAAAATATCCAAAATTTGGACGCGGTGTCTCATTGAAGGGACTATCAGCGTTTGCACCAAAATGTGCCAAATTAGCATTTGGTAAATGCTTATTGGCAAATGAGTTTTATCTGTGCCTGTATTCATTTCCGATTTTATAAGTTTGCTCATCATAAGTCATATTGAATCGTATTGAATTGAGTCGATGCTTGTCGAAAACGGCATCCTTCGAATGATTACTCCCATTAATTTCGTCCAAACAGGTTATTCCCAGATAGATGAGATAACAACTCATCCTCGAGACCCAAATCATTCGATGACAATGGAAGGGTAATTAAACACAGTCGCCGGACCGTAAATGATCGACCTTTTTTTCAAACCTAGAACGCTGCTAGTCTTGGCTGTTGAGACCTCGTAGTTCATAAAACCGCCGGAAAATTCTATGCGACGATTCATGCATAGCACTCTTAACATTCGTTCATAACGAGGTTTAGCTTGATCGACACTGTTGACATCCAATTCCAGAAATGCGTCATAGCACCGCTGTACGCGAGCGAATAATCCTTGGCGGCTCTCTGTAAAAGCCTTCAAATCTTGCTGCTGAGATTCCATTGCAACTACACGAAGTACAATGAAATAAGAGAAAAAAACGAGAGAAATCTGAACACGACGAAAATGTGTACAGAAACGAAACAGAAACAATTAGGCCTACGTAAATTACGCAACGAGCGTGCGTACAGATACCGAGAATAGGCCAACGAACCGGTGACTCCGTGCCGAGTGACGTAGCAACCACGAGGTGGAAACGAGACGAGAGATGCCAGTGCAAGAAAAAGAGGAAAAAACCCTAAATCAGCTCCGGCTCAAGGGACCAAATGTTGGAGCCACTAGGGCTGCTTAAACTAAAACGAGAAAAGTGGACTGTATATTGGAGGAAATTCCCAATTTGCCTACCTTGTGACGCGCTGAGGGCGCCGGTTAATGTCTAGAGGTAAAGGGTGAATTAGGTAAGGCTTATAGGGAAGGAGCAATAGGAGACAAGAACTTAGCTTGCAAGATGCGCAGACTTGGAGCTCCTTCGAATACACTTTCGAACAAATACTGATCAAAACGAAAAGAGAACTCGCGATAATCGAGGGTCGCGACCTGCCTCGACAGACTACCTGTCTGAATGCGAGGTTGAGAGTAGAACGGGTAGAACAGAACTGAGAAAAACTGGCTGGCTCACCACCTCGTGAGGAGCAGGTCAAACATGACAACGGGAAAAAACCTAACTAAAAAACCACCTGAATCGAACAGGTAACCAACTAAATAAAGAAATTACACAGAGACAGAAATGGCGCGAACATGGTGTTTAACGATTTTCATTGGATAGGTGTAGGTATCATGTCAGCAAGACGAGTCTCCTCTTGATACAAGTATCGTTCGTTATCGACAGACGCGATGTCGAACGGCTCGTTCAACGAGGCCGGAGCGCTCGGCCGCCCGGTGCAGGTGGTCTTCGTGGACGACGATGAGAAACACTCGCTGCGGCTCGACGAGCCGGCGCTGCGCTCCATCCTGGAACGTCCCGACGTACGCGACAAGCGCGTTGCCATCATCTCTATCGCAGGCGCTTACCGCAAGGGAAAGTCCTTCCTGCTCGGCTACTTACTGCGATATCTCAACGCTAGGGTGCGTTAAGGCATCTTCAAACCTCTATATTTTATCATTACTATCTTAAAGATTAGTGTATTTTCCTGATCTTAAGCCCCTTTTACACAGTCACATGTTTTGTCAAACCCTTGTACAGCAGTCTTGTATATAACCGCCTATGACCGTGTTAAGCCCCTTTTACACGGTCACATGTTTTGTCAAACCCTTGTACAGCAGTCTTGTATACAACCGCCTATGACTGTGTTAAGCCCCTTTTACACAGTCACATGTTTTGTCAAACCCTTGTACAGCAGTCTTGTATACAACCGCCTATGACTGTGTTAAGCCCCTTTTACACAGTCACATGTTTGTCAAACCCTTGTAAAGCAGTCTTGTATACAACCGCCTATGACTGTGTTAAGCCCCTTTTACACGGTCACATGTTTGGTCAAACCCTTGTACAGCAGTCTTGTATACAACCGCCTATGACTGTGTTAAGCCCCTTTTACACAGTCACATGTTTGTCAAACCCTTGTAAAGCAGTCTTGTATACAACCGCCTATGACCGTGTTAAGCCCCTTTTACACGGTCACATGTTTGGTCAAACCCTTGTACAGCAGTCTTGTATACAACCGCCTATGACCGTGTTAAGCCCCTTTTACACGGTCACATGTTTGGTCAAACCCTTGTACAGCAGTCTTGTATACAACCGCCTATGACCGTGTTAAGCCCCTTTTACACGGTCACATGTTTTGTCAAACCCTTGTACAGCAGTCTTGTACACAACCGCCTATGGCCGTGTTACACGGTCACATGTTTCGTCAAACCCTTGTACAGCAGTCTTGTATACAACCGCCTATGACCGTGTCACACGGTCACATGTTTCGTCAAACCCTTGTACAGCTGTCTTGTATACTATTTAACTTGGTTATTGAAGGATAAGCAACCAAACTCACACTTTTCCCGAAATTTTGCAAAGCTGTGCTGCCTGCTTTATCTGCTTTATTGACTCAAGCAGCCCGTTCCGTAGGGTGCGCGGTGGTGGCTGGGGAATGAAAACACCCCCTTGGAGGGGTTCCACTGGCGGGGCGGCCAGGAGCGAGACACCATCGGCATCATCATGTGGTCCGAGCCGTTCTTCGTTGAGATTCTCAACTGCGCGACGGTATGTAGTTCATTTACTAATACAACACTAGCAACAGCAGTGACACCGGTGTTTGCTGGCATTAGGCAAGGCACATAGTAATGCCAACAATCGTAGCAGCGTAGCAACATTAGCAACAGCAGTGACACCGGTGTTTGCTGGCATTAGGCAAGGCACATAGTAATGCCAACAATCGTAGCAGCGTAGCAACACTAGCAACAGCAGTGACACCGGTGTTTGCTGGCATTAGGCAAGGCACATAGTAATGTCAACAATCGTAGCAGCGTAGCAACACTAGCTACAGCAGTGACACCGGTGTTTGCTGGTATTAGGCAAGGCACATATAGTAATGCCAAAAATCGTAGCAGCGTAGCGGCACTAGCAACAGCAGTGACACCGGTGTTTGCTAGTATTATAGGCAAGGCACATAGTAATGCCAACAATCGTAGCAGCGTAGCAACACTAGCAACAGCAGTGACACCGGTGTTAAAGCTTATTGCGATTGCCTGCATTTCGCTGGCTCTAGGATTTCGAGCCGGAAGTGGTGGCTGTCCTGCTGATGGACACCCAGGGAGCGTTCGACGGGCAGAGCACGGTGAACGAGTGCACCAAGATCTTCGCGCTGTCCACGCTGCTCAGCTCCGTTCAAGTCTTCAACCTGATGAACAACCTGCAGGTAGCCAGCAAATTCGAGTCTGCAAAATTTTCAGCTATATTTAACCACACAGAATAGAGTTTGACAGGAACACAAAATGGCTGCTTTGTTAGCTCTTCGTAGTTCCTTTGGTTTAGTTGGTTTAACTCGGAGGGCTAAATACCGCATGGCCCGGTACTGCAACCTGGTGATTATTTCACGTGACATAAGTACAGTTTAGTCGAGGTAGTATGTACCTACTCAGCGTAGGTATACTCATTATCATAATCGGGGTTAGTCGAGTTGTTGGCCTGTGATTGCTGCATAGCGTCACTAGATTCACCACCTTCTATGTTCATTCATAGTCCTGTTTCTATCTCCATGGAGCCACGTTATAATCGGGGTTAGTCGAGTTGTTGGTGTGTGATTGCTGCATAGCGTCACTAGATTCACCACCTTCTATGTTCATTCATAGTCCTGTTTCTATCTCCATGGAGCCACGTTACAATCGGGGTTAGTCGAGTTGTTGGTGTGTGATTGCTGCATAGCGTCACTAGATTCACCACCTTCTATGTTCATTCATAGTCCTGTTTCTATCTCCATGGAGCCACGTTATAATCGGGGTTAGTCGAGTTGTTGGTGTGTGATTGCAGCATAGCGTCACTAGATTCACCGCCTTCTATGTTCATTCGTAGTCCTGTTTCTATCTCCATGGAGCCACGTTATAATCGGGGTTAGTCGAGTTGTTGGCGTGTGATTGCAGCACAGCGTCACTAGATTCACCGCCTTCTATGTTCATTCGTAGTCCTGTTTCTATCTCCATGGAGCCACGTTATAATCGGGGTTAGTCGAGTTGTTGGTGTGTGATTGCACCATAGCGTCACTAGATTCACCACCTTCTATGTTTATTCATAGTCCTGTTTCTATCTCTATGGAGGCCAAATGTATATATCTCATGTAACCAGAATTGTACTTATAGTACATCTGGTAGGTGTACCTCCTGTATTCAGCTTCAATAAACAAGTTATAATCTATAAGCCGTGAGCCCTGCCGGGGACGTGAAGGATAGTTCAACAACTTGTTTGCGATCGGCCGGCAACAGGAAGACGACCTTCAACACCTGCAGCTGTTCACGGAGTACGGCCGGCTGGCGTTGGCGGAGACGGGAGCCAAGCCGTTCCAGCGTCTGCTGGTACTCGTGCGCGACTGGTACTTCCCCAGCAAGACCCTTCCGTTCGGCTCCGTCGGCGGCAAAGAGGTAGACGTCTGACGTTGCGTTTCTGAAGACGGGGCTTTGTAGATGCGTTGTGGATGAGCGTCGTTTGAATGATGCTGATTGAACAGTCTTCAATTGGTTCATCAGGATGAGACAGAATTAATTTGGGAGCAAAAACTGGCAATTGTCATTTCAAAACAGAAACTCAACGTAGGACAGTGAAATTTTTACACAGTCGTCGTGTTATAAGGTTTAAAATATCAGGAAAGTTTAATTGAAATATGTATCATAGTTTGCCCTGCAGAGTCAGAAATGTTTTTATAAGAAACTGATAATTTTCCTACAAACTGATTTAACCAAAAAGTAAAGATGTGAACGGAATGAATTGAGAGAAGAAGAAGGTATTCTGAAAAATTATATCATATCAATCAAGATGTCTAGCTTCTCCAGTTTTTAGTTATGCAAAATTAAGTGAATTTTGGGCTTTAGTTTCCTATACTTCCTTCGGAAACAAGCCGACATTTTCCCAACTCAGCAGAACTAGAAACCGAAAAAGTCAGTGGATAAAACACCTGAAAAAAGTTTAACTTCGGTAGCTTAGTATTTAAACAGTTAGCCAAGGCAAAGACGACGAATCTTCAACGGATTGCATGCTGACGCTGTGCTCGTTTGCCGCTGCCGACTAGCTGCTCAGGCAGCGGATGGCGGTGACCCACAAGACGGACGATACCATGCGGCTGACCAGGAACAACATCTTGGCCTGCTTCAACCAGCTCGGCTGCTTCCTGCTGCCGCACCCTGGCATCCCCGTCGCAACCGACCCCGACTACGACGGCAACCTCAAAGGCAAGCTCGCCGTTGCGTTTTAATTGATGGCAAATATCTTACTGTATCTTACTGGGAAACCCTCGAGGAAAACAGACGAAGAAGTTACGAGTTTAATTTAACAAGTGGCGTTATCAACCGGATAAGATACTCTTTTATATGTCAACTGTCAGGTACCGCTTGAGATGACCATCAGTGGCAAACAAAGCCCCCTAAATAATACTTAAGAATATGATGACGTAAGTAACGTTGTGTCCAGTTGTACCTGGATGGCTGTGCTGCTTTAATTCCTAACAAAGCCGCTTAGACGGCGCTGACGATTCTGTTGCCAGCTCAACAAATGCTATTTTGGAAGTGTTCCCATATTCCCATATAGTATAGTAGGTTCATTCCTTATTTTTGGAAAGTGCAGGTGTCTTTTACAGGAATTTCAATGGGCTGAGATATGAAAAGTATAATATGTGTCTTTGTATTTCACTGCCCATTTTAATTTCTGTCAATTTCAGAAGAAAATTTATAACGAGTCAGAAATCAACAGAAAAATAGTGGTTTCAAACTAGAAAATTTGACACAATTCCCTTGAAAGCTGCATTGAGTGGTAGATTCAAGGAAGTTTAAGTTGACTTATCTGTAAATCTGTAAATCTTTAAGCCTAAATCCTTCGATCACTACTTTCCAAACGCTAGTAGTGATCGAAGCTAAATCTAACATAATTCGTGTCAAAAAGCATTTTAGTACGCAGTAATGACACAAAGTATTTCCTTTGTTAAGGTTTTGCCACCTGATCTGGTGCATGGGTGTAGAAGCGTCGAGGCGTAATCACGCGATGAATGAGGACCTGGCATTCAATTAGAGATGTGATCGATTGCAGCAATGGAGGAGAACTTCAGGGAGCAGCTGGCCGATTTGGTGCCGATGTTGCTGGCTCCCGAGAACCTGGTGCTGAAGCAGATCGGCGGGCAGAAAGTCAAGGCCGAGCAGATCGTACAATACTTCAAGTCCTACATGGCAATCTTCCAGGAAGACAACATGCCCGACCTCAAGTCCATCGTCGAGGTGAGCTGATAGCGAACATCGCAACCAGAGTACATGCGATCTATCAGGTCTTCTTCCAAAAATTATTTGTTAACAAATTCCGAGTATGTTATTCAATCGCGAAAATGGCGGTTCAAAAGGCTCAGGTTTTCTGACCTTGCCCTTTAGGCATTGAAAATATTTAATATTTCTGGTAATGAAAGAAATAGTGTCGATACAAAAGCCATCTTGCGTTCTATAAGCACTTTTCAGAAAAGTTAATCGATTCTACGATGTTTGCAGGCAACCGCCGAAGGAAACAACTTGGCCGCGATGTCCGAGGCAACTAGACTCTACCAGGACGCCATGGAGGAGTCTTGCGGATCTTCCAAGCCCTACATGCATGCCGAGGAAGTACAAGAATTCCACGTCAAGCATCGCGAGGCAGCCGTCGACCTTTTCTGCAGCATCCGCAAGATGGGAGGCCCCGCGTACAGCAAGAATTATCTCAAGAAACTGGAGGAGGTGACATACAAACAATTTTACCAATTTTGAGTGCATGTATTTTCAATACTTAGCATTTGATATGGTACGATTTAGAAGCAAATTGCACTAATTGTGTCTGCTGGGACTGGGAGGTTGCAGGGTTTCAAGCCGATGCATCAGCTTCACTCGGCTTGCTTGTCAACCTCTCGACAGCACGGATCGGTGGATGAATCCTGCTGTCAGAGTTGTGTGTCTGCTGGGAGGTTGCAGGGTTTCAAGCCGGTGCAACAGCTTCACTTGTGGCTTGCTTGTCAACCTCTCGAAAGCACGGATCGGTGGAGGAATCCTGCTGTTCGAGTTGTTCTGTGTCTGCTGGGAGGTTGCAGGGTTTCAAGCCGGTGCAACAGCTTCACTCGGCTTGCTTGTCAACCTCTCGACAGCACGGATCGGTGGAGGAATCCTGCTGTCGGAGTTGTTCTGTGTCTGCTGGGAGGTTGCAGGGTTTCAAGTCGGTGCAACAGCTTCACTCGGCTTGCTTGTCAACCTCTCGACAGCACGGATTGGTGGAGGAATCCTGCTGTTGGAGTTGTTTTGTGTCTGCTGGGAGGTGGCAGGGTTTCAAGCCGGTGCAACAGCTTCACTCGGCTTGCTTGTCAACCTCTCGACAGCACGGATCGGTGGAGGAATCCTCAATGTGTCAACACAAGAAAGGCAGCTTGTGACGGCTACACCGCAGCAACTGAACTGTATGACGCGTTTAACACTTTCTTTGCCTACAGGAGCTTGATGCTGGCGGCGTCCTGTTTTTGAAACGCAACGACGGCAAGTACAACGGCTGGACAAACTTTTTCAAAACCCTCGCGGATGGCGTCAAGGTTGTCTTGCACAGTTGCGGTTTGTTGGTTGCCTCCGTTGTCAACATTGTGACAGTTCCTGTCAGGTGAGTTTTCTTAACGAACTTGTCATCTAAAGATACCGTTATTATGAGCCTTTGGCTGTCATCGGTGGTGTCCCTGCATGATTGTCAAACATTTAGAAGAAAAATGTTTTGATTTTTAGTATGTTCCAGGATAATTGAGAGAAATACGGCCTTCAGTCGTAGCTAACACATAGCTAACACACAGAATTATCTTGATTATCTTGAAGAACCCCAAAGTTTTTGGTTCAAAATGTGCCCTGTCAGTGATCCAAGATATGCATGCAATTTTAAAATACTCTGCAACAGACCTAGGTTTGATTTAAAACACTATCCTATCATTTTAGGAGTTGACTCTAGTGGTGTCACAAACAGTTAGCTGTATGGAAACAACACATTTATCGGAAAACCCGCCGGATTTCTATCTTTCCTGACGGTACTGCATTGTTGCAGGCTTTTCTCTGCCGCCATCGTCGGACTGGACATCTGGCTGTGTCCCTACTTGGTGACATCGGTAAGTTTAGTTTACAGCGTACCGTTGAAAATATCTTATGATTAATGTCCAGAAGATTTTTTTTAGTTTCTTTCCATAAAAACCATTTAACGGGGTATTGAATGACAAGTCCCAAACCCAAAGACTGGGATAAGACATGAATCTTAAGATTTTAATTAAGTCCAAGATCATTTTCTAATTGCTTCTGGCGTTTTATTTATTTATGAAGTTTTTGATAATTTTTGATAAAACTATAAATGCTGTGCATTGCATCCATCTATCGCATACATATCATACTTTGCTGTAGAATAAATAGTTTTTTATCTTTATTTCTAGTTTCCTTACTTAAATACAAGGTCAAGTTTCCTTTCCCATCTAGGAAACAATTGCATAGATTAGATTAGAATGCATAGATTGGAAATAATTATTAGATTTTGACCGAACCTGTTTGGCCATTGTGTTTTATCTGTTTTCAGGCATTGGAACTTTATGCAGCGAGTAAGTCCTTTGTACGCTCCTTTAAAGCATTCTTCAGACAGAGCCTGGATTAGGTAACGTTTTGTTAACGAGTTGCATCAGTAATTACCGCAACGTGTTGGCCAGTGTCAATCAGCAATCAGTCAGAAATTATTTCTGAATGATTGCTTGCTATACACCTATTCCGTTCCGTCAAAATTCTATCAAAATTACGTTATGATACCCACTCGCTATTTAGCCAGGCAGAGCAATTCGGGTTTTAATTTCTCTATCTTCGTTTGTTATTTAGCAGAGCTAATTAATTTTTTTTCCAAACTGGTAGTACGTCCAGTGGGTATCTGACGTCACTTTTCTCTGAGTGGAATAGGTTTATTGGATTCAGTTTAATTGGCTGATATTATAATCATGACTATGATTTTTAGCTTTGTGATTTTTATAGCTTTACTCTTTACTATGACGTGTGAGTGAAAATCACACGCAATACTTTATTAGAGCCATTTCATGACGTGCATAAATGGAAAGAATAAATCCTTTAAAAATAAAGAACCAAGCAGGGATTTTGTAATAAAGCCAGCTAGAAATCTCAATCTGTCATCCAGCAACTGCCAAGCATGAGATACAAGATACCTACGTGTAAGAAAGAGTATCCAAGATATCACAAAGATTTACGTACACAGAAAGTGTCACAAGATATAATTTACCATATTTTTTTAAATGATTACTTGGAACTTGTAAAGTAAATTCTAAAATTATAGAATCGAAACCGTGATGCTTGCTTCGAGCTTCATGCAATTATTTGTATTATTGTTGGTGATGATATTTCAACAACTGAAATCTACCGACTTGCTGGCATGGGTTACATTTCATCAGACAGTGCAGCAATCAGCAGAGAAATCGAGATTACTTCTATTACCTTTGCGTTTGCAAAAGAACATGTAATATATCATTTCTACCCAAAAATACTAAGATACTTTAAAATTAATCTTTACCAATAATATTCTTATCCAAAAGAGTTTCAGATAGAGTTACCAAGCAATAACTTTAGTATCTTGATATGAGATATAATATGATTGTACCAACCTATTTTTACAATCCCCTTTACTCTGTATTATGAATATTATGATATTATTTAGCATTGAATATTTGATAAATTGCTTGCCTTGTGTATCTACTTAGAATAAAATATATAAATGAAAAGAAATATTCAATTTTTGTTGCCTAATCTCCATTAGGTTTGATTGTTCTGGTTCGAACATAATAGCAGAATCGAAATGTACAGCTATTATGGCTAGCGTTGTCTGTAAAGATCTTCATTATTTATAATTTCAAACTGAAGTTTTTTGAGTGTTAAATTGTCTATCTAAAATTATTCTAATATATATTTTTTTTAATAAGTACTTATAGTGAAAAAGCAAGAATAACAATTTTTTTCAGGTCAATTTTTAAGACATAAAATTTGGAGTGCCTTCCTTTAAGAACCAAACTTTTGAATACTGGAAATAAAAGCCAAGAGTATGGAGAAAAGCTGGTAAAAGAATATCAGGGTCACACGAATGTTGGTTTAGCCAGCATCGGCCATTTAGTGTAAGGGCGCGCGCTTGACCTTTGACCTCCGCCCCAGGCAACCAGCATCGTTTCCGGCAAAGTACACCGTGTAGAGGTTATTCCTTGGGGCAATTGCATGCAATTTGTAATTAGTAAATTAGCAGATCTGAAATATGCTAAGAAAAGGGAGAAAATCAAGGAAACGTGTGATTTGTAGGAAGCTGATATGCCCCATGAGCCAGCTTCCTGTGTGGACAGGAAACGTCCAGCCGTGGCCAGCCTCCCTGCCGAGCACCGAGCAGCCAGTTGAGAGATAGCGTCGGGCGGCGGAGGAAGCAGTCGCGGTGCCGCAGAAAGCAGCGCTTGCCGGCTGCGTTGGACCGCGGAGGTTTAGGCCGGGAATCGCTGAGTCATGTTACGCGGCTGTCTCGTTGTAGCGATTGTCTGCGCGATAACGCAAGGTGAGCGCTTCGCCGTCTGCTTGGCAATCGGCTAGACTAGGGACGTGCTGTCGCTTGTTTTCATTGCGTTGTGGATGAGCGTTGTTTGAATGATGCCGATTGAAATCTACAAGGTTCGTTAGGTTGAGCCAGAAGTGATTTTGTGGGAAGAAACTTGAAAAACTTTTAAAATTCTATTTAAAAAATTCATTTTTAAAAGAAGTATTTGGGATACAACAATTAAATTTTGTCACAGTCGTTTCTGGAACATATCTGGAAAGTTAATTCAAAATATATTAAAGAGTTTGGCCGCTAGAGAAACGTAATTTGCAAAAGAACGTAAAAACTGATGACAAAAAAAAATACTAAGTGGAATGCCTAAAATAGTCATTTATTCAGCAGTAAGTGTAGGTAATTGAAGCTTTGCTTTGCTCGTTACGCTTATCACCTAAACATTAAGTGGAAATTTTGTTTTATATATAAATTTGGCACTAAAATTTTCTTCTAGCATTGTACTAAGAAATACTTAATCGTAGCTAGCTGCCTCACCCTGCAGATAAAACCTCGTTATCTCCTTTCTGAAAATCTAACCACATTTCCTAATGACGTTGGAAACGTTTCCCTGTATTGACACAATTCTTGCGTGAATATTTCGTTTCAAATAATAAATGTTGTGTATGTTGATGTGCTAGTCCAAAGAAGAAAACTTGAAACAGCTGTGATCCTTGATTTTTAGAAACAAAAAATCAAATCCAAAATTTAAATCCTTACCGGTATTCAAATCCGGGTCTTTGCCTGTCCGAGGTAGGTAACGTAAATTTTGAAATTGATATTTTGTTCCTAATTTAGGATTAAATTCACTCTAGCTGTGATCTTTAATATTTGACACGATATTTCCATTCCCAAGTTTTTAACCGTACCGGCATTATATATACCGGCATTATATATACTCAATGGTACCGGGATACATGCAACAAGTATTTGCATTTAGATTTAAATGAACACTAGTTGTGATTTGGTTTCAGCTCAAGGTACATCAAAGGAAAAAGTTTACAACACGAAAATTGCTATTAAACCCAAAGGTAGCGCTAATTTCTTGTGCAAAGCTGAAGCTCGTACAGACTTGACTAGTTGTGCGTTCCGACTTCGTTATCAGTATGACAACCTTTCAAAGGCAGAGGATGGCCCCGTCATTCAACTAAATGGTCGAACCACAACAACGGTCAATGCAAGCAACTCCGGTAAGAAACTGTACGCTGCGGGCTACAGGGGCAGTGGATTGGCCAACGGAGATTGCGGCATAGCGTTGTCTAAAGTTGCCGAGGGAAGATACTTGATCGGATGCAGAGTTGGTTTCAGCGACGGAGGCTGGATACAGAACTACATGTCGCTCTTTGTTGGCTGTGAGTACGCTTTACGGTCCATTTAACGGTGGACCTACTTGAGGGAGATGAGCTGATGTGAGCCAACACACTCAAGATTTTAAGAAAATGTTGAGTAAATCGCAGATGTTTCATGAAAGAACTGTGATGAGACGACATATTAGAGAGAAAACCTTAGATAAGGCCATTTGGATTTATGTTTTAATCGCCATTCTTCTTTAATCTTCCAGACAAAATAGACCAGTTTGCAAGCAAACTCACTGATGACGAAGTGATAAAGGTTGTGCCATTCAATGAAAATTTGGCAATCGAGTTGAAATTAGTGCATGAAAATTATTTCACCGGCGTTTGCCAGCTAGACGGCCATCAAAACGTGTCGGTTCGCGATGGAGAAAAGCCGAGCCTTGACTCAAGAAACCAAGTGTGTAGCATTCCGATCAGAGCCACCGACGAGGCCAACGGACCAATCTGGGCCACAGCGCCTTACAATTACAAAGGCAAAAAGCGTTATAGCAGCACCTGGCGATTCATGAAGCTGATTGCAGTCGAAAGTAAGTTACAAATATTTTAACTTTCAACACATTCTGTACATTCTACTACACACTACACACTACACTGAACATACCTCCTGTCAAATATTAAATTGGAATTTAATTATTGTCTGATGAAAAAAAGGGCTATTGTTGCAATTTCTTCCACGTTTTCCTTGCAGTTTGGATACCAATTCTTGCTATACTTCCTGAATGTCGATATCCGATGTTATAATTCTCCGGATTGTTCAATTTTGAGCCAATTATGTATAAGGGTAACCAAAGAAGATCAGGAAATCAGAACCCAAGTGGCTTTTCTTATTAAAGATTTGGCATCAATTTTCTACGATTGGAATCGGTCTCTTCATTATTTGAGTGCAATTATTTTCTCATTTCCAACTGATTTAATTGATTATTATTTATACCAAGTCATGGCTCCAAAGGATTTTGCGTTAACTATTTCATCCCGTCGATGCCTGTTTACTCCACCGTTGCTGAAAGAATTTGTCCGGAAGAGTTCACAGCTTGGCTCGTAATTGCAACCTCTGCCCTGCGTGTTTCAGAACCGGCGCCAGTGCTTCTCGACCTAAGCCTCCCAGAAGCTAGTCGTTACATCGAAGGAAACGAGATGAACGCAACTTGCACCGCAGTCGGATACATTCACAACGCCACCATCAGCTGGATGCTCGGAGACGAGGAACTCGGAGAAAACGTCACGTTTAACTTCCCCGAGAAGTGGACTTGGCCTTGGGAGGCGAGAACCATCGTAGCGACAATAGCCAGGAATCTCAGTTTAAAGGATGTCGGAAATAATTTGACCTGCTACGTGCAGTATTTTGATTCCAACAAAAATGTTACAATCATCAAACAAAATTCTTCAATGTTATCTGTGCAGGGTAAGTAAATAACTCTTTCTGAATCCAAACAGGCTTCAGAAATGGGATGACCTGATGATTTAGGTGCATGATGCTTAGAATACCTTAACACACCGGAATTGAGAATACTCGGTTCAATGTAGTATTGGGTGAATTCCTGCAGACAGTATGGATCTATATTTTCCTGCATGCTGTATGGCTCAGAGTCAGATCAGTTTTGATTCTTGGCTCCCCGACTGGCTTAACATTTAGTTCAAAGTATAATAATGAAAAAAAAAAGAATTGAAGATTAACAAGATTTCATAGATAGTTAATCTTCCCATCAGAGATGTCGAATTTATCAACGAGCCAATGAAGACAATTGTTCTATGGTTGCGTTTCATTTCAGAAATGACAACCACGACCACAACAACCACGACCACACCAACCCCAACAAGTTCGTTGCCCACCAATGAAACTCCGGAAAACGGCATAGAAACAGCGGGCGACAACGGCAAAGGACGTTCAGCCGACAACGACCTGTCGCTGATCTCGGCACTCATCGTCGCCGTGCTCCTGGTGCTGGCCGTCGGTGCCGGCATCGTCTACGTTAAGATTGCCAAGAAGTGCTGCTTACAGGATACAGGTAACAAAAACTAGGCCTGAACCAACAAAAAAAAAACAGTTTCCGTCCAAGCTATGTCCAAGCTATGTCCAAGCTATGTTTTACAGGATCAATAACCGCCGATTCAGAACCAACTTAGCAGCAGCCGTTCGCGTAAACGCAAACTTAATGAAAATGCACACCTCCAAAACAACTGATGTAGCCGTAATAAATAAGCCAATCAGATTGCCTCTGAACCAGCACCATTTTTCAGCTTGTTTCCATCGCTAATTACCTCAAAAGTAGACGATGAGCCCGATCGTTGATCGTTGGTAGCCGCAAGAGCAAATATTAGTTTAGGCGAATCTGACAGCCGACATAAAATAAAAATCCACCGCCACTTGACTCGGCTAACCATACAGCAGGCTGTAGATAGCATGAATTTTATCTTATTGGTTCTCCCTTTTGCAAACCTAGACGTGGGTACACGGAAATCTTTGACTTGGTCAAACATTTCGACTAAAAGCTCAAGTCATTAAGTTTGTTGTGAACGCTCTTGCGTGCATGTGTACTAAATATTTTATGTTAACGTCGAATTTAACGGCACATGTTGGTTGTGAATGGGTCTTAACAGCAATATTGAAAAGAATGAGTGACAGAATATGTGTTCTGCATGAGAATGTTTGCCGCTACGTTCAGCCAAGCGTTGGATTGTCGTAACGCAGCCGACTAACCACCGCGTTGCTCCTTCTGCCCTTGCAGTTCCGACCGCCGCCTGGCCACGCCCCCTGCCACGCCCCCACGCCATCGAGAAGGCCGTGACCCGAGCAGGGCAACTGGGAGCGCTGCTGGGGGAAGGTCAGTCTTACAGCCCGGAGGCTGCTGCTGCCAGCCAAACGCTCAGAGACAAACCTCTCATTTTATCAAAAATCTTGCCTTGCAAAAGTTTTACCTATACAGTTTCCGAAAAACTTTTTTGCTCTCGATAATCGAAAAAAAAACCTATTTTAAATCTCAGAAACATATTTGATTTCAACAAGCTTGTGTTAAGAGTCACAGCAACTTCTGCCAGTAATTATAATGAACATCTCAATTGTCTGATTTTCCTGAGCAGGTTTCAAGTTTTTTAAATGAAAATGTACATATCAACGTAATATTTCTGGTTGATATTGTCATGATGCGAGCATCATGCTCACGGACTCATTTACGCACAGCCCCCAGGCACACGTGCCGCGGGCAGGAAACGTTAGCCTCGCTCGAGTGCACATCCGGCACACTCGAGGCAGAGTCATCATAACAATCCTCCCACTACGACACCTCTCCATAGGTGACGCGACGCTGGATCACACGCATAAATTAGTAGCCCAATCGTATATAAAGAGCGCTAATTTTCACTTAAACACACATTCTATTCAATTCACTCATTCTAGTCATTAGTCTTGTTGGAGCCAGATTAGGCATCGGTGATCGTCGGAAGGGACTCGGTATTGTCATCAAACTCGGTATTATCTTAAATTCACCACTAACCATAATTAGCATTATAGGAACCTATAGTTACTCTTGCCGAGGACTATAGAGCTAAAGTAAGCCGCTGACTACTCTTACCAAGGATTGGCTGGTCTGACTTTAGAGCTCTATTTATAATTAGCATTATAGGAACCTATAGTTACTCTTGCCGAGGACTATAGAGCTAAAGTAAGCCGCTGACTACTCTTACCAAGGATTGGCTGGTCTGACTTTAGAGCTCTATTTATAATTAGCATTATAGGAACCTATAGTTACTCTTGCCGAGGACTATAGAGCTAAAGTAAGCCGCTGACTACTCTTACCAAGGATTGGCTGGTCTGACTTTAGAGCTCTATTTATAATTAGCATTATAGGAACCTATAGTTACTCTTGCCGAGGACTATAGAGCTAAAGTAAGCCGCTGACTACTCTTACCAAGGATTGGCTGGTCTGACTTTAGAGCTCTATTTATAATTAGCATTATAGGAACCTATAGTTACTCTTGCCGAGGACTATAGAGCTAAAGTAAGCCGCTGACTACTCTTACCAAGGATTGGCTGGTCTGACTTTAGAGCTCTATTTATAATTAACATTATAGGAACCTATAGTACCTCCTGCCAAGGTGCTATAGAGCTAAAGTAAGTCGCCGACTTTCTCATGAAAGATTAGCTTGACTAAAACTTTAGAGTTACCTAATTCTAATCTCACCTATTATTAAGAATTAACACCATACTAGTAGTCCGTAGTTTAATGCTACGAAGGTTATCCGACCAGTAAATCCGAAGTACAATACCGAAGTCCCTTAGTTAGTTTATTTAAACGTGGTTCCATTTTTACTCTTTACCATCCTAAATCTCAAACAAGTCGTTATCCATCGTCCGAGTCACCTTTGGTAAGTGAACACGATATTAAATCTATAATTCTCTCCTCCCCTAAGAATTCATGTATTTCATCTGTATCATTTGTTCTCACTTTCAATAAACACTGTCGTATTCCCATTATCTAGATATATTTACTCGGGTTACTCCCCGACGGACCCTAATCCCTAGATCCTCTGAAGTCAGAGAACACTTCACGACAACTGGTAGCAGCAGTGGGATTAGTACATATATCTTCTAGATAAAATTTTTTTTTTACTCCCCAATTTCATCTCATAATTTTTTTTTTGTTTTTTGTTTTGTTGTAATTTTTGTTCTCCCAAAGTTTTACCATGACGGACAACGACCCCAACCACGAACTCCAGAACCCTAACGTTGATGGAAACCTATTGGCTCAATATAACTTAGGTGGTTTCATAGCCATGGTTCGCTATTTTTCCGGCGACCCGGCCACCACCACAATCAAGGAATTTCTTAGTTCCATTCGCACTGCCAGTGCATTAGGCTCCTGGTCACCTGAACAACAGCTTGCAGTATTTAGAGCCCGCCTAGTAGGTCCCGCTCTCCAGTATCTCCGAGCTTGCGATTTTCCAGAAGATGTCACTTGGGACACAGTCCGCCACCGTTTTAACACCTGGTACCGTGATACTCCCCCTCTCTTAGATCCCATACATTCATTTTATCAAAGCAGCCAACGCACTTCAGAAACAGCCAAAGGTTTTGTTACTCGACTTAAAATCGCTGGTATCATGGCAGTCAATCACGGTATCGACGCGGCTGATAAAGCAGCCCGCCAAACCCTCATCGACTCCGGCATACTGTCCGTTTTTATCAATGGTCTCCGCGATGATTCTGGTAGTACTTTCCTCCTCATGAATTCCCCCGACGATCTCGATGCCGCCGTAATCTCCGCAACACGCTACGAGGCCAAAATCAGACCTCGCAAGCATGCCTGTCCCGTCACAAGCAACGTTTCCTTTTCACCTTCCCCGTCGCCACAACACGCGCCGCGCAATTCTCGCCCTCCTCAGGACGCACCCTTACCGTCGCCTCCTCCACAACAGCGCCCGCCGCGTGCTCAACGACCAGCCCCTCCTGAGTCAGTACCTAGCCCCGTCGTGGCCCCACGACTCGGTACTCTCATCCAAACTCTCGACAATCTCATCAAAACCATCGCTACCAGCTATCTCACTCCTCCGTCCCCTCGACCGCTCGTCCAACGTACTCCCGGCCCTCGTATTCCGGCCCAACGTATAGCGTCCGATTCAGATCTCGCACCCGTATTATGTTATCGGTGTGGACAACTCGGCCATTACGCGCCTCATTGCAGAGCGCCCACCGATCTCGCTCGCCAAAGTCTCCGTTGCGATCACTGTCGTACCAACGGCCACTCCAGTGAGGAATGCCGTCGGGGCCCTACGCCCAATTCCCAAGGCCCCACGTTCCGTCCCAGGCCTCAATCATCCTCCCCTCATAACGAAAGGCGTCCAAATTTCGGCCGTCGCTAGTCCCGACACCCTCACCGGACAGCGCCTTCGCACAGAGGGTTTATTCTAACATCACTCCCTATTCCCGCATGCTCGGCTTGCATAAGCCAGCTATCGAAGTTTTTCTCACTCATCCTGAGCGACCAAACCTGCGTTACTCTTTTCCATGTCTCTTGGACACGGGTTCGGACGTCTCATTGCTCCCTGCGTCGGCCCTCCAAGCCTGTCGGATTCCCTACTCATTTAACTCGACACCCCAGGTTTTTGGAGTCACCGGGACTCCGTTGCCAATTATTGGTTCCACTCCCATCACAATTATAATCGGTACCAAATCCTACACGTACCCATTTCTTATTACCTCCGATGAACTTGCTATAGGGCACGGTGGTCTTATTGGTTTCGACATGTTCGACTTTTTCTCCTTTAGCATTGATGGTGTCACATTGGAACTCGTTGATGGCCCGAATCGCGTCCCTTATGGTCTCAAGCGCGCTGGTATTGATACCCCGGCTACACCACTAACGGACCCCCCTCGCGCCCTATCACGTCCCCCTATTCCTGGGCACGACACCATCTGTCAACTGGGTCACACAGTTTTGTCCTCCCGGCCACGGCCCATCGATATCCAGCCAGTCGCACCACTGCCAGTGCCCTGTGCCTCTCCAATTCCATCTGCCTTGTTGATCCCACAACAAGCTCAGATACTACCGCCGTCATCTCGGCCGTTTTTTCCGGCTCCGGACGTTTTCTCGTCCCCACTCACTAATGCCTGCACTCCAGCCATTAGCGTTCCGCATTCCCTGCCGAACAACGAGTGCTCCTTGAGCCCGCCATTCTCTTGTCCTCCGGATATCGTTGTCCCACAATTGCCTGTCGTTGTCCCCCAGTTGCCTGTCGTTGTCCCCCAGGTCGTGATTTCACCACCGCCGTCAATTCCCCTTAGCGACAGCCCTCTGCCGGGCTCCTTCCCAGTCCAGACTGCGAGTTCTCCTGAGCAGCCACTGCCCAGCAGCTCCATCCAGGCAGCAGCCACGACGCGTGCAGTAACATTTTTATCCCCGGTCCGGCTCCTGAATGCCGTTACTATTCCCAGACGTAGTGAATTTCTTTGTGCTGGTATTCACAAAGCACTTCGTTTCCCAGTGGACGCTAAAACCTCGCCAGTTTCTCCGGGGTTAGACACGTCTTGTCTGAGAGCGGTCCAATTTGAGCCCGCCACCATCATTAAGCACGGCGTCTCCGCGGCTCGCTCTATAGCGTATATCCGTCCCGACCGCGTCATCCAAATGTCGTTACTCAATGTTACCAATGAGGACATCACACTTTCCGCTCGCATTATCCTCGGGCATATTCAGCCTTTCACGGAGCCCCAGGATGTTCCTCCTCCAGTGTCCCTCGACGCCTCTCATCCCCTGGTCGCTTCCGTCACGGCTACTCCTCCTACGCTCCCACGGGCGGACCGTCTACAATTCTTGCGCGAACGCATTATTACAGATCATCTCCCCCCTGAGGACCAGGACAAGCTTTGGGCCCTCCTCAATGAATTTTCCGATCTCTTTTTCTGTGAAGGCGATTTCCTTACGCGGCACCCTACGGTGACCCACAGGATTGATACAGGAGACGCCAAGCCTATCCGTCAATCTGCTTACCGGATTCCGCATACCCTCCGACCGGTTCTGGATGCCCAGATAACGGACCTACTTCAGAAAAAAGTCATACGTCCGTCCTATAGTCCCTGGTCCGCGCCGTTATTACTGGTAGAAAAGAAATCCCAGTCAGGCGCTAAGGAATACCGTATGGTAATCGATTACCGTAAGCTCAACAGTGTAACGCGCAAAGACTCGTATCCACTACCGTCCATTAACGAGACGCTCGACTTACTTGGGAATTCGATATACTTTTCCACCATGGACCTTTACAATGCTTATTTTCACATTCCCATTGACGAACGCGATATCGAAAAAACTGCTTTCGTTTCGCCACGAGGGTTATTCGAATACCTCCAATTACCGTTCGGACTCACAAACGGGCCAAGTAGTTTCCAACGAACCATGAACGCGGCTCTCCAAGGCCTAATCGGAGAGAAAGTGCTCGTTTACCTCGATGACCTCGTTCTCTGGTCTGCCACAGTCGACGCTCACCTCGATAACCTCCGCGCAGTCTTCCTCCGATTGCGGTCAAATAACTTCAAACTTAAACCCAGCAAATGCTATTTTTTACGTTCAGAGTGCGAGTATCTTGGGCATATTATTTCTCGCGACGGTATCAAGACCACTCCTCGCCTCGTCGAGGCCATCCACAACTTTCCTCAACCAAGGACAGTCAAACAGGTCCGCCAATTTCTAGGTTTATCGGGTTATTTCTCTCGCTTTATTCAGTCCTATGCCCACGTTTCCAAGGTCCTCTCCGATCTCACAAGGAAAAACGTGCCCTTTTTGTGGACCCCCAAACACACGGAAGCTTTTGACTTCCTTCGAAACGCTCTGTGCACGGATCCCGTTCTCAAATATCCACGTTTCGATCTTCCCTTTATCCTGACGACCGATTGCAGTAACACGGCTGCAGGGGCAGTCCTGTCCCAAATCCAGGAGAATAACGAACACGCCATCGCTTATGCCTCCCGGGTATTGAAAGCTAGTGAGCTCAACTATCACGCCACTGAGCGCGAACTCACAGCGGTCCTCTTTGGTATAAAAACGTTTAACTGCTACCTTTACGGTCGTCGTTTCACTTTAATAACTGACCATTCGGCTCTTAAATTCCTCATCTCCGATGTCAACCCGACATCCAAACATACACGTATGAATTTGACTCTTCAAAATTACGATTTTGACATCGTTCATCGTCCGGGTCGTACTATACCTCATGCTGATGCACTTTCCAGGGTGGTCCTTACCAAACCCGCCACCCCCGATCTTCACACAGCACCAGATTTTACTATTTACGCCACCAACCGCCCGGAACCCTCCCCGACGGATATTGAAACTCCCATCCCCTACGAACCTTTCTGGGACCGCCACTATATCTACACCCAACAACGCGCTGATCTCACCTTGCGTCCCATTATTGAGAACCTCACCCGACTTCCCGATTCGGTTCCCAAGTTCGCCTTAGACGGCGATCGTTTGCTTTACCGACTTCGCAAAACGCCAGACAAAACTGACCGACTGGTCGTTCCATCATCCATGCGCCACCAAATCATGGAGAGTTTTCATAAAGCTCCATACGCGGGACATCCAGGACACCAACGTACAGTGTCGTTAATCTATCCCCGTTTCTACTGGAAGGGTCTTTTCGCGGACGTAAAGGAATATTGCACTAATTGCATGTCCTGTCAACAACGTCAGTCGCCCCCCACCACTGCCCGTGCGCCTCTCCAACGTTTCCAAGAGGTCCTAAGGCCATTTCAGAGGGTATCTTTAGATATCCTGGGTCCATTCCGGACAACGCCTTCCCTCAACCGTTATCTCCTCACGGTGGTCTGCCACTTCAGCAAATTTATCACCATTATACCCTTACCCAACCAGACTGCCGTCACTGTAGCTCGAGCCTTCTTTAAAGAAGTCATCAGCAAACATGGCATCATGGAACAACTGCTCTCCGACCGTGGTACGAATTTTACATCTGAACTCTTCACCGAACTTTGTTCCTTACTCAAAGTCCGACGCCTTTTCACTACTAGCTATCATCCAGCGTGTAATGCGGCTATAGAACGGGCACACAAGGTCGTGGCGACCGTCATGTCACATTATGTAACAGACACCCAAGCCTGGGATACGTTCGCACCTTTTGTGTCACTGTCCATGAATGCGTGCGTCTCTACCACAACAGGGTATTCCCCTTTCTACCTCCTTTACGGCAGGGATATAGATCTCCCATTCGAAACGATCATCCGCCCCACGCCAACTACCCATGATCCCCAAAATCACTATCCCACGGAAGTTAGTAACAAATTGACAGAGGCGTTTGCCCGCGTCCGCGAAAATATTCGCCGTTCAGCCGAACGCAACGAAAAGAATTACAACAAGAAAACTACTCCCGTCTCACTCCAAATTGGCGATTTAGTGCTATTATATACTCCAGTCATCCAACCTCACGTCACAAAGAAACTTGCAAAGCTCTGGCAAGGCCCTTACCGCATTATGGCACAACATAGCCCGGTCAACTTTGATTTACAACACGTGTATACCAAAAACAGTCAGAGGGTCCGCGCGAATCGACTCAAAGCTTTCCACACGTTCGACCCCACGATCTTTGAGGACGACCTCACAATCAGGCAGGACGCCATCGACCAAGATTCCACCATGACGGACCCAACATCTGGAGACTCAACCAGTATGATCAATAACCCCCCGTCTACGTGTCCCGAGTCTCTTCCTAACAGTGAAATTGTGGATGATCCCCTTCCCAATATGGATCCTGATACACTCTACCGACACCAGGTACAGCCACCTATCATTTTTCCAAACGCTGTGACCCCACTACCAATCCCGCCCCCCTTACAACCCCCAGCGCAGGTTGTGCCACAGCACGTGCCGCCAGCCCCTTTGGAAGTCACGCCGCCGGCCGTCATACCGCCCCTCGAGCAGCCTGCTGCCACACCACAACGGGCCACTCTTCAGCGACTCCCGACCCACCAACCCCTGTTTCGTGACGTTCTAAGCGCGCCTCGAACTCGTCCGCGTGCCCCGACACTTCGCGACTTATGGTCCCGAACCCGAATACCACGACCTAACCCACACCCTCGTTCGGCGCCACAACACACCGCCGCAGGACCATCGCGCCCACCACGGCCTACCAGCACCCCAGGCACTACGCCTGTAGCTCGACACAGGCCCAGCCAACCACCCGGAGCGACCCCTCCAACTCATGGTTATAATTTACGGCAAGATCCACCCCCACGTTCTCGTTTGCCTGACATTTTCCACAGACGCCGAAATCTCCATTAAGGCGAAACGTTTGTTTTTTGCAACCTGTTCCAGACAACACCGGTGATCTACTCGCAATTATGATGAGTGTCCTACTGGTCCTCCTTTTTCTCCTCCATATATTTCTAGCTACCACAGTCCAAATCCTCCCCCATCTCGCATCACTCGACAAAGGCATTGTTTTTCTCCCTCAACCCCCAATGCTTACGCGAGACTCTCACTGGACTATTGCTATCGATTTTTCACTCACGGCTTACCGTACCCGTGTTGTAACGATTCACGATCTCCTAAGCCGCACCACAGCGCTAAACTTTACGGAAATTTCCAAAGAAACTACACTCCTATCCGCTCGTGAAATTAATCAAGTCCTCCTTCACCAGAATAATTTTTTGTTCGAGAAATGTACGGACATTTTATCAACCATCGACAACTATATCTTAACATTAACACCTTCGTCGGCCACCGATTTTAACCACACCAAAAACGAAGAGTTTCCCGTGCTGTTTGCACCTCCCACGTCTCCCGATGTTGCCAACATAAACTCCTTACTTACCTCCCCACACTATCGCAACACGCCGCCCTCATTTTTATTACATAACCAAATTTCCCATCTTAATTCCAGCACGCATGCATATGCTCGCTACGGTCGCACAATTTCGTACCTAACACATACAGCGCTCACCCTTAATTCTCACATTACCAGACTCAGCGAATTTCTTACTGCCGCGAAAGCTCCAGCCCATCGCCTCGTCGGTCTTTTATCATCAACACAATCTCTTTTTCGTGACTTTGAGATATTGTTAAATTCCCTGTCGACCGACTTACATCGTTTTGGCTCGGCACTTACTCGCCTAGCATCTCATCTACTTCCGCCGTTTTTACTTTCCCCGGAACACCTCCTCGTCACCCTTCAATATGCGCAACCATTTCTTCCAGCTACGCATACCTTTTTGACCGACCTTACCTTGCCAAGCATGTATTTTTACTATTCTATCGCCACCGTAGATTCCACATATTTCAATAACAAACTTCGTATTTTTGTCTCGATTCCCTTGCGTACTACAACCAACTATTTTCAACTCTATCACGTACGTTCACTCCCCACGTATGTCCCTGACAAGGACATGGCCATTACTGTTCACCCACCATTTGAATATTTTGCCCTCACCCCGGATCGTCTGCTGTATATGCAGTTTAACCACGACGACCTACAACAATGCGCGCTTAATCTCATATATACCTGCCCCTCTCTGGGACCAGTACACACATTCTCCACAGGCCCCTGCCTACCCGCGCTATTTTCTGGCTACTCATCTCCTAGTGCTCGCTGCGCTACATCTCTCTCCCCGATGTTTCAGCCACAGATTTTCCTGACACCTTTTACACATCTCTGGATTTACTCCGTCATCCAGGAGTCCCTGACTCTGAATTGCATCGCCAACGCCTCCAATCAGGCTGTATCAGAAACATACCTTACCCTAACAGGCACGGGTACGTTCCGCATTCCCCCTAGATGTCAAGCAACATCGAAGAATTTTTTATTGACCCTCCCGGCTACCGCGAGTTTTTACTCCCCTGTTACTCGCGTACGTTTACAACAACCACCCATCGATATCGCCTCGACCAACTCAAATTCTGCGACAAATCAGCATACTATTTTTCCTTCCACAACTCCATCCCCCAAGACACCATATTCCCGTTTGGCAGATATATATTTCCCACAGACATTTTTAACCAAACATGCGTGGATATTTGCAATAATCTATCCACCCGCGCTGTTCTTCCTTGTCGGTTTTTTATACTGGGCTGCTAAAACTTGGGCCCGACCACGTCCCCTTCCTGCCCCCCCATCAATGCTCGAACTTCCCCTCCTGGTGTGCCCGCCTTCCACTATTCATACGGGAGTTTAAAACACACCACTTCCGTGTCCGATCCTAGTTTATTTATCCGCATTTTACTGGGCCACTCTCCCTATTTTTGGATCTCGTTCTTATGTTTCCAGATCGGAAGCTGGCAACCTGACCTCCCCGGACGTCTGTTCCAACATTATGGATCTCCTATCGTCATTCCTCCTGGTCCTTTTTCTATCCGCCCCCCTAACTACCGCCTTAGTCGGCTATGACTGTGTCGGCCGCCGAGCTAACATCACAGCTATCTCTCTCTCCCGGGTCACGGACTGTGTCCAAACCCCCCCCATTGACAGTCAAGAGCGCATTAATATTCAACTACTTCAACGCAAGATGTTTGGCACTATCCACGTCATCGCTTGTCTTCTTGAGGTATCCACACTAATTACCCATTGTGGCATGCACTCACACAGCTCACTCGCGCTTGACGGCTTCACGGTTGGCGAGTTATGGAAAGTTACCTATGAAACATGTCAAAACCTCCATACCACCGGTGAATACACCTCCAATTCAGGTCGTGTCATGGCGGGTTTTAAAGTTAACGCCACACTCCGTCACTCCGTGGTCGACATTGGTATGATCTCTACCGACAATGGTCAATGTCAGGGTGGTTTCTATTCCTATAACAACCGGAACTATGACAATGTCTTAGTCACCCGTTCTTATGCTATCACGCTCCGCGAGGAATATGCGACAATGGATATTGATTCCGCCGCTATTAAAATGTCTTCCGGATACAGCTATGCTCTGGCTACCGATAACGGTTTTGATTCCGAATATGGAAATCTGTTTTGGAATTCCCGTCAATTAGATCTCGCCTGCTCGCCCACATCGCATGTAGTCCTGTACCAAGGTCCTGCTACTATTTACAAAACAGTGGCCGGTGGTAAGACCCTCATGATAAATACGTCTACTCATGCCATGGCCATTGGGATCCGCGGCGACACTCTTATCTGTCAACAGCATGGCTACGATACAGATCATCCCAAACTCAGCGTCGCAGTTAGTCAATCAAACACTTTCTATTTCCGTCCCGCCCAAATACTGGCCTTTAACATCGATATGTTTCTATATACAAATAGTAAATTCGTTTACCTCGAACGCCACTTTGCGGGTCAACTGGATTCCCTTTACAAACATTTCTACCTGCAAATGTGTAAACTAAAACATCAGTCCCTTTTACAACTCATATCTTTGGCATATATATCCCCAGATGAATTCGCATGGGCCTATACCCAAAGACCAGGCGTTACCTCCCTCTTGCGTGGCGAAATAATCTACCTAATACAGTGCATTCCTATTCTTCTAGAGTTTCGTAACACTCCTGATTGCTATCAAGAAATACCAGTCACGTATAATAATCAATCCTTTTTCCTCAAACCCCGCACGCGCATTATCGCCAAGCACGGCACACAAGTAGATTGCAACCCCCTTGCCCCTGCTCTGTTTCAAATCAACCATGCTTGGATCCAATTATCCCCAAACCCTATCGAAGTTGTCGTGAAGTGTTCTCTGACTTCAGAGGATCTAGGGATTAGGGTCCGTCGGGGAGTAACCCGAGTAAATATATCTAGATAATGGGAATACGACAGTGTTTATTGAAAGTGAGAACAAATGATACAGATGAAATACATGAATTCTTAGGGGAGGAGAGAATTATAGATTTAATATCGTGTTCACTTACCAAAGGTGACTCGGACGATGGATAACGACTTGTTTGAGATTTAGGATGGTAAAGAGTAAAAATGGAACCACGTTTAAATAAACTAACTAAGGGACTTCGGTATTGTACTTCGGATTTACTGGTCGGATAACCTTCGTAGCATTAAACTACGGACTACTAGTATGGTGTTAATTCTTAATAATAGGTGAGATTAGAATTAGGTAACTCTAAAGTTTTAGTCAAGCTAATCTTTCATGAGAAAGTCGGCGACTTACTTTAGCTCTATAGCACCTTGGCAGGAGGTACTATAGGTTCCTATAATGTTAATTATAAATAGAGCTCTAAAGTCAGACCAGCCAATCCTTGGTAAGAGTAGTCAGCGGCTTACTTTAGCTCTATAGTCCTCGGCAAGAGTAACTATAGGTTCCTATAATGCTAATTATAAATAGAGCTCTAAAGTCAGACCAGCCAATCCTTGGTAAGAGTAGTCAGCGGCTTACTTTAGCTCTATAGTCCTCGGCAAGAGTAACTATAGGTTCCTATAATGCTAATTATAAATAGAGCTCTAAAGTCAGACCAGCCAATCCTTGGTAAGAGTAGTCAGCGGCTTACTTTAGCTCTATAGTCCTCGGCAAGAGTAACTATAGGTTCCTATAATGCTAATTATAAATAGAGCTCTAAAGTCAGACCAGCCAATCCTTGGTAAGAGTAGTCAGCGGCTTACTTTAGCTCTATAGTCCTCGGCAAGAGTAACTATAGGTTCCTATAATGCTAATTATAAATAGAGCTCTAAAGTCAGACCAGCCAATCCTTGGTAAGAGTAGTCAGCGGCTTACTTTAGCTCTATAGTCCTCGGCAAGAGTAACTATAGGTTCCTATAATGCTAATTATGGTTAGTGGTGAATTTAAGATAATACCGAGTTTGATGACAATACCGAGTCCCTTCCGACGATCACCGATGCCTAATCTGGCTCCAACAAGACTAATGACTAGAATGAGTGAATTGAATAGAATGTGTGTTTAAGTGAAAATTAGCGCTCTTTATATACGATTGGGCTACTAATTTATGCGTGTGATCCAGCGTCGCGTCACCTATGGAGAGGTGTCGTAGTGGGAGGATTGTTATGATGACTCTGCCTCGAGTGTGCCGGATGTGCACCCGAGCGAGGCTAATGCTTCCTGCCCGCGGCACGTGTGCCTGGGGGCTGTGCGTAAATGAGTCCGTGAGCATGATGCTCGCATCATGACAACACCCCCACCAACACGATAGCTTGCTGCCCATGTGAACAAAAAGGGCCAGCAAGCGACAAAAAAAAATGGCTTATACATGAATTTGGGGAGTGTGAATAAAGCAAAGCAAAAAAAAGAAAAAAAAATAATAATTCCCAAATTAAAATTTCATGACTATAACTGGGCATAAAACTAACTTTCGAATCAAATGACAATTAGTATCAAAGTTCAATTTGATAAAGGTAATTGGAGAGAAAAAAAAAATACAATATATCATGTTTAACTTGAATGAATTGAACTATCGTGGTTATTGATTATTAATAATACAAAAATTCCACATTGAAATTTCCGTTCATATAAATTATATGTTCATTGAAAAACAATTTCTCTTAAGAAATTATTTGTTTGTACGTTTTTGAACATTTGAATAACTTAAAACAAGAGTACGTTGAACAACAAAAAAAATATATATAAATGTGACGCTAGATGATCGGTTTGCCCGTGGATGTTACACATAATATCGTGAAGGGTTTTGGAAAATTTATTTTACTGGAGAATGAATTTACGAAAATGGAATTACTTGGTCGTCAAGTTTGAATTTGGAAAAGACCGACAATGTGCGAACACTAACCTCGAGGTTGGGGTAATGAGTCACACGACACTTTTGAATGCCTTTGACACTGCACTTGTTGGATGTTGCATGTTTGAATGTGCAACACGTTAAACGGTCTGACTCGGCTGCTGTTTGCCAAAGTTTATAGCGAAGGAATTTATGAGTTCAACGACGCACGTTGGTGTAACGATACCGTTCCGTAGTGATGTTGAGTTGTTTGGTACGTGTTCGTCGATGCGTCGTGAATTCCCTGACGGCCGAATTAGGGCGCCGTCGTCGCCAGGCAGATGGATGCAGCAGCAGACGTCATCGTTGGAAGTGCATGTGAGTGTGTCGGAAGACTGGTGTACGTGGTCATCCCTCGGGTTGTGCGCCGCGTAGTCGTCCGTCTAAAACATGTAAGATAATTTGGCGGCAGTAAAATGTTGTTTCGCAAAAACCTTCACAATATATTTAGGCAGCAGCGCGGCGACGTACTTCCTCGGCTGCTTGTTCCGCCGCTTGCTGACGCTCCTCTTCAGCCCGGAATTGAATCATATAATCTCGTATCCACATCGTTTGTTCTTCGTCCGTGCCCGGCGGGACAATGAAAAACAAATGTTCGCCCCGGCGGTTCAAGAAATTTACTAGTGATTCTCCGAAGACTTGAGACATGTTTGAGGTTGTCGTGAAGACTGAGGGTTTTCAAGACGAGTGCGGTTGGAAGTTGTTCGAGGAAGTGTCCGGTAGGCACGAAGGGTGGGAAGTGGGGGCTGGTCGGCTGAGGCGTGCAGCGAGCGAATCGTGTTTAAGGCAATGGCCCAACCCCCAGCCGTCGGGTGCCTGGCGGACGTCGGTGAATCGGGTGGTTGGCTTCGGGAATCGGTCGTCGCGTCGTCGATGTGGATGTTTACTCGGGCTTGGTTTCAAAAAGGGCGGCAGCGTCGTCCAAAAAATGCCGTTCCGCCCGGAACACTGCTTCGAGGGGCACCGGGAATGGATGGTGGTATCCCGCGGGCCAACCTGGATGCGATGTTGATGGCTGTGTTTCGCACTCGGTGTTGTTGACGTCTGTGATAACGTTACCGGTTCCAGAGGTGGTATTGAAGTTAATCAGTGGCACTGTCAGCCGGGCGAGTGGTGGTGTCCCAGGTACAGTGCGTGGAGAGTCTTCGCGGTTGTTCGTGATTTCACGGGCGTCACATGGAGTGAGCCGAGGCGTCGGTGTTGGGCCCGACGTGACGTCCGGGAGGTCCAGGACACGAAACGGACCGTTTTCTCTAATGATTTTTCGAACAAGTCGGCGCAGGGCGTATTTTTTTCGAGGCATCTTGATGAATCAAGGGTTAATTTGGAACTGATGGATTTCGTGAGCTTTGGTATGGGGATGCGGTGTGATCAGAGTATAACTGTGACGGGGTAGTAACACCGGAAATGAAATAGTGTGTCTGTGGTACTTGCGATGGCCATTGGTAAGTTAGAAGAAGAAAACTCGTCCATTGGTAATTTCGTTTAAAAAGTAGGCAGCCCTTTGGAAATATAATGAGTGCCGGACTAGATATAATGCGATCGTGGGCGAGATAAGGGAGCCAATGTTTCCGAATATTTACGGAGAGTAGCGAAAACCAACCCCAGTTGACTTGGAGGACACACATTACAAAACCACACGCCCGAAAAAAAAATAAACGTAAGAAAGGCCTGTTGTCACGAAATATGAAAGGCAAGTATACAAATGGAAAATTAGCGACCGAGCCGATCCGCAGGGGACAGGTGAACAAGTATCAACCTCGTGAACACACCGAAAAACGTTGCCGATTTGGGAATGTGTGAAACAACCTAGACTTATAGGTGGATGCAGTTTATTTAGCTTCCCAGGGGTACAGGGAAAATGCGGTTCCCAAGTCGAGAGCAATGCGCGGAAGCTGGAAACACGTGAAAAAAAATGTCGCATGTATTTATGAAAACTAAAATCGTGACGTTTAGATAGGCGTGTGGTAATGAACAGAGAAATGTTGGGATAGATTCTCGCGATCACAAGGTGCTAACTGTATGTGTTTAGCATTAGTCAATCCGGAAATTGTAACGCCGCGTAGGCGGTCGAGGTAGATGAGCAATGGCCGCCATAAACTAGTCAGGTGTCTGCTATTAGGGGGCCGGCCCAAGTCGGCATCATGCGTGTCGCAGAGGAGGAAAATGGACGTCGTGCATGTTTACTGGTACGCAGAACCGTGACGGGCGAACGGTGGTTAACCAATGATAACGTCGATTTGAGGGCCACCATGCGTGTAATATTGATGTCACATGTAAGTTGGTCCAAGCGCAATGGTTGAGTAGACTGCGGGTCAGGGGATTCAATGAATATTTTACTCTGACCGATTTCAGCCGTGCAAATGAAGATGTATGATCGCAACAATGCTGCTTTGGTCATTGGTATACCGGAGTGCAAACAATAAATCCAACAATGAAAATCCAACACGTGAGGAGGATGGTGTTCAAGATCACGCGGTGTGCATTGGGATATAATTATAAACACACCTTTTTACGATATCCGGCAACATGCGGCAAAATGAACGATTAAGAAACTAATCGCTTTCTGACGAGATAAAGGGACAACGTTGACAACCAAACGGATGATCACCGATGGTGGTATAACTTTGGACCGTCATAGGATGGGCAGAATGAGCACCTTTCTCGTGTGAATGGTTTGAAACCGCTCCCGTTTGGGCAATAATGCGTGAGTTTATCGTCGGGAGTTTGTGCTAGAGGAGCGTGCGGCCGCGACAGTCTGTGACCGAGAAATAGACCGTGGTTTTCTCTTGGTGCAGAGGCCGTTTGCACGTGTATATTGGAGAAAAAAAAAAAATTTGTTTGGGGGAAGGAATATTAGCTCAAATGATAGCCCCGTGGCTGACGAATGATGATGACATGATCATGAGGGTTCCCGAGCCGTGCGACATGAGAGGCTCAACGTTATGCTATCCTGAAAAATAGAACGCTTATGTATTAAAACGATCACAATGAGAATATGAGGTACAAAACATCGGTGGACGCGGGCACGGAATTGGTACACGTGGGAAAATAATTTTTCGTGGCAAGGAAACTGTGTACGAAGGAAAATGGTCGCCCACACACATGTAATATAAGAATCGTATTTATGCCGTGGGTCATCTTAGGTAGACTCATATTTGTTTTCAGTAGTTGGGCAGCCGGCGTATGTGTAAAACACATGCTAGGCACGGCTCCTACATGCGATTATGACAATTGTTATTGGGCACTGTGACACTCGTACTTTTTGTAAATAAGCCGATAGAAATTGAACAGAGCGGCTTGCTGGGAACCATATCTCGGTAGCCTGTGGCAAACCGAGGGATAACTTAGATTGCCGAAATGGCCTGGCGGGAATAGACTTGACATCCCGGCCGCTCCGGAGGGAAAAACAAAAACATATCCACATGAAAAACAACATGATCAAACATGAAACATAAAAAAAAAACGAAAAACCTTAAAAAAAAACATCCACATTCGGGGAAGAGAAAAAAAAAAGAATATATAGCTGGATGCTGTACATGACAGTAACCGAGCGGGGAAAATGTTACGTTTTATAGTTAACACACAGAATGTGACTAAAATTTGTGACATTGTCGGTCTATGTTTCATAAAATTTTTGGGCAGGTACTAAAATGCGGTAGCCCAGGTAATCGAAACAGAACGATGAGACAGGCAATGAAAACTGGCCGGATCCATTACTTACAGGAGTGTGGGGCCATTAAGTGGCAGTTGCACAGTAGCACGGCCAATTAGGGATATGGAGTTAAAAGTAATAAGTAATAAAGGAGATTTTATAATGCCGTCAAGGGTGGCAAGGGTCAAACCGGTCGCGGTGGTGGCGCTAGCTGGTTGTTGAGGAAAAAAAAATGGTTAGAGCACGCCACCTAGGGGTGGTCGAAAAGACTTCCTCCGTCTGGTCGGTAAGGGTGGCCGCGTGACGATCCCAGTGGTGGTCCCTAGTGGTTAAATAAGGAACCGGGTGCCGGGTCGAGCACGGGCGAGACCAGTGCTGGTGTCGAAAACAATTTCACACCATGCATGAATTTATTGGTGTGGGGGAGAATAAAATAGAGGACTCTTGTAAACAACGACAAAAATTTGACGGGAAACTAACATCACACAGTGACAGAGTGCATTAAAAACAATAAATGAATACTTGTCTTAAAAGTAGAATGAACCAACACCTTAAATGTAAATGTACTAATTTAATGTGAAAAAAAAAATTTTTCGTTGCACAAGAACGAGGAATGTGATTATCACGAAAATAACTATCTGACACCAAACAAAATAAACCAACACCGTATATGTAAATGCACTATATAGTGTGGAATACACACACAGGTGGGTGGCCTATCGTCAAAAATGCGAATGGCCTAAATTTATCCATCACCAATAAGTAACCAACACAGCATGTGGTAATGCTCTAAATTAATGTTGGATGCAAAAATAAAATTTCGTGTGACACACAAAACAAAAAAATTTATATAGGATTTAGCAAAAAAAATTTAATCTGACACCAAGTAATAAATAAACCAACACCTTATGTGTAAATGCACACCACAGGTGTTCGTAAACCAAGGAAAAAGAGATCAAAACATCACCGGAGTGATTTAAACGTACTTGGACTCTGTGACGAGGATGTGTGGCTAGCGAGGAAAATGAGGTCCATAGCCGGGAAAGGGAACGACCAAGGGAGGCAGCCGGGAATAATAGCGGCAAAGTGTATCAATTTCGGCGCCATAAGGGTCCAGATGCGGAAATGCCTGTGTCACAGCCCAAAATGTGTCCACTTTGATCCTCGGATATGGGGACACAAGAGGGAACGCAAATGGCTGAGTCGGCAAAGGACGAGGTAGCGCGGTAGTCGATGTTGTGTCCCGAGTAGGAATACGGGCATCGGCTATCAAGGCAGAGGGTGATGGGGTAGGTGAGTGGTAAATGGGATTAGTGGTCCAACGAGTTTGCGTAGCTTGTTGTTGTGATGCTGGCGTCGAGGGTAGAACGACTGCAATGGGCGGAGAGGAGGCGGTAGACATCGGCGGTGAAAACGAGGACGGGGGCAGGAGGTCGAGTCCCGTAGACTCACCCGTTGTAGCGGTCTGACTCGATCGTCGAAGTGGACGGGGGCGACGCGGGTTATATGTATGCGTACCAAAATATTGGGAAAGTGTCGTTGGAGACCTGGAGCGCGGAATCGGGGAACGAGAACCCGCAGGAATCGTCTCGGATGGTAATGGTGGGAGTGTGGGGACGATCGAGGCATATGATAGAGGTCGGGGAGACGCGGCAGGGCCTGCCATAGCGTTTAAGGGCGCCGAGGTTGAGTGTGGTAAAGAAAAACCACCGTGAGATGTGTGGTCATTCGTGGATGACTCGAGGGTGTTCGCAAATCGTTGCAAGGAAAAGGGTTGGGAGCGCCTGTTCGGCTCGCGGTGATGTTGGAACACCACGCTAGGATCCGGGAGACTGCTGTAAGATCTCCCTGGAGAATGTAGTGCGTCGCTTTCCGGCATGTGCTGGCGATGCATGATTGGTGACACCAAGGTGATGGACACCCTTGGTACGTGAGATATCCGAATGCGATGAGATGAACCGTGATCGCCGACCCAGCTGTTCGTGGAGCAACTGCGTGGATGGGCACAGGTGACGAGGCGATGTCTGATGACAAGGGCGACGTGTGGGAAAATAGGCTGAGTTGAACTTCAGTGGGTATGCCGGCATTGTCACTATGCTGGCGGGAAATTAAAAGGCAGTATCGTAACGCAAAAAGAAAATATTTGAGAAAAGGGGTTGGGGGATGGGAGTCACTGCAGTGTTAACCGTTGAGGGCGGTCTGCAGAGGGTAACGTAGTTCTGCCACCAGGTGTTTACACCATTGTATGCGTAAAGGCATACTTATGAAGGAGAAGAAAATGCTGTTACGATACCATGGGATAAATGGGGTGATAAGTGCGCTCCGGAAGTGGTGCTTGAGGTTGGGGGTCGTCGATTAGTATTGTCGTTTCTTTTACCGCGGACGAGGGGGGGTCAGATTTAGGTACTGCTCTCTCTATCAGCTGGAAATACAGGAAATGTTTAGCTAGGGTTCCCCATATGGCTGAAAATAAGGTCATGGACCAGCCGAACGTTTTATAGAGCAGTGTGCCATTGATAAGCATATTAAAGAGACTTTTTACGAGTAAAACAATAAAAATGATGCCGGAGAAACCAGCTACATAAACAGAGAACTGCCAAAATCCACCATATAGTCGTTGAAAGAGGGTATTGTGAATATTATTCAGTGTAAACTGCGATAGGAGACTGCCAATGTCGACATTTTGAGAATGAATGTTAGCTCCACCGGCCTTGGAAATGAGGATATTGGTAATGGCGGCCTTTTCAGAAGAAAACATTAGTTTACGTTGGTAGTTTTCGAGGTCCTCCGGGGAGTATAGACCGGCGGTCATTAAGTTAGTTGGTTGTGTATACGCCCATTTTTCTGGTAGTTCGGGATCAAGGGAAATAGGTGCCTTGACTTCGATAGGGTTTGGGGATAATTGGATCCAAGCATGGTTGATTTGAAACAGAGCAGGGGCAAGGGGGTTGCAATCTACTTGTGTGCCGTGCTTGGCGATAATGCGCGTGCGGGGTTTGAGGAAAAAGGATTGATTATTATACGTGACTGGTATTTCTTGATAGCAATCAGGAGTGTTACGAAACTCTAGAAGAATAGGAATGCACTGTATTAGGTAGATTATTTCGCCACGCAAGAGGGAGGTAACGCCTGGTCTTTGGGTATAGGCCCATGCGAATTCATCTGGGGATATATATGCCAAAGATATGAGTTGTAAAAGGGACTGATGTTTTAGTTTACACATTTGCAGGTAGAAATGTTTGTAAAGGGAATCCAGTTGACCCGCAAAGTGGCGTTCGAGGTAAACGAATTTACTATTTGTATATAGAAACATATCGATGTTAAAGGCCAGTATTTGGGCGGGACGGAAATAGAAAGTGTTTGATTGACTAACTGCGACGCTGAGTTTGGGATGATCTGTATCGTAGCCATGCTGTTGACAGATAAGAGTGTCGCCGCGGATCCCAATGGCCATGGCATGAGTAGACGTATTTATCATGAGGGTCTTACCACCGGCCACTGTTTTGTAAATAGTAGCAGGACCTTGGTACAGGACTACATGCGATGTGGGCGAGCAGGCGAGATCTAATTGACGGGAATTCCAAAACAGATTTCCATATTCGGAATCAAAACCGTTATCGGTAGCCAGAGCATAGCTGTATCCGGAAGACATTTTAATAGCGGCGGAATCAATATCCATTGTCGCATATTCCTCGCGGAGCGTGATAGCATAAGAACGGGTGACTAAGACATTGTCATAGTTCCGGTTGTTATAGGAATAGAAACCACCCTGACATTGACCATTGTCGGTAGAGATCATACCAATGTCGACCACGGAGTGACGGAGTGTGGCGTTAACTTTAAAACCCGCCATGACACGACCTGAATTGGAGGTGTATTCACCGGTGGTATGGAGGTTTTGACATGTTTCATAGGTAACTTTCCATAACTCGCCAACCGTGAAGCCGTCAAGCGCGAGTGAGCTGTGTGAGTGCATGCCACAATGGGTAATTAGTGTGGATACCTCAAGAAGACAAGCGATGACGTGGATAGTGCCAAACATCTTGCGTTGAAGTAGTTGAATATTAATGCGCTCTTGACTGTCAATGGGGGGGGTTTGGACACAGTCCGTGACCCGGGAGAGAGAGATAGCTGTGATGTTAGCTCGGCGGCCGACACAGTCATAGCCGACTAAGGCGGTAGTTAGGGGGGCGGATAGAAAAAGGACCAGGAGGAATGACGATAGGAGATCCATAATGTTGGAACAGACGTCCGGGGAGGTCAGGTTGCCAGCTTCCGATCTGGAAACATAAGAACGAGATCCAAAAATAGGGAGAGTGGCCCAGTAAAATGCGGATAAATAAACTAGGATCGGACACGGAAGTGGTGTGTTTTAAACTCCCGTATGAATAGTGGAAGGCGGGCACACCAGGAGGGGAAGTTCGAGCATTGATGGGGGGGCAGGAAGGGGACGTGGTCGGGCCCAAGTTTTAGCAGCCCAGTATAAAAAACCGACAAGGAAGAACAGCGCGGGTGGATAGATTATTGCAAATATCCACGCATGTTTGGTTAAAAATGTCTGTGGGAAATATATATCTGCCAAACGGGAATATGGTGTCTTGGGGGATGGAGTTGTGGAAGGAAAAATAGTATGCTGATTTGTCGCAGAATTTGAGTTGGTCGAGGCGATATCGATGGGTGGTTGTTGTAAACGTACGCGAGTAACAGGGGAGTAAAAACTCGCGGTAGCCGGGAGGGTCAATAAAAAATTCTTCGATGTTGCTTGACATCTAGGGGGAATGCGGAACGTACCCGTGCCTGTTAGGGTAAGGTATGTTTCTGATACAGCCTGATTGGAGGCGTTGGCGATGCAATTCAGAGTCAGGGACTCCTGGATGACGGAGTAAATCCAGAGATGTGTAAAAGGTGTCAGGAAAATCTGTGGCTGAAACATCGGGGAGAGAGATGTAGCGCAGCGAGCACTAGGAGATGAGTAGCCAGAAAATAGCGCGGGTAGGCAGGGGCCTGTGGAGAATGTGTGTACTGGTCCCAGAGAGGGGCAGGTATATATGAGATTAAGCGCGCATTGTTGTAGGTCGTCGTGGTTAAACTGCATATACAGCAGACGATCCGGGGTGAGGGCAAAATATTCAAATGGTGGGTGAACAGTAATGGCCATGTCCTTGTCAGGGACATACGTGGGGAGTGAACGTACGTGATAGAGTTGAAAATAGTTGGTTGTAGTACGCAAGGGAATCGAGACAAAAATACGAAGTTTGTTATTGAAATATGTGGAATCTACGGTGGCGATAGAATAGTAAAAATACATGCTTGGCAAGGTAAGGTCGGTCAAAAAGGTATGCGTAGCTGGAAGAAATGGTTGCGCATATTGAAGGGTGACGAGGAGGTGTTCCGGGGAAAGTAAAAACGGCGGAAGTAGATGAGATGCTAGGCGAGTAAGTGCCGAGCCAAAACGATGTAAGTCGGTCGACAGGGAATTTAACAATATCTCAAAGTCACGAAAAAGAGATTGTGTTGATGATAAAAGACCGACGAGGCGATGGGCTGGAGCTTTCGCGGCAGTAAGAAATTCGCTGAGTCTGGTAATGTGAGAATTAAGGGTGAGCGCTGTATGTGTTAGGTACGAAATTGTGCGACCGTAGCGAGCATATGCATGCGTGCTGGAATTAAGATGGGAAATTTGGTTATGTAATAAAAATGAGGGCGGCGTGTTGCGATAGTGTGGGGAGGTAAGTAAGGAGTTTATGTTGGCAACATCGGGAGACGTGGGAGGTGCAAACAGCACGGGAAACTCTTCGTTTTTGGTGTGGTTAAAATCGGTGGCCGACGAAGGTGTTAATGTTAAGATATAGTTGTCGATGGTTGATAAAATGTCCGTACATTTCTCGAACAAAAAATTATTCTGGTGAAGGAGGACTTGATTAATTTCACGAGCGGATAGGAGTGTAGTTTCTTTGGAAATTTCCGTAAAGTTTAGCGCTGTGGTGCGGCTTAGGAGATCGTGAATCGTTACAACACGGGTACGGTAAGCCGTGAGTGAAAAATCGATAGCAATAGTCCAGTGAGAGTCTCGCGTAAGCATTGGGGGTTGAGGGAGAAAAACAATGCCTTTGTCGAGTGATGCGAGATGGGGGAGGATTTGGACTGTGGTAGCTAGAAATATATGGAGGAGAAAAAGGAGGACCAGTAGGACACTCATCATAATTGCGAGTAGATCACCGGTGTTGTCTGGAACAGGTTGCAAAAAACAAACGTTTCGCCTTAATGGAGATTTCGGCGTCTGTGGAAAATGTCAGGCAAACGAGAACGTGGGGGTGGATCTTGCCGTAAATTATAACCATGAGTTGGAGGGGTCGCTCCGGGTGGTTGGCTGGGCCTGTGTCGAGCTACAGGCGTAGTGCCTGGGGTGCTGGTAGGCCGTGGTGGGCGCGATGGTCCTGCGGCGGTGTGTTGTGGCGCCGAACGAGGGTGTGGGTTAGGTCGTGGTATTCGGGTTCGGGACCATAAGTCGCGAAGTGTCGGGGCACGCGGACGAGTTCGAGGCGCGCTTAGAACGTCACGAAACAGGGGTTGGTGGGTCGGGAGTCGCTGAAGAGTGGCCCGTTGTGGTGTGGCAGCAGGCTGCTCGAGGGGCGGTATGACGGCCGGCGGCGTGACTTCCAAAGGGGCTGGCGGCACGTGCTGTGGCACAACCTGCGCTGGGGGTTGTAAGGGGGGCGGGATTGGTAGTGGGGTCACAGCGTTTGGAAAAATGATAGGTGGCTGTACCTGGTGTCGGTAGAGTGTATCAGGATCCATATTGGGAAGGGGATCATCCACAATCTCACTGTTAGGAAGAGACTCGGGACACGTAGACGGGGGGTTATTGATCATACTGGTTGAGTCTCCAGATGTTGGGTCCGTCATGGTGGAATCTTGGTCGATGGCGTCCTGCCTGATTGTGAGGTCGTCCTCAAAGATCGTGGGGTCGAACGTGTGGAAAGCTTTGAGTCGATTCGCGTGGACCCTCTGACTGTTTTTGGTATACACGTGTTGTATATCAAAGTTGACCGGGCTATGTTGTGCCATAATGCGGTAAGGGCCTTGCCAGAGCTTTGCCAGTTTCTTTGTGACGTGAGGTTGGATGACTGGAGTATATAATAGCACTAAATCGCCAATTTGGAGTGAGACGGGAGTAGTTTTCTTGTTGTAATTCTTTTCGTTGCGTTCGGCGGAACGGCGAATATTTTCGCGGACGCGGGCAAACGCCTCTGTCAATTTGTTACTAACTTCCGTGGGATAGTGATTTTGGGGATCATGGGTAGTTGGCGTGGGGCGGATGATCGTTTCGAATGGGAGATCTATATCCCTGCCGTAAAGGAGGTAGAAAGGGGAATACCCTGTTGTGGTAGAGACGCACGCATTCATGGACAGTGACACAAAAGGTGCGAACGTATCCCAGGCTTGGGTGTCTGTTACATAATGTGACATGACGGTCGCCACGACCTTGTGTGCCCGTTCTATAGCCGCATTACACGCTGGATGATAGCTAGTAGTGAAAAGGCGTCGTACTTTGAGTAAGGAACAAAGTTCGGTGAAGAGTTTAGATGTAAAATTCGTACCACGGTCGGAGAGCAGTTGTTCCATGATGCCATGTTTGCTGATGACTTCTTTAAAGAAGGCTCGAGCTACAGTGACGGCAGTCTGGTTGGGTAAGGGTATAATGGTGATAAATTTGCTGAAGTGGCAGACCACCGTGAGGAGATAACGGTTGAGGGAAGGCGTTGTCCGAAATGGACCCAGTATGTCTAAAGATACCCTTTGAAATGGCCTTAGGACCTCTTGGAAACGTTGGAGAGGCGCACGGGCAGTGGTGGGGGGCGACTGACGTTGTTGACAGGACATGCAATTAGTGCAATATTCCTTTACGTCCGCGAAAAGACCCTTCCAGTAGAAACGGGGATAGATTAAAGACACTGTACGTTGGTGTCCTGGATGTCCCGCGTATGGAGCTTTATGAAAACTCTCCATGATTTGGTGGCGCATGGATGATGGAACGACCAGTCGGTCAGTTTTGTCTGGCGTTTTGCGAAGTCGGTAAAGCAAACGATCGCCGTCTAAGGTGAACTTGGGAACCGAATCGGGAAGTCGGGTGAGGTTCTCAATAATGGGACGCAAGGTGAGATCAGCGCGTTGTTGGGTGTAGATATAGTGGCGGTCCCAGAAAGGTTCGTAGGGGATGGGAGTTTCAATATCCGTCGGGGAGGGTTCCGGGCGGTTGGTGGCGTAAAGAGTAAAATCTGGTGCTGTGTGAAGATCGGGGGTGGCGGGTTTGGTAAGGACCACCCTGGAAAGTGCATCAGCATGAGGTATAGTACGGCCCGGACGATGAACGATGTCAAAATCGTAATTTTGAAGAGTCAAATTCATACGTGTATGTTTGGATGTCGGGTTGACATCGGAGATGAGGAATTTAAGAGCCGAATGGTCAGTTATTAACGTGAAACGACGACCGTAAAGGTAGCAGTTAAATGTTTTGATGCCAAAGAGGACCGCTGTGAGCTCGCGCTCAGTGGCGTGATAGTTGAGCTCTCTTGCTTTCAATACCCGGGAGGCATAAGCGATGGCGTGTTCGTTATTCTCCTGGATTTGGGACAGGACTGCCCCTGCAGCCGTGTTACTGCAATCGGTAGTTAGGATAAAGGGGAGATCGAAACGTGGATATTTGAGAACGGGATCCGTGCACAGAGCGTTTCGAAGGAAGTCAAAAGCTTCCGTGTGCTTGGGGGTCCACAAAAAGGGCACGTTTTTCCTTGTGAGATCGGAGAGGACCTTGGAAACGTGGGCATAGGACTGAATAAAGCGAGAGAAATAACCCGATAAACCTAGAAATTGGCGGACCTGTTTGACTGTCCTTGGTTGAGGAAAGTTGTGGATGGCCTCGACGAGGCGAGGAGTGGTCTTGATACCGTCGCGAGAAATAATATGCCCAAGATACTCGCACTCTGAACGTAAAAAATAGCATTTGCTGGGTTTAAGTTTGAAGTTATTTGACCGCAATCGGAGGAAGACTGCGCGGAGGTTATCGAGGTGAGCGTCGACTGTGGCAGACCAGAGAACGAGGTCATCGAGGTAAACGAGCACTTTCTCTCCGATTAGGCCTTGGAGAGCCGCGTTCATGGTTCGTTGGAAACTACTTGGCCCGTTTGTGAGTCCGAACGGTAATTGGAGGTATTCGAATAACCCTCGTGGCGAAACGAAAGCAGTTTTTTCGATATCGCGTTCGTCAATGGGAATGTGAAAATAAGCATTGTAAAGGTCCATGGTGGAAAAGTATATCGAATTCCCAAGTAAGTCGAGCGTCTCGTTAATGGACGGTAGTGGATACGAGTCTTTGCGCGTTACACTGTTGAGCTTACGGTAATCGATTACCATACGGTATTCCTTAGCGCCTGACTGGGATTTCTTTTCTACCAGTAATAACGGCGCGGACCAGGGACTATAGGACGGACGTATGACTTTTTTCTGAAGTAGGTCCGTTATCTGGGCATCCAGAACCGGTCGGAGGGTATGCGGAATCCGGTAAGCAGATTGACGGATAGGCTTGGCGTCTCCTGTATCAATCCTGTGGGTCACCGTAGGGTGCCGCGTAAGGAAATCGCCTTCACAGAAAAAGAGATCGGAAAATTCATTGAGGAGGGCCCAAAGCTTGTCCTGGTCCTCAGGGGGGAGATGATCTGTAATAATGCGTTCGCGCAAGAATTGTAGACGGTCCGCCCGTGGGAGCGTAGGAGGAGTAGCCGTGACGGAAGCGACCAGGGGATGAGAGGCGTCGAGGGACACTGGAGGAGGAACATCCTGGGGCTCCGTGAAAGGCTGAATATGCCCGAGGATAATGCGAGCGGAAAGTGTGATGTCCTCATTGGTAACATTGAGTAACGACATTTGGATGACGCGGTCGGGACGGATATACGCTATAGAGCGAGCCGCGGAGACGCCGTGCTTAATGATGGTGGCGGGCTCAAATTGGACCGCTCTCAGACAAGACGTGTCTAACCCCGGAGAAACTGGCGAGGTTTTAGCGTCCACTGGGAAACGAAGTGCTTTGTGAATACCAGCACAAAGAAATTCACTACGTCTGGGAATAGTAACGGCATTCAGGAGCCGGACCGGGGATAAAAATGTTACTGCACGCGTCGTGGCTGCTGCCTGGATGGAGCTGCTGGGCAGTGGCTGCTCAGGAGAACTCGCAGTCTGGACTGGGAAGGAGCCCGGCAGAGGGCTGTCGCTAAGGGGAATTGACGGCGGTGGTGAAATCACGACCTGGGGGACAACGACAGGCAACTGGGGGACAACGACAGGCAATTGTGGGACAACGATATCCGGAGGACAAGAGAATGGCGGGCTCAAGGAGCACTCGTTGTTCGGCAGGGAATGCGGAACGCTAATGGCTGGAGTGCAGGCATTAGTGAGTGGGGACGAGAAAACGTCCGGAGCCGGAAAAAACGGCCGAGATGACGGCGGTAGTATCTGAGCTTGTTGTGGGATCAACAAGGCAGATGGAATTGGAGAGGCACAGGGCACTGGCAGTGGTGCGACTGGCTGGATATCGATGGGCCGTGGCCGGGAGGACAAAACTGTGTGACCCAGTTGACAGATGGTGTCGTGCCCAGGAATAGGGGGACGTGATAGGGCGCGAGGGGGGTCCGTTAGTGGTGTAGCCGGGGTATCAATACCAGCGCGCTTGAGACCATAAGGGACGCGATTCGGGCCATCAACGAGTTCCAATGTGACACCATCAATGCTAAAGGAGAAAAAGTCGAACATGTCGAAACCAATAAGACCACCGTGCCCTATAGCAAGTTCATCGGAGGTAATAAGAAATGGGTACGTGTAGGATTTGGTACCGATTATAATTGTGATGGGAGTGGAACCAATAATTGGCAACGGAGTCCCGGTGACTCCAAAAACCTGGGGTGTCGAGTTAAATGAGTAGGGAATCCGACAGGCTTGGAGGGCCGACGCAGGGAGCAATGAGACGTCCGAACCCGTGTCCAAGAGACATGGAAAAGAGTAACGCAGGTTTGGTCGCTCAGGATGAGTGAGAAAAACTTCGATAGCTGGCTTATGCAAGCCGAGCATGCGGGAATAGGGAGTGATGTTAGAATAAACCCTCTGTGCGAAGGCGCTGTCCGGTGAGGGTGTCGGGACTAGCGACGGCCGAAATTTGGACGCCTTTCGTTATGAGGGGAGGATGATTGAGGCCTGGGACGGAACGTGGGGCCTTGGGAATTGGGCGTAGGGCCCCGACGGCATTCCTCACTGGAGTGGCCGTTGGTACGACAGTGATCGCAACGGAGACTTTGGCGAGCGAGATCGGTGGGCGCTCTGCAATGAGGCGCGTAATGGCCGAGTTGTCCACACCGATAACATAATACGGGTGCGAGATCTGAATCGGACGCTATACGTTGGGCCGGAATACGAGGGCCGGGAGTACGTTGGACGAGCGGTCGAGGGGACGGAGGAGTGAGATAGCTGGTAGCGATGGTTTTGATGAGATTGTCGAGAGTTTGGATGAGAGTACCGAGTCGTGGGGCCACGACGGGGCTAGGTACTGACTCAGGAGGGGCTGGTCGTTGAGCACGCGGCGGGCGCTGTTGTGGAGGAGGCGACGGTAAGGGTGCGTCCTGAGGAGGGCGAGAATTGCGCGGCGCGTGTTGTGGCGACGGGGAAGGTGAAAAGGAAACGTTGCTTGTGACGGGACAGGCATGCTTGCGAGGTCTGATTTTGGCCTCGTAGCGTGTTGCGGAGATTACGGCGGCATCGAGATCGTCGGGGGAATTCATGAGGAGGAAAGTACTACCAGAATCATCGCGGAGACCATTGATAAAAACGGACAGTATGCCGGAGTCGATGAGGGTTTGGCGGGCTGCTTTATCAGCCGCGTCGATACCGTGATTGACTGCCATGATACCAGCGATTTTAAGTCGAGTAACAAAACCTTTGGCTGTTTCTGAAGTGCGTTGGCTGCTTTGATAAAATGAATGTATGGGATCTAAGAGAGGGGGAGTATCACGGTACCAGGTGTTAAAACGGTGGCGGACTGTGTCCCAAGTGACATCTTCTGGAAAATCGCAAGCTCGGAGATACTGGAGAGCGGGACCTACTAGGCGGGCTCTAAATACTGCAAGCTGTTGTTCAGGTGACCAGGAGCCTAATGCACTGGCAGTGCGAATGGAACTAAGAAATTCCTTGATTGTGGTGGTGGCCGGGTCGCCGGAAAAATAGCGAACCATGGCTATGAAACCACCTAAGTTATATTGAGCCAATAGGTTTCCATCAACGTTAGGGTTCTGGAGTTCGTGGTTGGGGTCGTTGTCCGTCATGGTAAAACTTTGGGAGAACAAAAATTACAACAAAACAAAAAACAAAAAAAAAATTATGAGATGAAATTGGGGAGTAAAAAAAAAATTTTATCTAGAAGATATATGTACTAATCCCACTGCTGCTACCAGTTGTCGTGAAGTGTTCTCTGACTTCAGAGGATCTAGGGATTAGGGTCCGTCGGGGAGTAACCCGAGTAAATATATCTAGATAATGGGAATACGACAGTGTTTATTGAAAGTGAGAACAAATGATACAGATGAAATACATGAATTCTTAGGGGAGGAGAGAATTATAGATTTAATATCGTGTTCACTTACCAAAGGTGACTCGGACGATGGATAACGACTTGTTTGAGATTTAGGATGGTAAAGAGTAAAAATGGAACCACGTTTAAATAAACTAACTAAGGGACTTCGGTATTGTACTTCGGATTTACTGGTCGGATAACCTTCGTAGCATTAAACTACGGACTACTAGTATGGTGTTAATTCTTAATAATAGGTGAGATTAGAATTAGGTAACTCTAAAGTTTTAGTCAAGCTAATCTTTCATGAGAAAGTCGGCGACTTACTTTAGCTCTATAGCACCTTGGCAGGAGGTACTATAGGTTCCTATAATGTTAATTATAAATAGAGCTCTAAAGTCAGACCAGCCAATCCTTGGTAAGAGTAGTCAGCGGCTTACTTTAGCTCTATAGTCCTCGGCAAGAGTAACTATAGGTTCCTATAATGCTAATTATAAATAGAGCTCTAAAGTCAGACCAGCCAATCCTTGGTAAGAGTAGTCAGCGGCTTACTTTAGCTCTATAGTCCTCGGCAAGAGTAACTATAGGTTCCTATAATGCTAATTATAAATAGAGCTCTAAAGTCAGACCAGCCAATCCTTGGTAAGAGTAGTCAGCGGCTTACTTTAGCTCTATAGTCCTCGGCAAGAGTAACTATAGGTTCCTATAATGCTAATTATAAATAGAGCTCTAAAGTCAGACCAGCCAATCCTTGGTAAGAGTAGTCAGCGGCTTACTTTAGCTCTATAGTCCTCGGCAAGAGTAACTATAGGTTCCTATAATGCTAATTATAAATAGAGCTCTAAAGTCAGACCAGCCAATCCTTGGTAAGAGTAGTCAGCGGCTTACTTTAGCTCTATAGTCCTCGGCAAGAGTAACTATAGGTTCCTATAATGCTAATTATGGTTAGTGGTGAATTTAAGATAATACCGAGTTTGATGACAATACCGAGTCCCTTCCGACGATCACCGATGCCTAATCTGGCTCCAACAAGACTAATGACTAGAATGAGTGAATTGAATAGAATGTGTGTTTAAGTGAAAATTAGCGCTCTTTATATACGATTGGGCTACTAATTTATGCGTGTGATCCAGCGTCGCGTCACCTATGGAGAGGTGTCGTAGTGGGAGGATTGTTATGATGACTCTGCCTCGAGTGTGCCGGATGTGCACCCGAGCGAGGCTAATGCTTCCTGCCCGCGGCACGTGTGCCTGGGGGCTGTGCGTAAATGAGTCCGTGATCATGATGCTCGCATTATGACAAAGTCAAGGCACCTATTTCCCTTGATCCCGAACTACCAGAAAAATGGGCGTATACACAACCAACTAACTTAATGACCGCCGGTCTATACTCCCCGGAGGACCTCGAAAACTACCAACGTAAACTAATGTTTTCTTCTGAAAAGGCCGCCATTACCAATATCCTCATTTCCAAGGCCGGTGGAGCTAACATTCATTCTCAAAATGTCGACATTGGCAGTCTCCTATCGCAGTTTACACTGAATAATATTCACAATACCCTCTTTCAACGACTATATGGTGGATTTTGGCAGTTCTCTGTTTATGTAGCTGGTTTCTCCGGCATCATTTTTATTGTTTTACTCGTAAAAAGTCTCTTTAATATGCTTATCAATGGCACACTGCTCTATAAAACGTTCGGCTGGTCCATGACCTTATTTTCAGCCATATGGGGAACCCTAGCTAAACATTTCCTGTATTTCCAGCTGATAGAGAGAGCAGTACCTAAATCTGACCCCCCCTCGTCCGCGGTAAAAGAAACGACAATACTAATCGACGACCCCCAACCTCAAGCACCACTTCCGGAGCGCACTTATCACCCCATTTATCCCATGGTATCGTAACAGCATTTTCTTCTCCTTCATAAGTATGCCTTTACGCATACAATGGTGTAAACACCTGGTGGCAGAACTACGTTACCCTCTGCAGACCGCCCTCAACGGTTAACACTGCAGTGACTCCCATCCCCCAACCCCTTTTCTCAAATATTTTCTTTTTGCGTTACGATACTGCCTTTTAATTTCCCGCCAGCATAGTGACAATGCCGGCATACCCACTGAAGTTCAACTCAGCCTATTTTCCCACACGTCGCCCTTGTCATCAGACATCGCCTCGTCACCTGTGCCCATCCACGCAGTTGCTCCACGAACAGCTGGGTCGGCGATCACGGTTCATCTCATCGCATTCGGATATCTCACGTACCAAGGGTGTCCATCACCTTGGTGTCACCAATCATGCATCGCCAGCACATGCCGGAAAGCGACGCACTACATTCTCCAGCGAGATCTTACAGCAGTCTCCCGGATCCTAGCGTGGTGTTCCAACATCACCGCGAGCCGAACAGGCGCTCCCAACCCTTTTCCTTGCAACGATTTGCGAACACCCTCGAGTCATCCACGAATGACCACACATCTCACGGTGGTTTTTCTTTACCACACTCAACCTCGGCGCCCTTAAACGCTATGGCAGGCCCTGCCGCGTCTCCCCGACCTCTATCATATGCCTCGATCGTCCCCACACTCCCACCATTACCATCCGAGACGATTCCTGCGGGTTCTCGTTCCCCGATTCCGCGCTCCAGGTCTCCAACGACACTTTCCCAATATTTTGGTACGCATACATATAACCCGCGTCGCCCCCGTCCACTTCGACGATCGAGTCAGACCGCTACAACGGGTGAGTCTACGGGACTCGACCTCCTGCCCCCGTCCTCGTTTTCACCGCCGATGTCTACCGCCTCCTCTCCGCCCATTGCAGTCGTTCTACCCTCGACGCCAGCATCACAACAACAAGCTACGCAAACTCGTTGGACCACTAATCCCATTTACCACTCACCTACCCCATCACCCTCTGCCTTGATAGCCGATGCCCGTATTCCTACTCGGGACACAACATCGACTACCGCGCTACCTCGTCCTTTGCCGACTCAGCCATTTGCGTTCCCTCTTGTGTCCCCATATCCGAGGATCAAAGTGGACACATTTTGGGCTGTGACACAGGCATTTCCGCATCTGGACCCTTATGGCGCCGAAATTGATACACTTTGCCGCTATTATTCCCGGCTGCCTCCCTTGGTCGTTCCCTTTCCCGGCTATGGACCTCATTTTCCTCGCTAGCCACACATCCTCGTCACAGAGTCCAAGTACGTTTAAATCACTCCGGTGATGTTTTGATCTCTTTTTCCTTGGTTTACGAACACCTGTGGTGTGCATTTACACATAAGGTGTTGGTTTATTTATTACTTAATGTCAGATTGAATTTTTTTTTTTTGCTAAATCCCATATAATTTTTTTGTTTTGTGTGTCACACGAAATTTTATTTTTGCATCCAACATTAATTTAGAGCATTACCACATGCTGTGTTGGTTACTTATTGGTGATGGATAAATTTAGGCCATTCGCATTTTTGACGATAGGCCGCCCACCTGTGTGTGTATCCCACACTATATAGTGCATTTACATATACGGTGTTGGTTTATAATTTTTTTTTGGTGTCAGATAGTTATTTTAGTGATAATCACATTCCTCGTTCATGTACAACGACAATTTTTTTTTTTCACATTAAATTAGTACATTTACATTTAAGGTGTTGGTTCACTCTACTTTTAAGACAAGTATTCATTATTGTTTTTAATGCACTCTGTCACTGTGTGATGTTAGTTTCCCGTCCAATTTTTGTCGTTGTTTACAAGAGTCTTCAATTTTATTCTCCCCCACACAAATAAATTCATGCATGGTGTGAAATTGTTTTCGAAACCAGCACTGGTCTCGCCCGTGCTCGACCCGGCACCCGGTTCCTTATTTAACCACTAGGGACCACCACTGGGATCGTCACGCGGCCACCCTTACCGACCAGACGGAGGAAGTCTTTTCGACCACCCCTAGGTGGCGTGTCTAATCATTTTTTCTCCTCAACAACCAGCCAGCGCCACCACCGCGACCGGTTTGCCCCATTGCCACCCTTGACGGCATTATAAAATCTCCTTTATTATTTATTAATTTTAACTCCACATCCCTAATTGGCCGTGCTACTGTGCAACTGCCACTTAATGGCCCCACGCTCCTGTGAGTAATGGGTCCGGCCAGTTTTCATTGCCTGTCTCATCGTTCTGTTTCAATTACCTGTGCTACCGCATTTTCAGTCCCTGCACACGGATTTTATGAAACATAGACCGACAATGTCACAATTTTTAAGTCACGCTCTGTGTGTTAAGTATAAGAATTAACACCTTCCCCGCTCGGATCCTGTCATGTAAAGCATCCAGCTGATTTTTTTTGATTTTTTTTTTTCCGAATGTGGATGTTTTTCAGGTTTTTCATGTTTTTCATGTTTCATGTTTGTTCATGTTGTTTTTCATGTGGATATGTTTTTGTTTTTCCCTCCGGAGCGGCCGGGATGTCAAGTCAATTCCTGCCAGGCCCCTTCGGCAATCTAAGTTATCCCTCGGTTTGCCACAGGCTACCGAAATATGGTTCCCAGCAAGCCGCCATGTCCAGTTTATATCGGCTTAGCTACGGAATGATCGAGTGTCAAAATGACCAAATGTCACTTGGCATAATCGCATATAGGAGCCGTGCCTAGCGTGTGCATTACACACACGCCGCACTGCTGCCTGAATATCTTGTGAAGGTTTTTGCAAAACATTTTACTGCCGAAAATATGTATTTCATGTAATAGACAGACGACCACGCAGCGCACAACCCGAGGAATGACCACGTACACCAGCCTTCCGACACACTCAAATGCACTACAAACGCTGACGTCTGCTGCTGCATACATTTGCCTGACGACGAGGACGCTCCAATTCGGCCGTCCGGGGATTCACGACGCATCAACGACCAAACACCAACCAACAATATACCACAACAGAACAATATCGTTGATCCAACATGCGTCGTTGAACTGATCACCCCCCCCCCACGCTCAAAACTTTGGCAAACAACAGCAGAGTCAGACCGTTTAACGAGTTGCAAAACCAAACATGCAATCTCCAACAAGTGCAGTGTCAACGGCATTCAAATGTGTCGTGTCAATCATTACCCCAACCTCGAGGTTAGTGTTCGCACATCGTCGGTCTTTTCCAAATTCCAACTTGAAAAACAAGTTATTCCATTTCGTAAATTCATTCCCAAGTAAAATTATTTTTTCCAAAACCCTTCACGATATTATGTGTAACATCCACGGGCAAAACGATACTCTAGCGTCACATTTAACTGTATTTTTTTTTTGTTTTGTTCAACGTACTCTTGTTTTCTGTTATTCTAATGTTCAAAACATCTTGTTTCAAGTGAACATATCAATTTATTCAAACAGAAATTTAAGTGTGGAACTATTGTCTATTTATAATCGTTAACGACGAAAGTTTAATTCTGTCTAAACATGACATATATTTGTTTTTCTTTTCACATTACCTTTATCAAATTGAACTTTGATACTAATTGTCATTTGATTCGAAAGTTAGTTTTATGACCAGTTATAGTCATGAAATTTTAATTTGGGAATTATTATTTTTTTTTCTTTTTTTGCTTTGCTTTATTCACACTCCCCAAATTCATGTATAAGCCATTTTTTTTTGTCGCTTGCTGGCCCTTTTTGTTCACATGGGCAGCAAGCTATCGTGTTGGTGGGGGTGTTGTCATGATGCGAGCATCATGCTCACGGACTCATTTACGCACAGCCCCCAGGCACACGTGCCGCGGGCAGGAAACGTTAGCCTCGCTCGAGTGCACATCCGGCACACTCGAGGCAGAGTCATCATAACAATCCTCCCACTACGACACCTCTCCATAGGTGACGCGACGCTGGATCACACGCATAAATTAGTAGCCCAATAGTATATAAAGAGCGCTAATTTTCACTTAAACACACATTCTATTCAATTCACTCATTCTAGTCATTAGTCTTGTTGGAGCCAGATTAGGCATCGGTGATCGTCGGAAGGGACTCGGTATTGTCATCAAACTCGGTATTATCTTAAATTCACCACTAACCATAATTAGCATTATAGGAACCTATAGTTACTCTTGCCGAGGACTATAGAGCTAAAGTAAGCCGCTGACTACTCTTACCAAGGATTGGCTGGTCTGACTTTAGAGCTCTATTTATAATTAGCATTATAGGAACCTATAGTTACTCTTGCCGAGGACTATAGAGCTAAAGTAAGCCGCTGACTACTCTTACCAAGGATTGGCTGGTCTGACTTTAGAGCTCTATTTATAATTAGCATTATAGGAACCTATAGTTACTCTTGCCGAGGACTATAGAGCTAAAGTAAGCCGCTGACTACTCTTACCAAGGATTGGCTGGTCTGACTTTAGAGCTCTATTTATAATTAGCATTATAGGAACCTATAGTTACTCTTGCCGAGGACTATAGAGCTAAAGTAAGCCGCTGACTACTCTTACCAAGGATTGGCTGGTCTGACTTTAGAGCTCTATTTATAATTAGCATTATAGGAACCTATAGTTACTCTTGCCGAGGACTATAGAGCTAAAGTAAGCCGCTGACTACTCTTACCAAGGATTGGCTGGTCTGACTTTAGAGCTCTATTTATAATTAACATTATAGGAACCTATAGTACCTCCTGCCAAGGTGCTATAGAGCTAAAGTAAGTCGCCGACTTTCTCATGAAAGATTAGCTTGACTAAAACTTTAGAGTTACCTAATTCTAATCTCACCTATTATTAAGAATTAACACCATACTAGTAGTCCGTAGTTTAATGCTACGAAGGTTATCCGACCAGTAAATCCGAAGTACAATACCGAAGTCCCTTAGTTAGTTTATTTAAACGTGGTTCCATTTTTACTCTTTACCATCCTAAATCTCAAACAAGTCGTTATCCATCGTCCGAGTCACCTTTGGTAAGTGAACACGATATTAAATCTATAATTCTCTCCTCCCCTAAGAATTCATGTATTTCATCTGTATCATTTGTTCTCACTTTCAATAAACACTGTCGTATTCCCATTATCTAGATATATTTACTCGGGTTACTCCCCGACGGACCCTAATCCCTAGATCCTCTGAAGTCAGAGAACACTTCACGACAATATTTCTGATACGCCGCCTGGGTGTTTTTGTTTCAGACAGCGACGGCTACATTCTGCCTCTGACCCGCCGTTGACGGGATTTAAGGAGTCTGCCAGCAGACTCCTGGCCGGGCTGCCGGGCGATAAGACACTCAAACGTCCACGATTTACATTTCCCCGAGTTCACAACGTGATTCCACCCAGGGAAACCTGCCGAACAAGCGCTTCCATGGCCATTGAAAGCCGTGTCTCTGTCTCCGTGGAGACAAGCCTCTTGCTTCCATGGCCATGAAAGCTCTGTCTGTTTCCGTGGAGCCACACGGTTCAAACAAGCTACTTTGGAAGGTCAGGTGTCCAGGTAGCGTTGTGGGTATAGAGCAGCACCCGGCTGGGTGAAGGTCCCGGGTTCATTTCCCTGTCTGGACACACGTTTAACACTGGATATTTTGTCTACTAATAATCTACTAATAATAAATGCATAAGGAGCTATTTTCACACCAGACCAACATAATTGATTAGATACTTATTAACGTAACATCATTATCATTATAATATTAAGTAATGTGTTAGTCAGAAACTGCTATAATATCACTTCGTAAACGTTTGAATTGATTTCCTGTGCGATTTTGATTTTGTGAATGCTTGCCTGTCCTTTCTGCAATAGACTTATCTAATTAAATATTTTTAGGGCAAACATTAAATGATAAATAATAAAATAATATTGCTGCATTGCATTTAAGATTTGAAATATATATGTAAATATATTAAGTTACTAACCATTGTTCTAGAGATCAAATGTTTCTATATTTCAAACAGAATTGTCATTAAAGCAATTAAAATATAAATAAACAAACTTTTGCAACAAGGAAGTATTTTACGGCATTAATTGTCACCAATGCAATCCCTTGGCTTAGAAGATAACCGTCTAGGAGCCAGGATGTCGATATCACCGGCACCGTCATGGAATATCAATATCGACAGATAGAAGAATGCATGTCGACTGCAGAACTCTTGTTCAGAGACACAGTGGTATTAAAAAATGTTAGTGCTTATTCTGATAAGTTAGAGCCAAATCTGTGATGCTTGCTAATGCTTTCTGCATCTTCATGCATTGGTTTGTAATCGTTTGTGTAGATATCTCAAAATAACTAAAATCTAAATCTACAGATCTACAGCAACCAACCGAGAAATCGAGATAATTTCTATTACTGAGAATAAAAATGTGTTGAAATGAAAATAAAATTAAAGTTTTGTTCCCTTATCTCTATTAGGAATATTATTGTTCTTGGTCTTAACACAGAATAGCGGAATCGAATTGTGTGTTTTTTCAGTGTTGCTCGATGCATGTTGATGTGAAACAATTAATCCAACAGGATTTTTTGGTCAAAAGGGGGTTTCAGGCAAGCATTTTCTTTCATGTGAACATAATTGTTGTGCGAAGCTGGTCTGTTCTGTTGTTTACAGTTCGGGGATTTCCACAAATTCTACTATGCTATAAAAGTAAAATTCCTTATTCTCCTTGTGGAATTGTTCAATAGATGTAATAAAGTAACACCAGACCTGCTACGGAGGTATCCAACAAAAATAATTGCATCTAAGGTAAATTTAAAACATGTTCAATTTCATCAAATGGAATCACTTACCTTACACGCCAGTGAATGCTGTAATGTTGATACTCTTGTCTAATCACAAATTAATAGCAAGCAAATAACTGTACCTAACACAATATCTCATTGAAGTTCTATCTGAAAAACACCTGTCCAAGTCAAAAACACGTGTGATGTGCTGTACCCATCAAAGAGGTTATGATATTTCGACATGATGCAAGCATTGTCACATTGTCACTGTCAACCAATGCTGTCAACTGTTTAACCATGTGACTTCCCCCTCTACCATATTATGAGCAAAGCCCACCAAAGCAAGCCGTTTGCCCTAATTGATCACATGAAGTTTAAAATTGAATAATACAATCTCTTGCATTTGATTTTTAACTGCTAGGTTACAATTTTGTGTGACCAAGTTTCAAGAAATTAGTTTCCTACTCCGTAACAAAGAAATAATGGTAAAAAGGTGAACAAAATTTCCTTTTGTCTTGTTCTTTAGTAGGAAAGTGAAGGATGAGATCACACAAGAAAGACCGACAATTAATATTGATGCTTTTATTTAGAAGTGAATGCCTCCTAAATAAAGTACATACTTTTTTCAGAGCAAGAAGTTTTTTATACAATATAATAATTTGTGTTTTTTCTTGTTATGAGAATTAATTTGAACATTTCGGGAAATTTAAAAACAACATGTTGTGAAAATTCATCGACACAATTCACGGTTCTAATAATAATATATATATATAATCATCGTTATTTACACACGGGTTAGAAAAGTGAACGATCCGCAATCCGGCGTTCGTTCTGCTGTTGGGGCGGTAAAAAAAACAACAACACAGAGACAGCTGATAGAGATAGAGAGAGACAGAGAGATCAGTCCAGCCCCGCGCACTCGACATCTCACGCGCTGCCAACATTCCCGCAACGAAACCGGCCGCCAACATAACAAGCCAGCGCTGCACCAAATTCTCGCGCAACCAAAAAAAAACGGGGCGTTAACGATCAGGGTACCATCGCTACCCTTAAAATCCGCGGCTAAAATTAGGCTCGACTCGATTTAAAATCATTCTAGCCGCAAGCGTGCCGGCAATTATTTAAACTTCGATTAAAAAACGACGTTTCTAACGGGATTCCGCGGGCTCGGCGCTAAATCGAACGTCGGGCACGTTGGCAACGCGTTCGGCGGGAAGCAAACGACGCCAAATTAACCACTCGGCCATGTTGTCAAAGAGATAAGAATTCCAACACATTAACAATCGGTGACGTAATAAAAAAATCCACTTACGTTTACGGTTAGCATAGTAACGAGAGAGAACCTAATGAATCCGTTGCCGCGGAGGAATGCCGGGTTGGCGGCGGGGGAAAAGCTGCGCGACGCTCGCAAAGTTGCCCGTGAAAGCCGCCTGCAGATTTTGCGTATGTTCGAGGATTCGACGTCGACGAAACGACCAGCAAAATCTAGTGGCGGGGATCACGGGCGACGACAAAGCAACGGAACTTTTCCCTCGGCCGCCAAGCCGCCAATAGCTCCGCACGACTTTTCATCATTTTTTACATAAGTTTTTTGTTTATTTTATATAATAAAGCTTAGTATATAATTATTTAGCTATGTACAGTATTCATTCGATCTCTTAAACGTTATAATTATTATTACAATATACTTCTACAATATAATATAATATTTCTCGCGCAAACATTTCTCCTTCTATTTTAGGTACGTACTTAAATTTATACACTAAATCGTCGTTGTTATTTCATAATTTGCTTCGACGAGCGTGCCTTATAAACTCTCTGCTTTGTACTGTTTCCGTGGTGGCGTTCTTAAAAATATCAATCTCCCTCCCGCTCCTCCCGGAACCGGCCCATCCGTTCCGACCCGTTCTGCACGGCAAAACACGTTCTAAACATTTTTTTGTTTGTTTGTTTTTCAAATTTTATTACATTTCAAAGTTTAAATATACAAATAAATGCAAACTTCTTTCTTTATTCTAAGCTTACTATTTACAAAACTGATCGGTTTGCGATTTCATCTCTTAATCTAACTCGTCACCGGCATCGCGCCGGACTTTCGACAAACTCCACCGCAAACGTCTTGAGATTTTGCCCGCGGCTCGGTTCTATTCGTAGAAAATCGATGGCTTAGGAAAACACGTCAGCGAGCGAATGTACACAACCGAACGTAACGCTCTCCAACTCGTCATCTCGGCTGCGGCAAACCGCGAGAGTCGCGATCGCCGACCTAACTCTAAGACACACCTAACGGACACTTAACTAATCAACAACGCACGTCTAGACCTAGCGCTCGGAAACGTACAGCGAAAGAACACGGCTCGAATAAAAAAACACAAAAAAAAAAAAAAAACTGTCACTGGGATCAAATTCGAATATACAAAATAGACAACTTCCATTACGAAGCACACCGTCGACGTCGGACAAAAATATACCTGCTGCTGCTGCCGACTTTGTCCGTTTCGTTGCCTCTTTCCGCGACACACGCTCGCGCTATGACTTCTCGGGTGGGGGGGGAAGGGAGGCGCAAACAAAAACAAACAAAAACCCTCGTGGCACTGGGAATGGGGCGTGGCACTGTGTAGGGGGCGTGGCACCAGACAGGGGACGTGGCAGGGGGCGGGCACTGTGCAGAGGGGCGGGGCGCCGTGGAAACTCGAGCGGCGTCTTCGTCCCTCGAGGACTCGATGAGGTCCGGGAACGCGGCGACAGAATGCAGATTCTGCGGAGGGCGTGGCGGTGGGGACGGGGACTTTTCAAGCGTCCGATATGTGATCAGTGCTCGAGGCACGTTGCTGGCGAGTCGCCAGACGCTGATATTATCGACGGGACGACGCACTTCCCGCGACGGTGGCGTCTTCCGATTGCTCGCACGTCGATAGACGTCGCTTTCCAAGCGGGGAAACGGCGGGACGGGTCTTTCCAAGACGCGCTAGTCCGGTCGGGAAAGTCTTTGTAAGACGTTGCTTTCTGCGCTTGCTGCGCATGCTGCCAGGTCTGTGGGATGCACCGACGTGGGATTGCATCGTTCGGTGCACAACCCGCCCGTCGGCAAAGTCTCCGCTTGAGACGCGGCCGAACGTTCGTCTCGAAGCGTGGATTTCCCGACGAGACGTCGAGAGTTGCCGCTGGGGAGAACGGGAGGTAGGGGGAACTTTGCGACGCCGTCGACGTCGGCAGAAGTCGGAGCCACTTTTGCGGTTACGCAGCGGTTACGGGACGGCCCCAGGGCTACTTGTAGCATGCCCCAGGGCATGTTTAGAGGGTGGCACCCCCTAGGAATTGTTTAGAGGGCAATATGCCCTTGAGCTCGTTGCAAGGGTAGCAGCTCTAGGGCTGAGGGTAGTACGCCTTGGCAGCGGCGACGGTCTGGAAGGGCGGCGCCTGGCCCAGGTGGGGGTGGGGGTGGTGCGGGGGCCGGGCGTTGCCGTTGGGGCGCGGGGGGGCGGCGGCGCCGGGGGCGGCGGCCAGCGCCGACTTGTGATTGGTCGGCTCTAAAGGGGGCGTGCGGCCGACGTCGACCGAGCCTGGAAAAAGAACCTGCGTCAGCCGTCGATCGGGGGCGGCGGCGGGGGCGGCAAAACGACGCATTCCACCAATCGGGCCAGGGAAAACGACGCGGCGTCGGACAGGCAGAGGAGGCGGCGTTCGACTGGTCTTTGCAGGGCGGGGTCAACGCACTTCTCGTCTCCAACCCCACGGCGGCCGAGTTCGATTCCCCTCGCCCGAGAGAACCGAAACGCAGGTCTGGCGATCTCGGCCGGAGTGGAATCGGAAGTCGAGGAGATAACGAGGAAGTAACGATCCCGGCAGCTTAGACCTTCGGCTGAAGCCGGCAACACCGCTTCTCTGCTAGTCTGACGTGCACGGCTCGTGTCTCGCCGGACTCGGTCACGCAGCCAGGGCAGGGCTTCGTTACGATACGCAGTGCGGTCAAGATAACCTCGCAGCGATCGTACGTAGCTTCTGCCGCGGTTCAGTGGCAGAGATCACGCGAGTTTCCCAACAGAGATGACCTCAGCGGCGTTACCGGGTGGATAATCGATAGCTCTCAGTCAAGGGGAAGCGGTGAAATGATACAATCGAAGAAACAAACGAAGGCCGGTGGTCGGAAATGATACAGCAGTGCCCAAGATGAAACCAAGCAAAGATAAGACGTCGGCAGGAAGGAAGGCGGACCAAGCGGAGATAGCGCACTAAGGCAAGGTCGTCGGGAGGTAGAAATGATACGGACGAGAAGTCAGCGAAGCGGAAAAGAGGTGAAAAGAAGCCGTGGAGAAGCGAGAGAACGGATTCGAGACGAGCCGGACGGATCCCACGTAGACGAGTTCAGAATGTCGATTGTTCCGGCGCGTTCGGGGAAAGCCTCGTCGCTCGTTAGTCTCGCACCGAGTCCCGACGTTGGCTGGTAACGGTCGCTACGAAAGCGTCGGCGAAAGTGTGGAGTCGATCGATAGCTTGAGTGACTTTTAGGCCTTGCTATGTGACTTTGTACCCAACACTTCTGGCCAGCTTGCTAAAGGCTTTACGGAGAGTTTACACATTTCATCGTCTACGAGCTGTTGTGTTATGATGACTGCCATGAAACTCAATTGTATCCGCAAGTTATCTCTCAATACGCCGATTCCATTCAATCAAAATTACGTCATGATACCCACTCGCTAAAGCCAGGCAGAGCAATTCGGGTTTTGATTTCACTGTCTTCCTCTGTTATTTAGCAGAGCTGTTACACATATTTTTTCCAAACTGGTAGTACGTCCAGTGGGTATCTGACGACATTTTTCTACGAGTGGAATAGGTCTATTGAAGGTACTAGTCAAACTTGTCGAAATTAGCGTGCAAATTTTGTACTTTACAGACCGTACGTTATTCTCCCTTATTCAATCATTAACAGATCTGGCTCTTAAAGAAACTACCGAAACAATCGAGACATTCTGACGCTCGATAGAAGTTGGACCGCGTGTGGACCGCATTTCACCGGTTTCCCGCATCGATCAGCGCCGAAGAGTCGCACGTCGACGTACGATCAACCAACCGCAGGAAACCGGTGGACCGCGGGCGAAACGGCGAGGGCGTGGGAAGCGTTTCTAGAGCGGGACGGGACGGGGCTATTCGACGGGGGCGGCTCCCTCGTCGGGGGCGGCGTCGGCCGGGGGCGTACCTGTTCGGCCGTCGCCGTCGGCGCCCAGACACAGGCCGAACTCGCGCTTGAGCCGTTCGGTGAGGTTCTCGCGTTGCCGTTCGACCAGCGTCGGCGCCGCGCTCCACGCCGCCTTGCCTGCAACAATCCGTCGGCGTCAGCTTCAGAACTCTGTGCAACGCTGCAGTAGGCTTTTTGTACGCATGGAGTGATTGCTGGTGTTTAACGACGCACTGTTTTGACAACTGGCCCTGTGGCGCTGGTCTAATGGTGTCGGTTAACTAAAGGGTGATGATGAACCTAACCTAGCCTAGAAGGGAGGAGGGGAAACCTGGTGTCGTTCATGTTACCCACTCGCTAAAGCCAGGTAGAAAAAATCGGTTCGTGATTTCCCAATCTTCCTTTGTTATTTAAGAGATAATTAATATTCCTTTCCAAGCTGTTAGTACGTCCAGTGGGTATCTGATAGTCATTTTTCTCTCGGTCTATTTTCGGTGGACTTTCAGGTGGTGAGAGTAATTAAATGCCAGTTACATGTTAAAATTTTAGATTTTAGATTGAGGGCCTGCTGTTCAATCCCTAACAAGGTTACAAAGATGTGAAACCGTCCCTTTGTCTTTGCAACGAACGCGACGCAAAGAACGCAACGGACACGCACCTGGGCGGGCGACGTCGACGCCTAGAACGGCGGGCAGCAGCGACGGCAGCGGGCCGACGTCGACGTCCACCTCGTCGTCCGTCGACAGCGACGAGCTCGAGCTGGACGAACGCGAACGGCGTCGCGGCGACGGCGCCTCCTCTGCGTTCCCGCCGCCGCCACCGCCACCGCCGGGCTCCGTCCACGTCAGCTGCTTGCGTTGTCGGTACTCCGATATTGACAGCTGCAGGGAAAAGTGGGGTTAGCGGCTGGCTTACATGACAAGCGACTTGGGCATGTGAATTTAATCCTGGATGCAAATACTCGTTGCATGTACGGTAGACAATGATTATTAGTAACGAAATATCAATTCCAAAATATACATCCGTGCCTGGATTCGAATCCGGATCTTTGTCTGTCCGGGGCACTGCACTAACCAATTGTGCTATACGGACAACCAACTGTGGAATTGATATCAAGTTTATTTTGTTGGGCTCCATGGAGATAAAGATGGAGACATGGAAACAACATGGAGACAAAGATCCGGATTCGAATCCCGGTACGGATGTAAATTTTGGAATTGATATTTCGTTTCTAATAATCAGTCTTGGACATGTTCTTTCGATGAGCATTTTGCCTCGAATGAGGCGAGGAGCACCTCATTCGAGGATTTCGATCGCCGCTAAGTAAGTCATGATCTACATTGTTTGCAGTATTGGCTGTGAATGTATTTTCAGCCTATTTTCCTGTTGACTTTCAGGAAAAATAGAAATATTTAAGAGATAATTTTTGTTAGAACTGTTGTGGTTTTGGCAAGAACTCAGGCTTCCTTTCGATTAGATTGGTTAGAATCAGTCCCGGGGACGTGAATTCACCGGCATCAACACAACCACGAGATAATCTAGCTTCGGCAGAAATTGCTGAGTAGCCTACTCCTGTCGAAATGCACTGAGGGGACCACTGGCTTTACGTCCCTTCTGAAGGACGGTACAACTCAAACGACAGGATTCCTCCGCTAATCCGTGCTGTGGAGAGGTTGATAAGCAAGGCGAGTCAAGTAGTCGTACTAACTTCAAACCTTCCCGAACAGAACTGATCATGTGCATGATGGTCACCCACTACACCTAACTCAGGGCGATGTTGCTGAACTTCAACGATCTCACGAGAACCGGTGGTGACCATTCGGGAAGGTTTCAGCGAAGGAACCGGGCGGAACCGGGCGTAACCGGGCGGAACCGGGCGGAACCGGGCGTAACCGGGCGTAACCGGATAAAGGCGGGCGGGAAGCGGGGACGGGGCCGGGCCCGCCGAGCATTACCGATCTAACCTTGCGCTTGGCACTCTTGGCCTCTTCCTCCCGGCGTTCCTCCTCGTCCCGCGCATCCTGCGCTTCCTGCGCGGCTTGCGTCGCGCCGGGCTCGGCGTGGGCGTCGGCCTCCAGCCGGTCTCGGCGAGGCCCCGCCTCCGTCGGCCTGCCGTCGTCCTCCGCAGGCGACTCGGACTCCTCCTCCTTCAGCGCTGCCGAGATCTGCGTGGGACGCGGTGCAACGGGGAAAATGTTAGACTCTGTGGGTTTAATCCTTTGAGAAAATACTCGTCGCATTTGCGGTATTTGTATGTACGGGCACCATTGAAGCCCAACAACTAAAATATCAATTCCACAGTTAGTTGTCCGTGTAGCATAATGGATAAGTGCAGTGCCCCGGACAGGCAAAGACCCGGGTTCGAATCCCAGGATGGATACAAATTTTGGAATTGATATTTTGTTTCTAATAATCAATGCTAGATCTTCTTTGTGTGAAAGTTTAGTGGTTTTTTAAGTTTGTGAGTCAAAGTCAAAGTTTTAGTTTGGAAGTTCTTAGCATTCAAAACACAGTGAAATATTTTTTCATTAAAAAAATGTTTTTTATGTCTATTTTAATGTGTTTTAATAGTTTGTTTTACCTTGAACAATCCTTCTTAACAAGTCTGCAAAACACCTATTCCATTCAATCAAAATTCAATCAAAATGATGTCATGATACCCTCTTGCTAAAGCCAGGCAGAGCAATTTGGGTTGTGAGCAGAGCTAATTAATATTTAGCTATCTGAAGTCATTTTTCTTTGAGTGGAATAGGTACTCATTTCAGCGTATACAGCAATTACACTTCCACCAGCTCTTGGACTTGAAGATAAATTGAATAACACAAACCCACAACAAGATTTACACCAATGAAACCAACAAAACGGACAGAACCTCGCGAAGCGACGCGACGCCAGCACTGACCTCTGCCTTGTCGTCGTCCGCGGCCAGGAACTCGCGCTTCATCGCGTCGACGCGCTCGCGTATCGACAGCTCCGTCTCGAGGTCGGGCGCCGACTGCGGGGAGTCGTCGGCGCCGTACTTGGGCGTGTTGAGCTGCGACACGATCTCGCAGTCCCCCCCGCCGCCGCCCCCGCCTCCGTTGCCGCCGCCCCCGCCGCTCGGCGCGTCGTCCGCCGTCGGCGGCGTCGGCGGCGTCGTCGGCGGCGTGAAGCCCTCGTCAGAGTTGGCGGGTTGGCGCAGGACGCGTCGCTTCTTCAGCGGTGCGGCGGCGTCGCCGGGCGGGGAGTCGCCACCGCATTCCTCGCTGATCGCTTGCCTGGAAACACGGAGCGCGGGCGACGCTTTAGAGAACGTTGGCTGTTTGGGGCGTTGCGTCCAGTTGGAGACAGAGTTTGGAGCGTTGAGAGCTTTGCGCTGTGGCGTTCTCCAATCAGAGCCTGAGTTTGGAGCGTTGCGAGCTTTGCGCTGTGGCGTTCTCCAATCAGAGCCTGAGTTCGGAACTTTGTGAGCTTTGCGCTGTGGCGTTCTCCAATCAGAGCCTGAGTTCGGAACTTTGCGAGCTTTGCGCTGTGGCCTTCTCCAATCAGAGCCTGAGTTTGGAGCGTTGCGAGCTTTGCGCTGTGGCCTTCTCCAATCAGAGCCTGAGTTCGGAACTTTGTGAGCTTTGCGCTGTGGCCTTCTCCAATCAGAGCCTGAGTTTGGAGCGTTGCAAGCATTGCGCTGTGGCCTTCTCCAATCAGAGCCTGAGTTTGGAGGGTTGCTAGCTTTGCGCTGTGGCCTTCTCCAATCAGAGCCTGAGTTTGGAGGGTTGCTAGCTTTGCGCTGTGGCCTTCTCCAATCAGAGCCTGAGTTTGGAGGGTTGCTAGCTTTGCGCTGAGGCCTTCTCCAATCAGAGCCTGAGTTCGGAGCAAGTATTCTAGTCTATTTATAAGAACAGCTCTAATAATTTACACAAATGGTTCTCGTCTCATCTTATGCAGAAAATCTTCTCATTATTTGTTTGTCAATTAAATCATATTTTTAACAATGCGTGTCTATGTATGTTATTTGTTATTACTAGGTGCTAGGAAGCAACCAAGGAAAAGCGTGTTTTGTAGGAAGCTGATAAGCCGCATGAGCCAGCTTCCTGTGATTGTCCCGTGCGGACAGGAAACGTCCAGCCGTGGCAAGCCTCCCTGCCGAGCACCGAGCAGCCAGTCGAGAGATAGCGTCGGGCGGCGGAGGAAGCAGACGCGGTGCCGCAGAAAGCAGCGCTTGCCGGCTGCGTTGGACCGCGGAGGTTTAGGCGGGGAATCGCTGAGTCATGTTACGCGGCTGTCTCATCGTAGCGATTGTCTGCGCGATAACGCAAGGTGAGCGCTTCGCCGTCTGTTTGGCAATCGACTAGACTAGGGCCGCGCTTTCGTTTGTTTTCATCGCGTTGTGGATGAGCGTTGTTTGAATGTTGCCGGTTGAAATCTACAAGGTTCATTAGGTTGGGGCAAAAGTGATGTGGAAACTTTTAAAATTCTTTAAAAAATGTCATTTTTCACAGAAGTACTTGGGATAAAACAATGAAATTTGTACACGGTCATTGTGTAACAAGGTTTGACATACGCGGAGAGTTTAGTCGAAATATATTAAAGAGTTTGGCCTCTAGAGAGAGAAACGCAAAAAAAATCTATATTTTAATATGCCTAAAATAGTTCTTTATTCAGCAGTAAGTGTAGGTAATTGAAGTATCGCTTATTACCTAAACATTAAGTGGAAATTTTGTTTCTAGTATAAATTTGGCACTACAATTTTCTCCTAGCCTTGTTCGCATTGTACCTAGCGGGAGCCTCTCAACCCATCGTATTCCTAATACCTCCTATTCCTAACTCATAGCATTTGCAACCCATCGTATCCACGATTCCTAGCCCATCGAATTCTCGACCCATCGTATTTGCAAGTCATAGCGACTTGCTATGGGTTGCGAATACGATGGGTTGGAAGGCTGCCGTACCTAGCAATTGTTTATCGGAGCTGAAGTTTATCGGAGCCTCACCCTACTGATAATGCTTCCTTATCTCTTTCCGAAGCTCTTACCACATTTCCTACTGTCTGTTTCCCTGTATTGACACAATTCTTGCGTGAATATTTCGTTTCAAATAATAAATGTTGTGTTTGTTGTGCTAGTCCAAAGAAGAAAGCTTGAAACAGCTGTGATCTTTATTATTTGAAACGAAATTTCCATTCCAAAGTTTTTAACCGAACCCGGATACATGCAAATTTAGGTTCGAATGAACACTAGCTGTGATTTGGTTTCAGCTCAAGGTACATCAACGGAAAAAGTTTACAACACGAAAATTGCCATAAGACCCAACAGTAGCGCAAATTTCTTGTGCAAAGCTGAAGCTCGTACAGAGTTGACTAGTTGTGCGTTCCGACTCCGATATCAGTATGACAACCTCTCAAAGGCAGAAGATGGCCCCGTCATTCAACTCAATGGTGGAAACACAACAACGATCAATGCAAGCAACTCCGGTAAGAAACTGTACGCTGCGGGCTACAGGGGCAGTGGATTGGCCAACGGAGATTGCGGCATAGCGTTGTCTCAAGTTGCCGAGGGAAGATACTTGATCGGATGCAGAGTTGGCTTCAATGACGGAGGCTGGATACAGAACTACATGTCGCTCTTTGTTGGCAGTGAGTACTCTTTATGGTCCATTTTATGGTAGACCTACTTGAGGGAGATGAGCTGATGTAAGCCAACATCGACAATCAAGATTTTTAGAGAAAGTTGAGAAACTCGCAGATGTTTCATGAAAGAACTGTGATGAGACGTCATATTAGAGAGAAAACCTGAGATAAGGCCATTTGGATTTAAGTTTTAATCGCCATTCTTCTTTTATCTTTCAGACGAAATAAAACCGTTTGAAAGCAACAACACTGACGACGAAGTGATAAAAGTTGTGCCATTCAATGAAAATGTGGCAATCAAGTTGAAATTACAATTTGAAAATTATTTCACCGGCGTTTGCCAGCTGGAAGGCCGTCAAAATGTGTCGGTGCGCGATGGAGAAATGCCGAGCCGCGACTCAAGAAACCAAGTGTGTAGCATTCCGATCAGAACCACCGACGAGGCTAACGGACCAATCTGGGCCACCGCGCCTTACAAATACAAAGGCAAAAACCCTTATAGCAGCACCTGGCGATTCATGAAGCTGATTGCAGTCGAAAGTAAGTTACCATCTTTTAACAGAGCGCCTTCTTTCCACACATTCTGTACCTTCTACTTACATCACTGAACATACCTCCTGTCAAATATTAAATTGGAATTTAATTATTGTCTGATGAAAAAGAGGGTTATTGTTGCAATTTCATGCAGGTTTTCCTTAGCAGTTTAGAAACCAAGACGTGCTATACCGCTATCTTCTTCCTGAATTGTCGATATCCAATGTAATTTTCTGTCATATAAAATTTTGAGCCAATTTTATATTTGGGTACCTTTTTAACCAAAGAAGACCAAGAAATCTAAACCCAAGTGTCTTTTCTTATTGGATATTTGGCATCAATTTTCTTTCATTGGAATTAGTCTCTTCATAACTTGAGTGCAGTTATTTTGTTGTTTTCCACAGATATAATTGAACATTATTTATACGAACTCATGGCTCCAAAGGATTTTGAGTTAACTATTTCACCCCGTCGATGCCTGTTTACTCCACCGTTGCTGAAAGAATTTGTCCGGAAGAGTTCACAGCTTGGCTCGTAGTTGCAACCCCTTCCCTGCGTGTTTCAGAACCGGCGCCAGTGCTTCTCGACCTAAACCTCCCAGAAGCTGGTCGTTACATCGAAGGAAACGAGATGAACGCAACGTGCACCGCAGTCGGATTCATTCACAACGCCACTATCAGCTGGATGCTCGGAGACGAGGAACTCGGAGAAAACGTCACGTTTAACTTCCCCGAGAAGTGGACTTGGCCTTGGGAGGCGAGAAGCATCGTAGCGACAATAGCCAGGAATCTAAGTTTACAGGATGACGGAAATAATTTGACCTGCTACGTGCAGTATAACGATTCCAACAAAAATGTTACTATCATCAAACAAAATTCTTCAATGTTATCTGTGCAGGGTAAGTAAATAACTCTTGCTGAATCCAGACAGGCTTCAGAAATGGGATGACCAAATTATTTAAGGGCATGATGCTTAGAATACCTTAACACACCGGAATTGAGAATACTCGGTTCAATGTAGTATTGGGTGAATTCCTGCAGACAGTATGGATCTATATTTTCCTGCATGCTGTATGGCTCAGATCAGTTTTGATTCCTGACCCCCCTGACTGGCTTAACATTTAGTTCAAAGTCAAATAAATACGTATTTTTCCTTGAAAAAAAGTCACGATTGATAAGATCCATAGCAAATTAATCATTGCATGAGAGATGTCGAATTTGTCGACGCCAAAACGATGACGATCGTTCTCTGGTTGCGTTTCATTTCAGAAATGACAACCACGACCACAACAACCACGACCACAACAACCACGACCACACCAACCCCAACAAGTTCGTTGCCTACCAATGAAATTCCAGGCAACGGCACAGAAACAGCGGGCAACAACGGCAAAGGACGGTCCACCGACAACGACCTGTCGCTGATCTCGGCACTCATCGCTGCCTTGCTCCTGGTGCTGGCCATCGGTGCCGGCTTGCTCTGCGCTAAGATCGCCAAGAAGTGCTGCTTCAAGCCACCAGGTGAGTCAAGCCTGCCAAGAAGTGTTGCTTCAAGTCACCAGGTGAGTCAAGCCTGCCAAGAAGTGTTGCTTCAAGCCACCAGGTGAGTCAAGCCTGCCAAGAAGTGTTGCTTCAAGTCACCAGGTGAGTCAAGCCTGCCAAGAAGTGCTGCTTCAAGCCACCAGGTGAGTCAAGCCTGCCAAGAAGTGTTGCTTCAAGCCACCAGGTGAGTCAAGCCCACCAAGAAGTGTTGCTTCAAGCCACCAGGTGAGTCAAGCCTGCCAAGAAGTGCTGCTTCAAGTCACCAGGTGAGTCAAGCCTGCCAAGAAGTGCTGCTTCAAGCCACCAGGCGAGTCAAGCCCGCCAAGAAGTGTTGCTTCAAGTCACCAGGTGAGTCAAGCCTGCCAAGAAGTGCTGCTTCAAGCCACCAGGTGAGTCAAGCCTGCCAAGAAGTGCTGCTTCAAGCCACCAGGTGAGTCAAGCCTGCCGAGAAGTGTTGCTTCAAGCCACCAGGTGAGTCAAGCCCTACAAGAAGTGCTGCTTCAAGCCACCAGGTGAGTCAAGCCCACCAGTTGATTCCATTTTGCTCTGCTGGCCGCCATCTTGTTTGTCTCAAGAAGCTGTCCGTTTGTATCACACCAATGGTATTTTGTTGTGATTTTGCAAGTGTTTTCAGTAATTTTAATTGATTTCTTTATTTCTAGCTGTTGTTTGTGTTGTTAATAGAGTCTCTGTTGAAGTATATATTATGAAATTATGTTGAAATATATTATGTTTAACATATTTACATGTTGGCTAACATCTAAGCTGTCAAATTTTGTGAACTACTCATATTCCAGGAACATTAGACCATACATGCCAATGTACGTGGCTCAAGATTGCACTAGCAGGGGGAATCAGCCGTCTGCCGTATTACGGTGACCAAGATGGCGAAAATCTGGCTTAACTTTACTTGAAATTGTCTCAATACGATGAGCTGTCCACGTTAAAGAGATCAGTGGTCCACTTCCCTCCACCCACCAATGATTGCTTGGTTTCGCTATGCAGATTTTGACGGCAATGAAGAGGAGATCGTCCTGGACAATCTCAATCATTCGGCCGCGAGCAGAAACGGGCCGTTGGCGCACAGAGGTACAGTGAATGCGCAGTTTCATGCGCGTGTCTTTGATGTTAAAGATCGCCGGTCGCGCACATTTATAATTCTCTTTGTTCACAACAGCACGAGTTGACTTGGCGAAATTTTTCGGAAATCTTTATAGAACGATTCTCTTAGTCAATCGATGATATCGAATCTTTGAAAGACGAGCGTGGAGAGGACCATGCTTTTAAGACTCGTGTCTTATTCCAAACTTAGAACGATAGTTTTCAGAAACTATTTAACTGGGTAATGATTGAATGTAAGTCTCAAAAACCCTAACTTTTCCCAACGTTTCACAAAGCTGTACTGCCTGCTTTATCAACGGTCTAAACTCGAGTGCCAATTAGCAAGTTGCTATTCGGGAAAAGTTTAAGTTTGGGACTTAGCATCCAATACCCAGTGAAATATTTTTCCTGAAAGCGACCACGCTACCGACACGGAGTTCTACGTCCGGACACGACGTAACCTCACTTTATCGCAGCCTGTTTTGCAGACAAGCCGCGGGCGCCGTCCCCGGGGACCCCGCCGCGTCCCGAGAGGGTGATTACGCGACCGGCATCGGCCGCCGCCGCCGAGGAGAAGGTTCTCTACGCGGAGATCATGGGCCCGAAGGAAAGTCCCGCTCGGCAAAACAAGGTCATCGCCGAGGAGGAAGTCGCCTACGCCGAGCTCAGCTTTCACTGAGCCGACCGCAGCGGCAAGCCAGGCCGAGCCTTGCTCGTCTTAAAGTTGTTGGCGTGTGATTGAAGAGATTCACCGCCTTCTATGTTCATTCATAGTTCATTCATTCATACCGCGGCGGCAAGCCAGGCCGAGCCTTGCTCGTCTTAAAGTTGTTGGCGTGTGATTGAAGAGTTTCACCGCCTTCTATGTTCATTCATAGTCAAGTTTCTATCTCCATAGAGCCACGTTATAATCGTGGTTGGTCAAGTTTTTGGCGTGTGATTGCAGCATAGCGTCACTAGATTCACCACCTTCTATGTTCATTCATAGTCCTGTTTCTATCTCCATGGAGCCACGTTATAATCGGGGTTAGTCGAGTTGTTGGCGTGTGATTGCAGCATAGCGTCACTAGATTCCATGGAGCCCAAAAACTCAAATGCACTTAAAATCCATTCCATAGTCGGTTGTCCGTGTAGCGTAACTGGATAATTCTTAACCCTGGACAGGTGAGAGATCTATATCTATGTTGGTTATGCATGGAGTAGTCTTTTGATAAACTTGACACAAAAGGTTGTTGAAGATGTTGATGTTTGATGTTTGATGTTTGATGTCGGTTATTACCAAGTTGTTTAAGTAACCTGCATTAAAATCATATTTGTGATTTTCCGTTGAGGTCTAGTCGTAAAAAAAAACTAAGTTGGATTTAATATTTGCTATTACCTAGTATTATTTAATTTTACTGAATAAATTGTTATGATTATATTGATTAAAAATGAATTATAATAAGAGATTTTATCAGTGTTAACATTTAAAACCTTATTTATTTATTTATTTATTTATTTATTTATTTAACATTTTATTCATTTTACAACAAAATTATATAATTACATTGTACATATTAGGAGGTAAATGAAGCCCACATAAGGCAAGCTTGTGTGTGGGCTGTGTAAAAAGTGTTTATTTTAAATCAAAAACAAGATGGCTTAATCAAAAAATAAAAATAAAAAAGAATACAATTACTGAGAGAAAGAAAATACTAATAATAATAATCATAATAACTACAACTGTTTCTGAATTAAATTAGCATAGAGGTTTCTACCATTTTTATGCAACCAAACATTTATTTTGTCTTTGTACCTTTTTACATTATCTTCTTCCTTGATATGGTTGGGAAGCAAATTAAATAATTTCGGGGCTATGAAATCAGCGTGACTTTGCCCAAAGGTCGTGTTTTTGAAAGGTATTTTGAGGCTTTTTTCAATTTTACTTCTTAAAGGGTAGTCATTACTCTTTGCTTTAGTTTTTCTATGGGTTTGATCTCGGTGCTTATAAATATATATTAATACTGTTTTTAGATACAATTGGCGTACATCTAAAACATTAGCATCTTGGAATAATTTGCTTGATGAATATGTTATAGTTTTTTTCAAAGTATTCAAAGTATTGAATGCCTAAACGTTGCTTAGTTAGGAATATTAGTAATAGATTTGGTCTATATTAGTTATGCTAAAAAATTTATATTCTCTACCAAGGAACTGGACTTGACTAAGCAAGTGTCAAATAAAAGACCAGCAAACATCACCTGTAAAAAAATGTTGTGGTGTTATGCAATAAAAATGTTAGTAAGCTAAACAAATGCTTAGTCTCCATTTGAATTGCTTGATTGGTCAGATTGGTGCCAACGAATGCAGCGATTGCGGCGAAGGTCAACGTTTGCGGGCGACCCGGTATCGACTGGGAAACTGACGGAAGATAAAGTTGGATTCGAGAATGGTCGTGTTGATAAGACTTCGGAGGCAAGATTACACTACAAATCGTCGATAACTTTGTAAACACGGGGATTCTCGTGAAAAATTTGATCTCCCTGGTCTTTCCCAGGCCCCAGCAGGTCGCTGGTATCAGCAAAGAACAATTTTAACATTGGATGCATTTGTAAAAAGTGGGTCCTTAAACTAAGCATTTCACTCGGAACGTGCTTTTTTCACGCAAAACAAATGTTTACAAAGATTCACGAAATAGTTCATTGGGAAAAAATCAACTGTCATATCTCAAGAGAATTATTGCCTGATGGTACTCAATACTTGGCAGAAAGAAATATTTAGCAATTACTTGTGTGAATTTGCAGGATATGGTCAGATAGTGCATTTCCTGCAAATAAGGAAAACATACGACATTCCACAAAGCTCAGTCTACCACCAGACTTCAGTGCCAATCTGTTTTCTGAGGAAGTAGTTGACTACTCTCCAGGTTTCGTGCGCAGGAGATTTAGAAGTGAAAGCGCCAAGCGCAGTAACAAAGTCTGATGGAGAAACAAATCGACGTTGGATGTCACCGAGCTGTGAATCCATCGAAGTGACAAGACAACACCGAGAACAAGGAAATCCTCGACAACAACGATGTCAACATTAGCGGTTTTGTTGGGTTTCGTGATGACTTTAGCGGCCATCTCCAGTAAGTGTATTCCATTCTAAAAATACCTTGCGGTTGAATTACGTGAACAGAATGAACTTCAAAGTGTGATTCTTTTATGATTTCAGTGCAAGAGCTGCTTAGGCTGTCAATAATCCCAACGAAGGCTGGAATACCATCAAACGGGGCCGTTAATATTTTATGCCAATCTAACGAACCACTGATTGGGTGCCAGTTCAAGATAAAATATCACAACGAAGCAAATACTGCAACATTAGACAGCCCCATTTTGGACTTCAGCATGGGACAGAATTCTGTTCCGTATGATAGTAAATTAAACCGCGGAGGGAGCCTGTTCACAGCAGAATACTCTGGCAGTGGATTACAGGAGAAACAATGTGGTATTTATTTGTCCAACGTTGAAAAGGGAAGGTACCTGGTCGGGTGCAGGGCTCGATCCAACAACGGAGGCTGGGCCGAAAAATATATGGGACTGTTTGTCAAAGGTGGGAAGTTAGTGGGCGATCATCATCCGTTTCTAGCCGGTGCAACAGCGTCACTCGGCTTGCTTGTCAACCTCTCGACAGCACGGATCGGTGGAGGAATCCTGCTGTTGGAGTTGTTCTGTGTCTGCTGGGAGGTTGCAGGGTTTCAAGCCGGTGCAACAGCGTCACTCGGCTTGCTTGTCAACCTCTCGACAGCACGGATCGGTGGAGGAATCCTGCTGTTGGAGTTGTTCTGTGTCTGCTGGGAGGTTGCAGGGTTTCAAGCCGGTGCAACAGCGTCACTCGGCTTGCTTGTCAACCTCTCGACAGCACGGATCGGTGGAGGAATCCTGCTGTTGGAGTTGTTCTGTGTCTGCTGGGAGGTTGCAGGGTTTCAAGCCGGTGCAACAGCTTCACTCGGCTTGCTTGTCAACCTCTCGACAGCACGGATCGGTGGAGGAATCCTGCTGTTGGAGTTGTTCTGTGTCTGCTGGGAGGTTGCATGGTTTCAAGCCAGTGCAACAGCTTCACTCGGCTTGCTTGTCAACCTCTCGACAGCACGGATCGGTGAAGGAATCCTGCTGTTGGAGTTGTTCTGTGTCTGCTGGGAGGTTGCATGGTTTCAAGCCGGTGCAACAGCTTCACTCGGCTTGCTTGTCAACCTCTCGACAGCACGGATCGGTGAAGGAATCCTGTTCTCCGATATGGATAACTGGTTGACTGTGATTAATATTACGATTGTGACATTGCAGACACAGAACCACACTTCCTCGCAGACAGACCGCACGAGGAAATCTTCCAGCACGTCAAGTTGAACAAAGCTGCGACAATTACCTTCCAGCCGGATGCCGGGATTGAAGTTCAAGAGTGCAACTATTACTTGCCACAAAGACGAAATTTGCCAGCAAATGGATACGCAGGGGGAAGAGATTACAGTAAATGCCAGCTGATGATTGACAATGTTTCTGAGATGGATAATGGACCTTTGTGGCTTTTAATGCCCACTTGTTCATACAATAACATCTTTTATCCATATACTTGTTATCGGAGTGGTTTGTGGCATTTCATGACGATCCTCATCGTCGAAGGTGCGTAAAATTTCTCAATTTGTTTCCTACAATGCTGCTTGCATGAACTGCCATGAACATGATCAAAGAATTTGTTCGAAAATAGCAGCAAGTTCCAAGAACTTAACCACATCAATCCTTTTTTAACTCTTTCGTTAAATTCCATTCAAAAAATACTACAATCCTTTTTGATCCCCACTAAGTCAAGTGATGTCAGATACCCACTGGATGTACTACCAGTTTGGGTAATAATATTAATTAGCTCTGCTTAATAACAAAGGAAGATAGGGAAATCGCAACCCGAATTGCTCTACCTAGCTTTTGCGAGTGGGCCTTATGACGTCATTTTGATAGAATTTTGATTGAATGGAATTGGTGTATTGCCCAACCATTTCTCTTTCTAAACCTACAAAATTGGGGAAATTTCACAGAGTGCAAAATGGAAAAAGCTATTAGATTTGGGTGTAATACAGGTCCAAAGGTGGTAAAAAAAGAAGCAGAAATTGATCCAATTCCGCAGAACGAGAGCTTGAGAAGGTTAGTCAGAGGTAAGACAGCCGTTACGTCGCCTCTGTGCGCCGGGTGATGCCAGCGGCACCGTTCCTCAGAGCCAGCGAGACACGACGGCGCGGCGGGGGAACTGATCGTGACGCCGGCCGAGCAGCAGTTTGCCCCGGGAGACGAGCTGAACGCGACGTGCACCGCGTTCGCCGCTCCGTTCGACACGACCTTGGCCTGGCGTTTCGGCGCCACCCACCTGCCACCCTCCGATGCCGATGCCGACGCCGACGCCGCCGCTGCCGACGTCTGGGTCTGGCCGTGGGAACCCAGGAACCTGACGCACGCGTTGCGACTGAAGGACCTCAGCAGCCGAGACAACGGCAAGACGCTGGCGTGCAAGATACAGCGCTCGGGCTCCACCGAATTCACCGAGTTCACCAAGAACATTATCGTCGAGGGCGCACGTGAGTTTGTGAGGAGAATGCTTCTTTCGGTGCAGAGTTTGTCTCTGACTCTAGCTGACGGAGCTAGCGAGTCATTCACGTTACAATGCAGGGCAGAGTTTGTCTGACTCCAGCTGACGGAGCTAGCGAGTCATTCACGTTGCAACGCAGGGCAGAGTTTGTCTCTGACTCCAGCTGACGGAGCTAGCGAATTCTTTGCAAGGTTCTATTCAGTTATAAAACCCTGTTTCAAGCTTCTAAGACCTGTACATCGTTACAGAAATGTCTCCACCCGAGATGGTGAAAGACACCAGCAGCAATCTACCGACTATTTTCGTCATCTTGTTTCTGATTGTCGTTGTGGCTGTCGTGGCTGGAACTTTCTGCGCCCGACGCGGACGGAAACTCTGCTTCAAGGCAACAGGTAAAACGTCAGAATGTCCCTTGTACTAGTGAAAAATACTCACAAGACCTCAAGTTGCCCAATAGATTAAGATAAGCTAGGTTGGGTTTTTTCCATCTTCCTTTCAAAACATTACAAATTGAATGCAGCTGATTGTTAACCCAGAAATGTAAGGAAATACAAACAAAAAACACTTTTCTTGGTCATAATCTGACCACATTTTTGCTTGAATCGAACGAGGAAATGGATAAAAACCGCGGCAACACAGTAGGCGATTCACCGTACGCAGAGTTGTGTTGGGCCAACGAAAAAATGCGAAGAAAATACATATTCCACAACTAAGAGTGTTTTCGCAAAGGTCGTTGAACCGGGCCCATGCAAGCACGCAGCCGTGAAACCCCGCAAACGCCAGCCGCTGTTTGTTTCAGCCGACAGCCAACACAACAGGTTGGCCGACCTCGCAAGAGACAATTCACGCCAGCAACAAAGGCCACAACCCAGCGAGCCGAGCTACAAGGGTACGTCTGTCACTTCAATAACCTCGTAGCAAGGGTTGGGCAACGTTTTCAACATGAATTGGACACTAAGCTTAAATTACTCGCCACCAAGGACAATGTTGTAGTCATAGTTGCAACTTCCAGGCAGTTCAAATAGGTTGCCCAACCAATAAAACAGCCGCAATGGCTGGAGACCGGGGTTCAGGTCCCCGAGTGGACGGACATTTAGCTCAACGGTCAGAGCAGCAGCCGCGATGGCTGGAGACCGGGGTTCGAGTCCCCGAGTGGACGGACATTTAGCTCGGCGGTCAGAGCAGCAGCCGCGATGGCTGGAGACCGGGGTTCGAGTCCCCGCGTGGACGGACATTTAGCTCGGCGATCAGAGCAGCAGCCGCGATGGCTGGAGACCGGGGTTCGAGTCCCCGCGTGGACGGACATTTAGCTCGGCGGTCAGAGCAGCAGCCGCGATGGCTGGAGACCGGGGTTCGAGTCCCCGAGAGGACGGACATTTAGCTCGGCGGTCAGAGCAGCAGCCGCGATGGCTGGAGGCCGGGGTTCGAGTCCCCGAGTGGACGGACATTTAGCTCGGCGGTCAGAGCAGCAGCCGCGATGGCTGGAGGCCGGGGTTCGAGTCCCCGAGTGGACGGACATTTAGCTCGGCGGTCAGAGCAGCAGCCGCGATGGCTGGAGACCGGGGTTCGAGTCCCAGAGTGGACGGACATTTAGCTCGGCGGTCAGAGCAGCAGCCGCAACGGCTGGAGACCGGGGTTCGAGTCCCCGAGTGGACGGACATTTAGCTCGGCGGTCAGAGCAGCAGCCGCGATGGCTGGAGGCCGGGGTTCGAGTCCCAGAGTGGACGGACATTTAGCTCGGCGGTCAGAGCAGCAGCCGCGATGGCTGGAGACCGGGGTTCGAGTCCCCGAGTGGACGGACATTTAGCTCGGCGGTCAGAGCAGCAGCCGCGATGGCTGGAGGCCGGGGTTCGAGTCCCAGAGTGGACGGACATTTAGCTCGGCGGTCAGAGCAGCAGCCGCGATGGCTGGAGGCCGGGGTTCGAGTCCCCGAGTGGACGGACATTTAGCTCGGCGGTCAGAGCAGCAGCCGCAACGGCTGGAGACCGGGGTTCGAGTCCCCGAGTGGACGGACATTTAGCTCGGCGGTCAGAGCAGCAGCCGCGATGGCTGGAGGCCAGGGTTCGAGTCCCAGAGTGGACGGACATTTAGCTCGGCGGTCAGAGCAGCAGCCGCAACGGCTGGAGACCGGGGTTCGAGTCCCCGAGTGGACGGACATTTAGCTCGGCGGTCAGAGCAGCAGCCGCGATGGCTGGAGGCCGGGGTTCGAGTCCCAGAGTGGACGGACATTTAGCTCGGCGGTCAGAGCAGCAGCCGCAACGGCTGGAGACCGGGGTTCGAGTCCCCGAGTGGACGGACATTTAGCTCGGCGGTCAGAGCAGCAGCCGCGATGGCTGGAGACCAGGGTTCGAGTCCCCGAGTGGACGGACATTTAGCTCGGCGGTCAGAGCAGCAGCCGCGATGGCTGGAGACCGGGGTTCGAGTCCCCGAGTGGACGGACATTTAGCTCGGCGGTCAGAGCAGCAGCCGCGATGGCTGGAGACCGGGGTTCGAGTCCCCGAGTGGACGGACAGGTAGCTCGGCGGTCAGAGCAGCAGCCGCGATGGCTGGAGTCCGGGGTTCGAGTCCCAGAGTGGACGGACATTTAGCTCGGCGGTCAGAGCAGCAGCCGCGATGGCTGGAGACCGGGGTTCGAGTCCCCGAGTGGACGGACATTTAGCTCGGCGGTCAGAGCAGCAGCCGCGATGGCTGGAGACCGGGGTTCGAGTCCCCGAGTGGACGGACATTTAGCTCGGCGATCAGAGCAGCAGCCGCGATGGCTGGAGACCGGGGTTCGAGTCCCCGAGTGGACGGACATTTAGCTCGGCGGTCAGAGCAGCAGCCGCGATGGCTGGAGACCGGGGTTCGAGTCCCCGAGTGGACGGACATTTAGCTCGGCGGTCAGAGCAGCAGCCGCGATGGCTGGAGGCCGGGGTTCGAGTCCCAGAGTGGACGGACATTTAGCTCGGCGGTCAGAGCAGCAGCCGCGATGGCTGGAGGCCGGGGTTCGAGTCCCAGAGTGGACGGACATTTAGCTCGGCGGTCAGAGCAGCAGCCGCGATGGCTGGAGACCGGGGTTCGAGTCCCAGAGTGGACGGACATTTAGCTCGGCGGTCAGAGCAGCAGCCGCAACGGCTGGAGACCGGGGTTCGAGTCCCCGAGTGGACGGACATTTAGCTCGGCGGTCAGAGCAGCAGCCGCGATGGCTGGAGGCCGGGGTTCGAGTCCCAGAGTGGACGGACATTTAGCTCGGCGGTCAGAGCAGCAGCCGCAACGGCTGGAGACCGGGGTTCGAGTCCCCGAGTGGACGGACATTTAGCTCGGCGGTCAGAGCAGCAGCCGCAACGGCTGGAGACCGGGGTTCGAGTCCCCGAGTGGACGGACATTTAGCTCGGCGATCAGAGCAGCAGCCGCGATGGCTGGAGACCGGGGTTCGAGTCCCCGAGTGGACGGACATTTAGCTCGGCGGTCAGAGCAGCAGCCGCGATGGCTGGAGACCGGGGTTCGAGTCCCCGAGTGGACGGACATTTAGCTCGGCGGTCAGAGCAGCAGCCGCGATGGCTGGAGGCCGGGGTTCGAGTCCCCGAGTGGACGGACATTTAGCTCGGCGGTCAGAGCAGCAGCCGCGATGGCTGGAGACCGGGGTTCGAGTCCCCGAGTGGACGGACATTTAGCTCGGCGGTCAGAGCAGCAGCCGCGATGGCTGGAGGCCGGGGTTCGAGTCCCCGAGTGGACGGACATTTAGCTCGGCGGTCAGAGCAGCAGCCGCGATGGCTGGAGGCCGGGGTTCGAGTCCCAGAGTGGACGGACATTTAGCTCGGCGGTCAGAGCAGCAGCCGCGATGGCTGGAGACCGGGGTTCGAGTCCCCGAGTGGACGGACATTTAGCTCGGCGGTCAGAGCAGCAGCCGCGATGGCTGGAGACCGGGGTTCGAGTCCCCGAGTGGACGGACATTTAGCTCGGCGGTCAGAGCAGCAGCCGCGATGGCTGGAGACCGGGGTTCGAGTCCCCGAGTGGACGGACATTTAGCTCGGCGGTCAGAGCAGCAGCCGCGATGGCTGGAGACCGGGGTTCGAGTCCCCGAGTGGACGGACATTTAGCTCGGCGGTCAGAGCAGCAGCCGCGATGGCTGGAGGCCGGGGTTCGAGTCCCAGAGTGGACGGACATTTAGCTCGGCGGTCAGAGCAGCAGCCGCGATGGCTGGAGACCGGGGTTCGAGTCCCCGAGTGGACGGACATTTAGCTCGGCGGTCAGAGCAGCAGCCGCGATGGCTGGAGACCGGGGTTCGAGTCCCCGAGTGGACGGACATTTAGCTCGGCGGTCAGAGCAGCAGCCGCGATGGCTGGAGGCCGGGGTTCGAGTCCCCGAGTGGACGGACATTTAGCTCGGCGGTCAGAGCAGCAGCCGCGATGGCTGGAGACCAGGGTTCATTTGCATAAAATGTTTGGTGCGGCAGGCAAGCCGAGGGCGAAGAGCCCGGATCGCGGCGCCGCCCCCCCGCTGCAAGCTGAGGGAGAGGTCGTCTACGCGGAGCTCTCGGGTCTGGCCGCCCCCGCCGCTCGGACCAACTTCACGCTCGCCGAGGGGACGGCCTACGCCGAGCTCAGCTTCCACTGAGACGGCTACAGAGCGAGGACGCTTCCGTCCGCTCGGGGATACCGTGATGCGGCGCCACTCTCTCAGAACTTGTGTGTTTGCCTAGTCTTAGCTACTAAGTTTTCATAAAAATAAGTATTAAAAATGGGATTTTAAGCTGTTTACTCGGCATTACTGCATCACACTTCTTTGCTTCTCCAATTTCGCTTTAAGCCTGAGGGCCGGTTTTTCAGTGGTCCGTTAAGAAATTAACGGTCTGTCCACCCTTGCAGCGGCCAATCGGAGGCCATAACAGGCCGTTAACGGATCGTTAACTTCTTAACAGACCACTGAAAAACCTGCCCTGAGTTTTGCTTAGGGCTTGGTAGGTAGTACAACGCGCTTTGTTGGCGAGTTATCCACAGTTCACCTAATACGACATTATGCCATGGGCTCATGGGGTAAGCAGATGCCAGTGCTAATGTCAAGAAAAAAAAAATAATTCTCATTTTTAGATTTAGTATTTGATAGAGACAGAAATGTGTATTGATGGCAGTAGAAATATTCAATATTCAAAACATATATATTTTTGGTAATATTTGTGTATGAATCAATAAATCATTACCGACTAGAAAATGAAATACAAAAACCTTTACACTGATAATGCTTCATCCTCCACGCACCTACCAAGATAACGCTTTGCTGATAAGAACCGGTGATACCCAACGCAGCGTGGCGGCAGCAGCAGCGTGCACAGGAAGCGGGGAGGAAACGGCGGGCAAGCGGTCGAGATATCAAGCAGCGCGAGTCGGAGCAGTGACGTGCGACGGACAGGATGTCTCCGTCGGATATCGGTCGTGTTTCCACGTCGGTGAACGCCGGCGATGTCTTAGTGCTAGCGGAGGTCGTAACGACATCGCAAGGTGCAACGGAAACATCGGCACGGCACAACTAATTCCACCAACCACAAACGCATCTAATCAGAGCAGAACCGAACATTCTCCAGTCCACCAAACACGGCTCTGAACCACTCCGCATTTCCAAATAATTCTTCGCGCGGCGCAAAGATTTTCGGAGGTCGCAGACAAGGTTTGTGCCGGAGATTGGATCGATTGGGATTAAACCAGCGTTCACGATTCATTGACACGACGCTTAAACAAGATATTAATTATCAGATAAACTATTTCACAGGGTTTATGAATGCTTAGTTAATTTTTTAACAGTCTGTTAACACAATATCTAGGAATCTCAATGGCAGTGGCCATGGTAACAAAGGATTAACGGACTGTTCCCCTTGAGAGTTTCTAGTGTTGAAAATGTCATGTTACTAAACTTGCAGCCAGACTTTGTACTAACTTAGCTCATGCGCAAGCTAGACAGGCATAGTTATGCTTTATGGCTTCTATTGTTTGCTCGTGTAGCTTAATTGGTATTGCTTAACCTCGGGAAGGTGAAAGATCCGGGCTAAACTCCCTGTATCGATACAAATACAATAGTGGAACGGATATTTCGTTTCTAATAATAAAAATTCACCGAGTAATAGATCCATTCCACTCAGAAAAATGACGTCAGATACCCACTGGACGTACCACAAGATTGGAAAAAAATATTAATTAACTCTACTAAATAACAAAGGAAGATCGGGAAATTACAACCCTAATTGCTCTGCCTGGCTTTAGCGAGTGGGCATCATGACGTCACTTTGATAGAATTTTGACCGAATCTAATGGGTGTATTGCAGCTTGGTTTGAATCGACACTTTGCCGCAAAGTTGTGACAACGTTCGCTGCCCTGCCCTCGTCCGCAGATCGAGCGTTTGACCGCAAGATGGCCGCCGCACTCTCGGCTGCGCTGGCGCTGGCAGCGCTGTTTGCTATGGCGGCAGGTAAGCGCCAGATTCGATAAGCGCTTGGAAAACGTAGAAGCCGTCGGTGCCAGTCTGCTTTACCGTTCCAACTTCCTCGTTCAAGCATATTTATGTACCTACGCCTAAGTTCAGTCTCCGTTTGAGGATGGTGACAATTTTAAAAGGAAGTTCCTTAAAATGATTCATAATCAATGTCACTCACTTTGCATATTACACAATAGATAACTTCAAAAACTCGTTCAAATCAATCAAAAACTCGTTGAGTTAAGTATTCTTTGGATGTTAGATTTCAATGAACTATTTAGGAATTTAGCTGGGCAACTCAGCTTTGCAAAACATTTGGAAAGTTTTAATGGAAAGCTTACCCCAACTAAGCAAATTCATTTTTCAACTCATAGGTATATTTTGATAGAAGTACTCCTGCCTAGAACAAACTATTTGCACTCAGAAAAAAATGACGTCAGATACCCACTGGTCGTATTACCAGTTGGGAAAAAAATATTAATTATCTCTGCTAAATAACAAAGGAAGATAGGGAAATCACAACCCGTATTGCTCTGCCTGGCTTCAGCATGTGGGCATCATGACGTCATTTTGATAGAATTTTGATTGAATGGAATATAGGGCTAATGTCAGATTAACAAGCTGTCTGGTGAAACTGCATTAATGTTGCAGCCTCACCACATAAATTGGAACTGAAAATATCTCCCACCAAAGCTGGCATCAAAAAGGGATCGAGTATTAACATCACGTGCAAATCCAAACCTAATGAAGCACTGGTAGGTTGCGAATTCAAAATACGACGCTACGCCCAATTACATGCTACTGGCAAGGACAGAAGTGATGACGGACCAGTTCTGAACTTTGCCCAGAATGAATCAAGCAAAGTAACAGTCTTAGGTTTTGGAAAACCACAAGGCCTAAAGCTGTACAATGCGCAATACCACGGCGGTGGATTGTCAAACGGGGAATGCGGCATCGAGTTGTCCAGCGTTGCCAACGGAAGGTACCTGGTCGGGTGCCGGGCTCGAGCCAACAACGGGGGATGGGCAGAGAAATACATGCCGCTCTTCGTCAAGGGTCAGACTTTTGCATTCATTTGTTAAAATAGTGGCTGGTGGTCGTAACTCAATGTACCAAGCATTCATTCATTTTTGATACAGAAACCTGAACCCCATGTGGCCTCTGTTTTAGATGTGAAAACAAATTTCAAAAGCGAAAAAGCTGAAAACGAGACGGTGAAGTTTGTGACATTAGCTGAGAGCTATAATGTTGATTTTAAAGTTAACGGCGATAAAAGTGTGCAAAGTTGCAACTTCTACTTGCCAGACTCCAGCAACGAGACCGTGTCTGCTGGGATATCAAGTCCTTCGATTGGCAACATCGAACTAATAAATTCTGATAAGATGTGTGGCATGAAAATTGTCAAGGCAACGGATGCCTCCAATGGACCTACCTGGGTGGAAGCACCCTTGCGGGATGGCAGGGAATGGTACTTCATGACAATCATCATCATTACAAGTAAGCCCAGCGCTAGGATAGCAATGAACATGACATGACATTTTGTGTTTTTTATTATCTCAATGATATTATTGACGTGTACCATCAAAGGTTTTACAATCGGCAAGCAAGGTTTCAACTTGTTCCAAACAAGGAATCACCGCGGTGACAACCAATCGGATGCAGTTGTTTCCGAGTTGTTCGGGCAAAGTTTTGAGAATTATTTTTAATTCGCAGCTTTAAAAAACCGGCTCCTAAAAGAATAAAAGCGTTAAATTTGTTGGGACGATAACTCTCATGGTGGGCTCTGTCCAAAACGGATGGCTCAGAATTTTGTAAGAGACACTGCCAAACTCTCAAGTCTAACCTCCACTGGGATGACCACGTTGAAAATATTGTAAAAAAGGGAAATAGAAAACTTAGGTTTGTAATGAGAAATCTCAAAGGCACAGACATGCGGGTGAAAGAAAAGGCATATCTGGAAATGGTGCGGCCCATGCTTGAATATGCGGCCCCAGCATGGGACCCGTATACAAAAAAGCTGAAAGAAGCGCTGGAAAGAGTACAGAGAAGGGCGGTTAGGCACGTTCTGTGCAAATATGGCCGTCAACACAGTCCCACAGAAATGATCGAGATGCTACAGTGGCCAACCTTGGAAAAGAGAAGGAAGGTGGCAAAATTATGTAATATTTATAAGGCATTGGAAGGGCAGCATGCTTGGACAGAAATTGGTGCAAGGCTAGAGGGTGCACAGCGTCTTGGCAGGTCGGACCACTGCTTGAAGTTAATGGCCAAAAACTGCCGAACTAATGTGGGGAAATACTCATTTGTGGCAGATGGAATTCAACAGTGGAATAGCCTGCCAGGAAGCGCAGTGAACCCCCTACCAAGTGACGTGAAAGCGTTCAAGATAATAGCAAAAAATGTATTAACTAACTAAGTATATTATAATATTGTACTGTAAAATGTAATATAGTACTGTAAAAACTTTGTCCATAGGCCAAAGTGCCAAATCAAAGGAATAATAAAATAATAAATTTAAAATATGGGAAGCTCTGCCGACAAAGCATTTGTTGAGCTGGCGACACAACCATCAGCACCCCCTAGGCTGGTTGGATAGGAATTAAAGCAGCACAGCCATCTAGGTAAAACTGACAACAACGTTACTTGCGTCAACTCACGTGATATTTAGGGGGCTTTGTTTGCCACTGATGCTCAATCTCAAGCGTCAACTGACAGTTGACTCATAAAAGAGTATCTTTTCCAGATGATTACTGCACTTGTTTAATTTAACTTGTAACTTAGCCACCTGCGCTTTGTCTTTCGATTTTGCTGTGGGTTTCCCGCATTTGCATTCAATACCTTTGAATGCCCGACAACACTGTCTCAAGCTACGTAATTCTCCAATCGAAGAGTAAAGTTTTTGAATCTAAATTTGTAAGAGGCAAGGCCAAGAAACTTCCACCAAATATAGTATATAAATAAAGTATATTGAAGTATACAAATAAGTATATTTACAATAAAGGTAGCTCTGCCGAAATATTGAGCTGCCGACAGAATCGTCAGCTCCCCGCGGGAGAGCTCCGAAGAGCTGTGCCTCCTAACGTGTCCTGTCCAGAAGCGCCCACCGAGAACTCCATCGCCCTGGACGTGGACAACGGCAAGACCGGCTTCGCGGCGGGGGAGATGCTGAGCGCGGCGTGCTCGGTGGCAGCCAGCCGACCGGCAGCCCGCGTCACCGTGAGTCTTGGCAACGAGACTCTAGCTGCCGTCCAGGAGCCAGCCTGGACCTGGCCGTGGGAGGAGGCAGCCGTCAGCCAGGCATTCCGCAAGCGGCTGGAGCTTTCCGACGACGGCAAGCTGCTGGATTGCATCGTGCGACACGAAGCTCTCCTTCAAGAGATCGTCAAATCTTACGTAGTCAGGGTCACAGGTGAGGCTTTAAAGTGGCTTCAAGCCCGACGGAATTTCAATGCATGCACGGCAGATATTTATTGTTAGAAACGATATATCATTTATATCCGTACCGGGAGTCAAACTCGGATACGTCGCCTTGCTGGGGTTAAGCAATTACCATTATGCTACATGGACAACCGACTTTGAATTGGATTTTAGGTTTATATGAGTTGTTTGGCTCCATGGAGATAGAAGCATGAACAAAGAAGGCGTTGAATCTAGCGACGCTATGCTGCAATCACACACCAACAACTCGACTAACCCCGATTATAACGTGGCTCCATGGAGATAGAAACAGGACTATGAATGAACATAGAAGGTGGTGAATCTAGTGACGCTATGCTGCAATCACACGCCAATAACTCGACAACCCCGATTATAACGTGGCTCCATGGAGATAGAAACAGGACTATGAATGAACATAGAAGCCGGTGAATCTAGCGACGCTACGCTGCAATCACACACCAACAACTCGACTAACCCCGATTATAACGTGGCTCCATGGAGATAGAAACAGGACTATGAATGAACATAGAAGCCGGTGAATCTAGTGACGCTATGCTGCAATCACACACCAACAACTCGACTAACCCCGATTATAACGTGGCTCCATGGAGATAGAAACAGGACTATGAATGAACATACTAGAAGGTGTTGAATGCTGCAATCACACGCCATTCAGTCAGGCACGATGCACACGGCTGATGAAAGAAAGGGTCGTGTGTGATTTCAGAGAAGCCAGTTTCGGTGAAACTGATCGCCATCCCGGTCGCGCTGTCTGCGTGCGTTCTTGCGGCCATCGCAGCCGTCTGCTACGCAATCGTCAAGGGAACTTGCTGCTTCAAACAGACAGGTAATAGACAACGACCAGATAACAACAGTTGTCAGCTACGGTTTTGGTCTCGGTTATAAGAAACACTGAAACAACCCTTGCCTTTTTCTAATCTCAGCAGGTATTGTTTCAAATCCTCGTTCTTTTTAAATTGTAGTTTTGACAATCACGTTTGTTGATCGATTTCCCTATCAACCTTGGTAGTTCAAGAGAAATTTCCGAGATAATTATGTGGGATGATGACACGGAGGTGAAAAGAGTTGTGGCGCTCATTTTCCAGGTCTCGTTGCCAGGGAAACGGCTGCCGTTCAGGTTCCGAAGGTCAAGAAACCGCCGGCTAAACTTCCCGTCGAAGGTAACCTTCAATCCTACGTCCGGAGGTCAAAGAAACGGATTATTCATTACAAAATTCTGTACGCACAGAGAGTTGAACCCGGATCTTTCACCAGCACGGGGTTAAGCATTACCAATGACACGGACAATGGACTTTCTAGAGAATATTCAGTTTGTTTGAGTTGTTGGGCTCCATGGGGATAGAAACAGGACTATGAATGAACATAGAAGGTGGTGAATCTAGTGACGCTATGCTGCAATCACACACCAACAACTCGACTAACCCCGATTATAACGTGGCTCCACGGGGATAGAAACAGGACTATGAATGAACATAGAAGGCGGTGAATCTAGTGACGCTGTGCTGCAATCACACACCAACAACTCGACTAACCCCGATTATAACGTGGCTCCATGGAGATAGAAACAGGTCTATGAATGAACGAGGGCGGTGATTCTAGTGACGCTATGCTGCAATCACACGTCAACAACTCGACTAACCCCGATTATAACGTGGCTCCATGGAGATAGAAACAGGACTATGAATGAACATAGAAGGCGGTGAATCTAGTGACGCTACGCTGCAATCACACACCAACAACTCGACTAACCCCGATTATAACGTGGCTCCATGGAGATAGAAACAGGACTATGAATGAACATAGAAGGCAGTGAATCCAGTGACGCTATGCTGCAATCACACACCAACAACTCGACTAACCCCGATTATAACCTTGGGTACGCTTGTATTATTGCCGATTACGAACCGCGTATGATAAACCACGTAAATTAACCGACAGGCAAGCGGCGAGCCGACACCCCGGACCGCGAGCCCGAGACGCCGAGCACCGAGCAACGCGATTCCGGCCTGAAGGTGGTCTATGCCCAGCTTGCAGAGTTCCAGCCAAGCGCATCCAACGCGAACAACGTCGACAGCCAGCGTCGACGGCAAGAGCCGGACACGGCCTATGCAGAGCTCAACTTCCGCTGACCGACGCGTTTGTTGCGGTTTGCCCGCAATCAACGTTGGTACCAACGCGGAGCGTAGTTGAGTTGGCGACAGAATCGTAGGCTTTGTTAGGAATTAAGGCATCACAGTCATCTATGTGAAACTAAACACAACGTTTGTTATGTCATCTTATGTAATATTTACGGGGCTTTGTTTGTCAGTGATGCTCAATCTCAAGCATCAACTGACAGTTGATATATAAAAGAGTATCTTTTTTGGCTTATAACTGCACTTGTTTACTTTAACTTCACCCCGGTCCGCCAGGTTTGCCACCAGCGCTTTTTCGCCCGATTTCGCCATTGTTAATATGTGTTTATACACATTAATTGCACATTAATAATGGCGAAAATATTTTTTAAGATGATTGTAGGCAAGTAAGTTTGGTGAAACAGTGAAACATGAAGTTCATATTTCAAAACGAAACATGCAATCCGTGCATTTTTCACGTTCTCTATGATAAAAGAAAATAGAAAGACAGTGCCAGATAATGGATTCGTACTAAAACAGCTGAAAATCAAAGCTCTTCTAAATTATGTACTAGTCTAAGGAATTTCCCTAGCTTGGCAGTAAGTTTGAAAAAAGACCACTAGCTTCGGCCAACAATCGTAGTCGCAAAAGAGCCTGTGTTATTCAGAGGCTTGAAAATCTTCAACAACTAGCCCAAAATCGCCTCCCGACGAAAAAACACACCAGATCGGAACGTTTCACATCGACAGGCATAGAAAGAACAAGAAATTTCCAGCGTCGGCAAGTCTGTAAGCAGCGGTGTTGTGGACTCACCGAAGCCAGCGTTTCTTGGCGGATCCCGGCTCCCGGGTCGGTCCGGGCCGGTCTAACCGGTCCAGCCGGTCCAACCGGTCCGGTTCGTCGGCCGCCAGCCCGGTCGGCGTCAGCGTCGGCGACGGCGTCGCCGGGAAGTCGGGCGACTTGTTCAGCCACTCGTTCATCATGCCTGGCCGAGGGAAGCGCGGTTAGAGGCACATTGAGGTTAGACATTGCGGTTAGAGGTTGACATTGAGGTTAGAGGTAGACATTGCGGTTAGAGGTAGACTTTCTTGCCGATTTCATCGCACGTGTTCAACGCGGAAACTTGCGACGGGATTCGATTGCATTTGGTAAACTGCTTTAGTTAAAAACTGTTACAACAAAGTTGTTTGTAAAAATAAAATTGCTAGAAGCTACATGTGAGTGTTGAATAAAACGTTTAGCCACTGATCTAGTGTTTGATGATGAATGATGATATTTTGAAACAGCGCCTTGCGGATTTGACCAAGCGCCAAACCTGTGATTTCTATTCTTGGTCTCCAAGAAGGTTTTCAACCATCATTAGGTGATCAAGCACGGGTGACGTCTTAGTCAGCCTGAGTAAACTGTGCTTGGAGGACAGTCTGTTTACACATTCTGACAGATATTAGATTCATTGACCTTGAGGCTGAGTTTACCCAGGCACACTATACGATCTTCCATCAAGCACAAGGTTATCAAGTGAAAGGTTATTTAAGCTTATTGAACGTAAGCTTATGGAACGTAAGGTTATTGAACGTAAGGTTATTGAACGTAAGGTTATTGAACGTGAGGTTAACAAGCGCAAGTTCAAGAGCAGGTTCAAGCGCAAGGTGCTCACCCTTCTTGGTCTTGGGGAACTTGAATCCGGGCGCCAAGGGCCCGACGGCGGCGGCGACCAGCAGACAGGCCGAGCTGAGCGCCGCCGACTTGTCTCCCGGCGTCGGCGCCGGCGCAAACAGGGTCGCGTTGACTCCGCCTCCAGCAACCGGCCCGCGCTGAAACCGACGGGACCGAGGTTAGACACACCGACCACGATCGCTGAGGAGATGTCCCCATCGCTACATTGGCGCAAGCTTGTCTCCAGCGCTTGTTAAAAACAGGTAAATACTTGAGAGTTGTTGTTGTTGAAGGATGACCGACGCTGCTTAAAATCGCTGAGGTGATGTCGCCATCGGTTTTTTGTTGCAAGCTGGGTGTACTCGTTTTCTGGACATTAGATTGGATATCTTGTCTCTAGAGCTTGTTACAAACGCTTAATGCTTATGATGTTGTTGTTGCTGTTGTTTTCCCTACCTTACTTTGTTATTTAGTAGAGGTAATTAATTTTTTTTTTCTAACTGGTAGTATGTCCAGTGGGCATCTGACGTCATTTTTCTCTGGATAGAAAGAGAAATATCCACTCATAGTAGGCATCTGACATCACTTTTGTCTGAGTGGAATATGCTACTATTGCTGCTGCTACTTCTGCTGCTGCTGCTGCTACTTCTGCTGCTGCTGCTGCTGCTACTTCTGCTGCTGCTGCTGCTACTTCTGCTGCTGCTGCTGCTTGCTGCTGCTGCTGCTGCTGCTGCTGCTGCTGCTTGCTGCTTGCTGCTGCTGCTGCTGCTGCTGCTGCTGCTGCTACTGCTCCTGCTACTGCTCCTGCTGCTGCTGCTGCTGCTGCTGCTGCTGCTGCTGCTGCTGCTGCTGAATGTCATGAGAAACCCACCTTGTCCTGCTGCTGTGCCAACGCCAGCGACGACGGCAGCGACGGCGGCGGCGGCGGCGGCGTGTACCGATGCCCGTTGTTGGCGGTGAGTCCGAGCAGGATGCCCGCCGCGTTGGCCGCGTGCCCGGCGTCTGCGGCGTCGTCGTCGGCGGCGTTGGCGGCCGCCGGCGCGTCGCACGAGTCCTCCGAGTCCGAGTAGGCCGAGTTGAAGCGCGTGCGGCGTCGCGGCGGCGGCGCCGACGCCGAGCTCAGCAGGCGGCCCCGTCCCTTGCGGCTGCGAGGAGAAAGTGAGGTTAAAGCGACGCATTCACTTGGGTTTCTCGTAGGGATGCCTTCGGTTAGTAAAACCGTAACCAGGTAACCGTCCGCAGAATCCGGATGTTAACCGCGTAGTAAAACTACCACTGAACCGCAAAAAACAACGAGAGTGGAGAGGCAAGGCAGGGTGCTGTGCCCGATACTTGCTACAACCTACGCAGACGGTGCAATGAAACAATCAGATCATTTTTCCCACGTCCGCAAGGTTTTCCTACATGCGGCCATGATGACTCACTTGACTCTGGTTAAGATGCAGACAGTTGAGGGGCAGTTACTGAGTGTAGAGGGGGGGGGGGGGGGGGATAGGGGAGATTTGGCTCTATCCATGTTATAGAGATCAGTGTCCTTGGCTCAATACGATGGGCTATCCATGTTATAGAGATCAGTGGCCTTGGCTCAATACGATGCGCTATCCATGTTTTAGAGATCAGTGGCCTTGGCTCAATACGATGGGCTATCCATGTTATAGAGATCAGTGGCCTTGGCTCAATACGATGCGCTATCCATGTTATAGAGATCAGTGGCCGTGGCTCAATACGATGCGCTATCCATGTTTTAGAGATCAGTGGCCTTGGCTCAATACGATGGGCTATCCATGTTATAGAGATCAGTGGCCTTGGCTCAATACGATGCGCTATCCATGTTATAGAGATCAGTGGCCTTGGCTCAATACGATGCGCTATCCATGTTATAGAGATCAGTGGCCTTGGCTCAATACGATGCGCTATCCATGTTTTAGAGATCAGTGGCCTTGGCTCAATACGATGCGCTATCCATGTTATAGAGATCAGTGGCCTTGGCTCAATACGATGCGCTATCCATGTTATAGAGATCAGTGGCCTTGGCTCAATACGATGGGCTATCCATGTTATAGAGATCAGTGTCCTTGGCTCAATACGATGGGCTATCCATGTTATAGAGATCAGTGGCCTTGGCTCAATACGATGCGCTATCCATGTTTTAGAGATCAGTGGCCTTGGCTCAATACGATGGGCTATCCATGTTATAGAGATCAGTGGCCTTGGCTCAATACGATGCGCTATCCATGTTTTAGAGATCAGTGGCCTTGGCTCAATACGATGGGCTATCCATGTTATAGAGATCAGTGGCCTTGGCTCAATACGATGCGCTATCCATGTTATAGAGATCAGTGACCTTGGCTCAATACGATGGGCTATCCATGTTATAGAGATCAGTGGCCTTGGCTCAATACGATGCGCTATCCATGTTATAGAGATCAGTGGCCTTGGCTCAATACGATGCGCTATCCATGTTATAGAGATCAGTGGCCTTGGCTCGATACGATGCGCTATCCATGTTATAGAGATCAGTGGCCTTGGCTCAATACGATGCGCTATCCACGTTTTAGAGATCAGTAACCTTGCTAAAACAAAGTTATAGAGATCAGTGGTCCATTGCTCACCGGAAGTAGCTGGCGTTGATGTTGTTGGGCGGGCCCATGTTCCTCTCCTTCCCGCCGGCCCCTCCGTCATCCTCGTTGGACGACGCGTTCTCCGAGCTCTGTCGGGTGCGCCGCGCCGGCAGCGGATTGGCCGCGCTGTTCGCTCGGCCCCGCCCCTTCCGTCTGCAACACCGGCCGGGGCCAATCAGAAAACGTGGGGCCACGTGAGGCCACGCCTCTCGACCAATCGGGATGTTTTCGACACGGATATGGTTGCTTGGTTGACATCAAATGTTTAACTATGAAGGTAGGGTTATGCGAAGATGGCAAAACGGCTTTTTCTTGGTCGTATGAACGTACTTAAGTTGAAATTTTTTCAAATTAGCACACTAACTTAAAATTAAGTTGCAAATAAATAAGAGAATTTTACGCTAGCCTACAATACATAGCGCAGTAACAAATGTTTAAGTTTGAGTACAGAACTTGTTAGCAAAGCCAATGGCCAGGTTCCACCGAATATCAGTTGGTAATTTTGTTCAACAGGACTTTGTTCAAATGCGAAGAGTTTTACGAAGGAGTTGTCTCAAGGTCATCCACACATTAACTAAGAAAACTCAAAAGTCAGTTTCTATACAAACATGATATAAAGATGTATTCTAGTTCACAAAAGTAGTCATTGTTGAAATATTACAATGCTTTAAAAAACCTATTGCATTTTTGTGGTGAATTTTTCTCGTTCACGTCGGTAATTAAGAGTCAAATATCCTTCCCATCAGCAGCCTAGTTTCTAATTTCATTCTGTTCTCCCGATGAACAAATCGATCAAATGCCACACCGTTCATCCGGGTTTTGTAACTTCAGTAAATATTTATCTTCGTCAATTTGCCGTCGCTTCCAAAACCCTGTCCGTTCAATCGGATCCCGATGGAAACAGAATGAGAACTTAATTCTTTGCTCCTCTTAAATTTGAAATATTTCACAATTTTCTTTGTCCGAATCGGTCTTGCAATTTCTTCCGATCTGTTTCATCCTCGCTTTCTTCAACAACGTGAGAAACATTCGATCCCTGGACATTCGCGGGCTACGAATCTTTCACCGCTATTTCCCCAAAGCTCTCCGTCAAATCGACGAGACAAGTATGACCTCGCGATGCCGCCATCGGCGTTCCCTCCAAAGACTGAAAACGATTTCCAAGCAGCGAAATCAACGTCGCTCCTTCCTCGTCTACGCCAGCGTCAAGACAAATCTCACACAAACTCAGCGAAGACTCGTAATCCCAAGTCTTACTGCCATCCAAGGACTTGTTGAGAAACGTGCTTTTCGGCGAAACCGCTTTCGGCTGCCGTAGAATTGGCAAGACATCTTCGCACGGCTTTTCTGTCGAGCTTGCCTGCACAACACATTCCTCTACCAAACACAACGCATCAGAAGGTCGAGTGACGCCAAATTGCCGAGATTTCTTCCCCAAAACATGTTTGCCGATTTCCTTTGAGCCGTCACCAACATCGACAGCCTCGATTCGAATATCCCTCGCGTCCGCCAAACCCGAGCCAGGTTTAATCTCGTCGTCGTCGAAACGCTGCAGCTGCGGGTGAAATCGACGGGACGTCTCCATCGCCGGACGTCGGCGTGTTTCCTCGACGGGCGGCGGGCGTTCGGTCCGGTCCAAGACCCGGGCGACCTCGTCCTCGGCCAGCCTTTCGCCGAACGCTCCGAACGTCAGCCCGGCGTCGCGGATCGCGTCGGCTACGCAGCGAACGGCCCACTCTCCGTCCGTCGCCGCCGCCGTCGAGCCTTCTCGGAACCGACGGCGGTGCGCGTTCAGAGAACGCTTGCCTTGGGGCGGCTCGTCGGGCGATCGCCGGGTTTCGTGCGGCGCGATTTCCTCCGAATCAGCGGTGCCTTCGTCGTCGGCGTCGTCCATGGTGTCTTGGGACAGGTCGGAGTTGTTGGTTGCTTCCGAGGGATCTTCGGGGTTTACGTTGGCGGCCGATGATTTCGACTCGGCGTCAGAGTTTCGCCATTGGAGAGGCTCAATCGGCCTGATCAGCGGAAGCGGGCAGGGAAGTCACGGGGTTAGGACCAGGAGGTCAGGATCAGGGGGTCAGGACCAGGTCAGGATCCGGGGTCAGGATCACGTGGGAGATGTCTTGGGACGGCAGGTCCGGGATCTAGCTCTTGAGATTGTCTACCAGTTAACGATCTTTGCCCAAGATTCTTACCGACAGGAGGGCAGATATCAATTTCCATTTTCAAACCATTTTTTGTCTGTAGATTTTACAAGTTTTGTTTTTTTAAGTAATACCTATCCTTTGTTTTGCATTCAAAGTAGTACTATGAGAAGTGATAAGAACATATATATTTCTTTTCCGAAAGCAAAAATATTGGCCACATAATTAAATTTACAGCAAAAGAACGGTGAAGTTTGCCAGCTACGAGATGTCCAGTGTTTAAGAAAGCGCTACACAATATACCTATTCCATTAAATCAAAATTCTATCAAAATGACGTCATGATACCCACTCGCTAAAGCCAGGCAGAGCAATTCGGGTTGTGATTTCCCTATCTTCCTTTGTTATTTAGCAGAGCTAATTAATTTTGTTTTCCAAACTGTTAGTACGTCCAGTGGGTATCTGACATCACTTGTCCCTGAGTGGAACAGGTCTGAAGCATCCCCTGACTACAAATATTGACATTAAAATTGAAGTTATTGCAAATGAAAGGTGAAGTTTTCTAGGTATGCTGCAATATAAGCACTGTAAAATTTATCAAACTAAATCTCAAAAGCTAGTGGAGACAGGAACCAGAAAGCAGTAAGCAGGAATCAGATAGCAGGTAGCAGGTAGCAGGTACCAGATAGCAGATAGCAAGTAGCAGAAAGCAGGTAGCAGACATTGGGAAGCAGGAAGCAGAGGAGCTTACTGGTGCTTGTAGAATGCGAACGGCGCGCGCAGCCTCCCAGCGCAAACCACCGGCATCTCGTCCGACGAGGCCGAGTCCTCTTTGCGCAGCTTCGACCGCTTGCGCCGCCTGCCGTGGGAGGGGGCAGGAAGGGGAGGGGACAGGATGAGGGGGAGGGGCTTCGGCCAAGCAATCGTGGTTTGCTCTCGCGCGCAATAAACCTCGTTGGTACGTTTCTAAAGTTGAACGTTGCGTTTCTTACCACGGAAACACTGCGCGTGTGTGTTTTCTGGCAAACCAACCTTTGTACCGTTTTTGTTTTCAAATAACTTGTAGGGATTACTTTGCATGACCAACAACCATTGTACAGTGTTTTTTCTTCTAGCAGACATTGATGCCTAAAGGCCCATTCAAAACCAACTTAGCAGCAGCAGTTCACGTAAACGGGAACTTAATGAAAATTCGTTGCCGTAATAAATGAGCCAATCAGATTGCCTCTGAACCAGCGTCATTTTTTCAGCTTGTTTCCATCGCTAATTACCTCAAAAGTAGACGATGAGCCCGATCGTTGATCGTTGGAAGCCTCAAGAGAAAATATTAGTTAAGGCTAATCTGACAGCTGACTTGAAACAAAAATCCACCGCCACTTGACTCGACTAACCATGGAAATCCAGCAGAATCAATCTTATCTTATTGGTTCTCGCTTACGTCAAACTTAGACGTAGACGTAAATCTTTGTCTCGGTCGAACATTTAGACTACGGTGCGTAAAGCTTACGTTATTAAGTTTGTTGTGAACGCTCTTATGGGCATGTGTACTGAATATTTTACTTTTACGTCTTAGTTTACGGCATAAGTTGGTTGCGAACGGGCCTTTAAGGGTCAGCGTACATCGATGCCTACGGAGTCGGCGTGAATCCGACGCAACGCGAGACGCAACCGTCGTCCGTCACGAGTCAACTCACCGCCGTCGCTTGGGCTGCTTGTCGCCGGCGGCGGCGCTGGCGTGGGCGGCGTTGGCGGCGGCGGAGGCGAGGTCCAGCATGGGGGGCGGCGGGGGCCGGTCGGGGTCCGCACCCTGATCCTTGCGCGGCGTCTTGCGCTTCTGCCGCGTCTGGTTCTCCATCTTGCGCGCGCGGTCGCGGTCCAGACGGTCAAACGCCTTCATGATCGCCTCCAGTTTGCGTTCCTCGCGAGTCTGCGGCCGGGAAGGAACGGTTGATGTCATCAGATTATGTTGACTTGACAGTGTTGACTTGACAGTGTTGACAGGGTTATGTTGACTTGACAGTGTTGACAGGGTTATGTTGACTTGACAGTCATGATCGGGTTATGTTGACTTGACAGTGTTGACAGGGTTATGTTGACTTGACAGTGTTGACAGTGTTAGTATTGACACAGGTAACAGGTTGAGTACTGAGAATGATAACAGGGTGATAACAGGGGTAATTTTGACAAAGATAACAGGGGTAATATTGCCAAAGATGATAACAGGGTTAGTATTGCTAGTGATAACAGGGTATGTATTGACAGAGGTAACAGTGGTGATATTGACAGAGAAAGAAGATGAAAAAGGACAAGTGTAATATGATATGTTTACTAATTACTAATATTTCAAGCTGAATTAGCTTCGATTCTTGAAAAGGAAATTGTCTTGTGTCCCTATGTCAAATATCGGCTCTCACAGTTTTTCTTGCGGCGGTCTTTACAAATGAACCCAGTCATCTTTACAAAAACACTTGATTAAAAATGGAAAACTCATGAAAAACTAAAAAATCCTATGAAATATTTCATTATTAAACATTGACCGAATACAAAAACTAAACTATCAATGGTTAAAACTGGGATAACTTCAAAAATAAATTGTTTTATCAAGTTATGAAAAAACTGCCCACTGTATAATTAAGCTGATGGGATTTCAATTTTGCTTTATTGATCCCGCAACTCTGACATTGAAAGCCAGGGCAAGCAGATCAAAATCTCGGCCAAGGTCGAAAGACAGGCTTCAACAAATTATCGTACCCGGTTGTTGAATGCGGGAAGCTCTCGGCCAAATTGGAAGAAAAAGGCATAACGGGAAATCCAGTGCAATATGCACTTTGTGCACTGCTTTGCAATATGCACTTTGTGCTTTACAATGTGCTAAACGATGGCGGATTTTCACTATTTTTGCTACTTTATGATTACACCGAAACAGTATTTAAAAGTGCAGTTTAGAGCGTGAAATGTGATTAATGAATGTCGTTTTACAACACACTGTTTTCACAACTGGCCCTGTGGCGCTGGTCTAACGGCGTCGGTGAATGAAAGGGTGATGATGAACCTAACCTATGGCTAGAAGGGAGGAGGGGAAACCCGGTGCCGGCACGTAGCCTACTCCTGTCGAAAAGCACCGAGGGGACCACCGGCTTTACGTCCCTTCCGAAGGACGGTACAACTCGAACAACAGGATTCCTCCGCTAATCCGTGCTGTCGAGAGGTTGACAAGCAAGGCGAGTGAAGTTGTCGTACTAACTTCAAACCCTCCGACCTCTCTCCCGAACAGAACTGATCATGTGCATGATGGTCACCCATCAAACAGCACCATTTTGCTCAACTTTGTTGATCTCACGAGAACCGGCGTTTGAAACGCGGCGAACATGGGCACAAGCGCGAAGCGCGGTTAGCGTCGCTCACCTTGTTCTTCTGGTTGTCGTCGTCGCGTCCGGCCTTGACGGGCGACTCGCAGTCGTCGCTGTCGACGTCCTTTGCCGGGGGCGTGGCCTTGCTGGGGGGCGGAGTCTTGGCCGTTGGCGCAGCCTGCTTAGCGGAAAAACGCAGGCGTCAGACTTTCATCTCCGGAAGAGACATCCGAGTCACACTCTTCGCTCAACGATCCGTTGATATTTAAGTGTGCCCGGTGGCAGCAACATCACACCAGCACATAGACCGATTCAACTCAGAGACAAATGACGTCAGATACCCACTGGACGTACTACCAGTTTAAGCTCTGCTAAATAACAAAGGAAGACAGGGAAATCACAACCCAAATTGCTCTGCCTGGCTTTAGCGAGTGGGTATCATGACGTCGTTTTGATAGAATTTTGACTGAATGGAATTGGTGTATTAACCAGGGAAGATAGGGCAATCACAACCCTAATGGCTTTACCTAGGGGGCATCATAACGTCACTTTGATTGAATGTTACTTTTATGGAAAACGTGTCTTGGAGGGTTGTTTTTTTCTGTCAATTGTATGTTTTTTTTTCTAAGCTTGATAATGGAGAATGTCTGATAGAAATAAAACTACAAAATCAAACTGAGCTGCTTGCATACGAGTCTACTAGTATCTTTGCATTACCCTAACGTCCTACAAATAACCGGACAAATTTCTCGTTTTCATCAAACGCAACGCCAATAGCCGAGTCTCTCACCTTGGGCATTGCCGCCACCTTGGCCGCCGCCCCCGCCTTCATCGGAGTCTTCTGATTGGTGGACGCCCGTCTCGGCGCCGGGGGCGGAGCCAGCGCGGGCGGCGGGGGCGTGGCCACGCGCGGCGGGGGCGGCGACGGCGCGGGCGGAGGGGAAGGGAGGGCGGCGGCAGTGGGGACAGGGGTGGGGGCGGGCGGCGAGGGGAGGGGGCCTAGGGGGCGGCGCGTCCTCGCTCTCCGTTCGGGACGGCTGGAAAATAAAACGCAAGAAAACGTTAATGAGTATTTCTTAGTGTTAAGTTGGATGATTTTGTTTGGTTTGATTTGAAATATCGACCTGATGCCAGCAAACATCGGTGTCACTGCGCTGCTAACGTCTCAAAAGTTTCAAAAACTCTTTACAAACTTGATAAAAATCTGCGTCTTTGCCTTGTCTTTGCGTTTGCATCTTTGCCCAACTTGCTGGGAGCAAACTGGAGGGAACTGAACACAGAGCTCCCCAAATGACAAGGAAGAAAAACAAACAGAATTTAATCCAAGCGTTTGCAAGTCAACTCACTCTGTTGCTCGTCTGTACGTTGGCGAGACCTTGGGTGCAAATGCAAGGCGCTTTAAGCCGCCAAGATTCTATCCAATGAGAGCCAAACCAGACACCCAAATGTAATGTCTGGTAAAGAAAACCGACAAAACCTCATCTTTTACAATAAATAAACTTCCAAACAAAACACGGCCATCCTGACACCTGACTAAGCGCCGAAACTCAACGTAATCGAAGTCCCTCCCTGTTGTTCTTCTGTCCGTTGGCGCGACGCTGGGTGCAAACGCAAGGTTCTTTTAACAGGCAAGAATCCATCGCAACTCAAAACATCTACACTAACCAAACTTCCAAACAAAACACGGAAATCCCGACACCTGACAAAGCAACGAAACGCAACGTAATCCCCTATTGTTCTTCTGTACTTTGGCACGACGCTGGGTTCAAACGCAAGGTCCTTTTAACCGCCTGGAATCTATCTACGAGCAAGACATTCACACTGACCAAACTTCCAAGCAACACACGGCCATCTCGACACCTGACAAAGCATTGAAACGTAACGTAATCCAACTCACTCCCTGTTGTTCTTCTGTCCGTTGGGGCGGCCCTGGGTGCAGGTGCGTGGGTCAGCGCACGCGCACGCGCACGGCTCGGCGTCGGCGTCGTGCGCGATGGTGATCTCGGCGCCCTTGTCGACGGGCCGCGTCGTCACCACGTACAGGTGCAGCGTGCCCTTCTCCACGCAGTGCCACAGCTCGGCGTTCGGACGGCACGAACGGCGGACAAACCTGAACGTAGCCGCACAATCGTTAGAGTCGGATTAATTTATGAGTACCGTGTCTGCTCATGCCGACATGATGCCATTAGAATTTGATTGGATAAATGATTACAGAAGATTTGGAGGAGAGACAGATAAACTGGAATGAGGTGGAAACAAAGAAATTGTGGGACGGGAAGAAGTTGTGGAAGGCAGTGGTAGAAAGATGTGAAAAGGAGGCAGAAGAAGAAGAAAAATAAATATTAGAAGAGCCGTCAGGCGTGGCTGGCCGGCTTTAAGAATAAATAAAGAAAAATAGCCTATACAATGTCTGTACCTTAATAGATTAAGACAATAAAAGATTATTATCAATTATCATTATTATTATTAAAGGATTTCCATGTCTGCACAGTGGGCGTTTGCAGTTTGCTTCAAACTCATGTGTATTCCGAATCTTTGCACGTTGGTTTTCAAAAAAAAACATTACACTGAGTATAGAATGCTACGTCCCAAACTAGAACTTTTCCCAAAGTGTGGAAAAAACTTAAAAAACTTTGAGGAACCTAAGGAAAGTTTAGTAAAAGTTTGAGATTGGGTGGTAGCATTCATTAACAAGTCAAATAGTTATCGTGAATACTCGTAACGTCCTCCTAGCGAGCGAATCTTGGCGGCGACTGACCTGGCGTCGTTGCCGTACGTCCTGGCGTCGACGCAGACCTCGGTGCCGTCCTTCGGCAGGACGTAGAAGAAGAGGAACGGCGTCGGCTGCCGTCGCTTGCCCGTCGCCTGCGGCGGGGGCCGGTGTTGCGCCGCCAGCATGTGTTTCCCCCGCAGCTCGGCCACCGGCTGGTTGCCCGCTATCGCTCGAGTCGCCACCAGCACCTGACGTAGCCAAGACAGGTTAGGGCTGACATGTAAGGTGAGGGTTGACATGTAAGGATAGGGCCCGATTTCTCAAAGAGTATCCTACATACTACAGCCCGGTGAGATGTTTGCTGGCAGAGTGTCCTGCATACTACAGCCTGGTGAGATGTTTGCTGGCAGAGTGTCCTGCATCCTACAGCCCGGTGAGATGTTTGCTGGCAGAGTGTCCTGCATCCTACAGCCTGGTGAGATGTTTGCTGGCAGAGTCTCCTGCATCCTACAGCCTGGTGAGATGTTTGCTGGCAGAGTGTCCTGCATCCTACAGCCTGGTGAGATGTTTGCTGGCAGAGTGTCCTGCATCCTACAGCCTGGTGAGATGTTTGCTAGCAGAGTGTCCTGCATCCTACAGCCTGGTTAGATGTTTGCTGGCATAGTGTCCTGCATCCTACAGCCTGGTGAGATGTTTGCTGGCAGAGTGTCCTGCATCCTACAGCCTGGTGAGATGTTTGCTGGCAGAGTGTCCTGCATCCTACAGCCTGGTGAGATGTTTGCTGGCAGAGTGTCATGCATCCTACAGCCTGGTGAGATGTTTGCTGGCAGAGTGTCCTGCATCCTACAGCCTGACAAGATGTAAGTTCGATGGCAAGGTCAACGTACCTTAACGCCCGGCTGGACCATTGCTACCCGACACCGGCAGCCATGCGCGTTTGGCCCGGGGCCGTGGTGAAGCCCGTTGGCCTTGAGACTCGTGACGCGCGCGCGGAGCTCGGGAGAGTAGTGGTTCGTCACCGCCTCCTCGTAGTTGTCGATCCAGTGCCGCAGCTGCGTCACCGGCCGCGGCCAGTCGTCCGCCTCGGGGGACGTCGCCGATGCCGACGTGGACGAAGCGCCTGGCCGCGCGCCCATGGACTTGCTCTGCGCGGGGAGATGTGGGGTTAATGGTTGACTACAGCTGCATCTTGTTTACTGTTAACCTTCTGTTCTAGCTCAAAGCCTTGCTCTGTGGGTTGGAGGAGCAATGTGTGGTTAATGGTTGATGTTGACTGCATTAAGTCAACTGTATGCCTTCTGTTCCAGCCCATAGACTTGTTCTGAAGGGATCAAATCCCGGATCGGTTACAAATTTTGGCGTGAACATTTTGTTTTTTATCAACTAATCAAGACGGCGGTATCGACTCACCTTCCTGCGCTGGACGACGCGCTTCCCGCCGGCCTTCTTCCCCGACGCCAGCGCGCCGCCGCCGCCAGCGCTCAGCCTGCGCTCCTTCTCGCGCTCCTTGTCCTTGCCGACGACGACGGCGGCGGCGACGATGGCAGGGGCGGCGATGGGCGCTGGGTCGCGCTGGCTGTCCCGACGCTGCCGCTTGGCAGGCCCCGCGCCTCCGCCCCCAGCCCCCGGCTCGCTCTTGCGCCGGCCCCCTGCCCCCCGCTTCTTGCCCACCCCCGAAGGGCCCGACACCAGCAGCTGGCCTGCAAAAAGACGGACGATTAGGTCCACCGTCGGGCCACGAATACTTGATCGGTGACGTCATTTACAGGATATAGGGATCTAAACCATATAAAATGAAGCAAGTTTCACTCATACAATGGAACAGTTTCCTGACAGAGCTGGGTTCAAATTGACAAGCCTCTGCTGAGGATAACAAAGCACGGTTGAGTGTGATAAAGCTGGGGTAAGGATGAAATTGAAAACGCTAGGTTAAACGTGACAAAGCTAGGTTAAATGTGACAAGGCTTGGTAAAATCTTCTAAAAGCTTGGTAAAATTTCAGATTTAAAATCTGACAAAACTAAACATGACGCAGGTTAACGTGACGCTGATAGGTATTTGTGGACGCGTGGACTTACGATGCGCATGCTGCGACGGCGGCGGCGGCTGCGGCGGTCGAGGCGGCGGCTCCGAGTCGGAGCTCGAGTCCGATCGCGCCAGCTCCTCGCGCTTGCGCATCTGCAGCGCGCGGGCGCGCGCGCGGTCGACGGCGCGCGGCCGGCATCGCTCGCACAGGTAGTCGTCGGGGATGCGCAGCCGGTCGATGCCCATGCAGTCCACGTGTTGCCACACGCTGCCGGGGAAATAGTGCGGTTAGGACGGGTTTGCTTTACAACGGCAAACTTAGTTAGCTGTCACACGCTGCCGGGGAAATAGTGCGGTTAGGACGGGCTTGCTTTACGACAGCAAGCTTCGTTAGCTGTCAAACGCTGACACACGCTGGCAGGCAGACTGCCGTTTACTATTAATACAATAAACCTGTTCCGTTCAATCAAAATTCAATCAAAATGAAGTCGAGATACCCACTCGCTAAAGCAAGGTAAAGCAATTCGGCTTGTGATTTCCCTATCTTATTTGGTAAATACACTTATTCCATTCCATTCCTATTCCATTCCAGTTCTATCAAACTGATGTCATGATATCCACTCGCTAGAACCAGGCAGAGCGATTAATGTAGCTATTTGTGGTGCACGTTTGGGCAAATTACTACAATAATGTAAGACAAACTGAACTTTCCTAAAAGCCTGTGCTGATGTCAGTTTGATTGTTTCTTAACATGCATATTTGAATTTTTTTTTTGTTACATCTGATGCACAATTATAATAAATTACATTTCATTCTATTTCATTTAGATAGCCGATACAGAAATTTTACAAAGTTATATTTTTTAGAAAAACTATGTAAATGGGTAATGTAGGCTAAGTCCCAAAAACTCAAACTTTTCCGGACCTAAAATTTGGGAAAAGTTTGGGAAAAGTTTTGAGTTTTTGGGACTTTGGCTTCATAATTTACCCAGTGAAATAGTTTTTTGTAAAAACTAAAGCGCTCAGATTAGGAAAAGACACGAGTCTAAAAAAGTAATTACAAGTTCTATTATTTCTATTTTCGTAATCTTTGCATGCTAGGTCTCAGAGAAACTTTCAACTGGTTTCTGAAACCAAGTGATATTAATTTCAAGCCGGCAAGAATGAAATCGATGAGGTTGAATCGAGTGATTGAGAGAGATGTACTTACAAGCACTTGTCGCAGCAGATCATGTAGCCGTCGTCGTGGACAAAGTCGCTGCAGAAGAAGACGTGACGTTAGCACCGAGACAACAGCCAGCAAACAACCGGCTTCAAAGTGCCCTCGCAATCGATCGTTTGACTTAAGCCTGGTTCACAATCAACTTAGCAATAGACATAACTTAAAATTAGCACTAACTTAAAAGTTAGACATGGTCAAACATAAAGTTTAAGTCATGTCTAAGTTAGGTCCTTATGTTTGTTGTAGACAGTCTAATGGAGATCCATATGTCAAACTTTTAAGTTACTGCTTATTTTAAGTTATGTCTATTGCTAAGTTGATTGTTAACCAGCCTTTATGCCTGATCTGTGACAGCTGACAAACTTTCTGCTATGGAGTGACTTCAAACTGCTTCTGCCAGCTAATTGTTGCCAGTTGCCAGTTTCCAAACACAGGTCACGAGTTTATAGGCTTCGTGCTGGCAGATCCCACTTAGACAGGTGAAATCTCCATGATCAATCTGGGTACCTATGTTTTTCTATGTTTAAATGATTCCAAAAAGCAAAAAGTGTTGATAAGTACCAAATATCAGGTGATGTGGTTCCTCATCTCTCCATATTTTTACTTTCTCTGTGGCAACAACCCGAATGTAGATGACAACCATCAAAGCCCATTTTAAATATCAAATTTATATTTGATGAAATCTTTACTAAAATGTCAGGAAGGTACTGTTCAGTTCAGTTTACATCTGAGCTGGGTTCTGTGAGTGTTTGAAGAATAATAGACATAGTCCATCCAATCAAAATTCTATCAAAATGACGTCATGATACCCACTCGCTAAAGCCAGGCAGAGCAATGCGTGTCGTGATTTCCCTGTCTTCCTTTGTTATTTAGCAGAGCTAATTAATATCTATTCCCAAACTGGTAGCACGTCCAGTGGGAACCTGATGTTAATTTCTTCCAAGTCTGTTACATGTCTATTAAAAGCCGCGCACATTGGCATGTAAAATTTAATGTTCCTGGCATACGAGTTATTCGCAAAATCTAAAAGTGACTCGGACCGTCAACGGCACCCACCATACGCATCTCGTGACGCTGTCGTCGTCGTTGTCGCCCTCGGGCGCCGTCTCCGTCTCCTCGCCGTCGGCGTCGGCGGGCGGCGGTCCGCGTGGCTCCGAGCTCAGCGCCGAGCCGGCGTCGTCCTCCCGGCGCGAGCACCGCAGCGACAGCAGCGCCGAGCCGTAAGCGTACGGAGACGTCGACAGTGGCGCCGGCGGCGTCGGCGGCGGCGGGGGCGGCGGGGAGGACGCGCGGCGGCACGTCGAGTAGTTGTGGTCGAGGATCACCGACTGCAGCGTCGCGTCGCCCGCCTCGCAGCCGACCGGGCTGGGTGCCAGAGGAAGTGCGGTTAGTTTCGCGCGGGTTTCGGTGTGGCGAGATATCCGTAGGATCAGGGCATGGATGATAGGTATTTTCTGTTCGAGCAACATGACGCGGTCGGACACCCGCTAAGGAAAGCCAGTTGGCTTGTGATTTCCCTGTCTTCCTTGGTTGAATAAGCAGAGTCAATACACCGATTCCATTCAAGCAACGTGACGCGATCAGACACCCGCTAAGAAAAGCCAGTTGGCTTGTGATTTCCCTGTCTTCCTTGGTTTAACTGCATAGGCAATAATATTAAGATAGGATATACCAACAAAATCCAAGTGGCTTTTGAAATGCGTATATAAATCCTCTCGAAGTGCAAGATCTGGGTTTGAAATTTCGTTCCTCATAAAAAATATCTAGGGTGCAAACAACGATTTGTAAACATGCAAGCTTTTCAAGACATCTAGAAAACATCTAGTTAGTTACATTCCCGGTTACAAAGTATTGTTCTAAACTTAATTGCGCAGTATTAGACCAAAAACTAGTTCTGAAAATGAAGTATTGGTGGAAACCCCAAACAAATTTTCTGCCCACGTGAACAGGATCGAGTGACGAAACGTGTGATGAAACTTGTGATGAAACTTGTGACGGCAACTCACCGGTTTGTCTTGAGCCGGTGTCCGGAGGTGGACATCTGCGGCGGCTCGTTGAGCGTGATGCACGACGTGTGCGCCATCCTGCCAACCACAAAACCACGCGTTAAGCACTCGCCAGCATTCGCCATCAATAGTCTTCCACCGTTATGCAGTCGATGCGGTGTCTCATTAATAACTTGTAACTTTTACATTGGTTTTCGACAATCTATTTTCGTTGCCAGCAAAAGAGCTATTCAACCCAGAGAAAAATGACGTCAGATACCCACTGGACGTACTACCAGTTTCGAAGAAAATATAAGTTAGCTCTGCTAAATAACAAAGGTAGACAGGGAAATCACAGCCCGAATTGCTCATCATCATGACCATGATCTCATTATGATGTCATTTTGATTGAATGGACTAGGTGTATTAGATGTTTAGAAATCACAAAAACTAGAGTTCATTTAGTGGGAAAGCATACTTTTCCGCAGGGAGCACCAGTGTTCGAATCAAATCATCCAATCGAAATCACAACCCGAATTTCTCTACCTGACTTTAGCGAGTGGGTATCATGACGTCATTTTGATTGATTGAATGGAAAATGTGTATTTTCTGAGTTTTTACTGAGGCAGACGCTTTCCGATAAAGTTTGTGGCGTTGGAGTGTTACTCACCGGGGAGGCTCCCTCTTGGGCTGCGGCGGGGGGGCTTTGGGGGCTTCCGCCACGGGGAGGTGTCTTCTAGGACCTGGAACCGCCACTGGTGCGGTTGGCCTGTCGACAAACAAGCAAACAACGGTCAGTCATTGCAGCAAACTCCAAACATCTCGATGGCAGAGTTTCCTGCATCCTGCAGCCTGGTGAGATGTTTGCTGGCAGTGTCCTACATCCTACAGCCTGGTGAGATGTTTGCTGGCAGTGTCCTACATCCTACAGCCTGGTGAGATGTTTGCTGGCAGAGTGTCCTGCATCCTACAGCCTGGTGAGATGTTTGCTGGCAGAGTGTCCTGCATCCTACAGCCTGGTGAGATGTTTGCTGGCAGAGTTTCCTACATCCTACAGCCTGGTGAGATGTTTGCTGGCAGAGTGTCCTGCATCCTACAGCCTGGTGAGATGTTTGCTGGCAGAGTTTCCTACATCCTACAGCCTGGTGAGATGTTTGCTGGCAGTGTCCTGCATCCTACAGCCTGGTGAGATGTTTGCTGGCAGAGTGTCCTGCATCCTACAGCCTGGTGAGATGTTTGCTGGCAGAGTGTCCTGCATCCTACAGCCTGGTGAGATGTTTGCAGGCAGAGTGTCCTGCAACCTACAGCCTGGTGAGATGTTTGCTGGCAATGCGTCCTGCATCCTACAGCCTGGTGAGAGGTTTGCTGGCAGAGTGTCCTGCATCCTACAGCCTGGTGAGATGTTTGCTGGCAGAGTGTCCTGCATCCTAGCCTGGTGAGATGTTTGCTGGCAGAGTTTCCTGCATCCTACAGCCTGGTGAGATGTTTGCTGGCAGAGTTTCCTGCATCCTACAGCCTGGTGAGATGTTTGCTGGCAGAGTTTCCTGCATCCTACAGCCTGGTGAGATGTTTGCTGGCAGAGTTTCCTGCATCCCACAGCTTTGTGAGATGCTTGCTTATAAGTTGATGGCTACGTACTTAAATTAAAGATTTAATCATAATTAAATATTTGCAGATTGATAAGAGATTTGTATTTACCTGTTATTTGCCTTGTTGAGCATTGCTGGCACTTTGGGCACCATTCTGAAGAAGCAAAATAAGAAATCAGACATCAGACATCATCATTAGTAGGTAATGCAACTAACTGAAAAGCGTTCTCTTCGAGAAACCAGATGGACCAAACAGCAACTTCCCATTGCCCGCACAATAGATACTTGTTATCATATACAAAATAACGACTCAAAAATTGTATCTAGATTGTATCTAGAACTGATATCAGGGGTTAAGTATTGCCGGTTTTGATCCACGGACGACGGACGTTAGGAAGGACGTAAGCTTTCTCGGAGTTGTTGCGCAGACAACCCAACTACAACAACTCAAAGAAACTCAGTTTCCATTCAAAAGTCGGTCATCCTTCATGAACAATAGGTAACACATCGCCTGGAATCTGCGACAGACCCAAGCTTCAACCTCGGTAAGGATGCAACGTTCGACCAGACGGTTAAATCCTTAAAACATACCGACATATTCGACTTGTAAGCACCGAGCCGTCAACACACCAATTCCATTCTATCAAAATGACGTCATGATACCCACTCGCTAAAGCCAGGCAGAGCAATCCCGGTTGCGATTACAATTTAACCTTTTTTATTTAGCAGAGCCACTTAATATTTATTTCCAACTTGGCAGTACGTCCAGTGGGTATCCGACGTCATTGATCTCCGAGGACAAAAGGTCAGTTGACACGGACAACTATTGCCGACGTCAAAGCTGCGTTCAACAAACACATCGACAAATTGCCGACGTCAGAGCTGCGATCAATGACAACACATCGACGAAGCGTTCCCGACGGCGTGGACTCACCTGTTGTCTCGCTTCCTGCCCGGCGAGCCTGGTCCTGCCGGGCCGCCCTTGACCGGCTTGCACGGCGCCGGGCCCACAGCCTCCCGGGTCACCGGCATCAGCGTCTTGATCGTACCGGGCGACGGCGACGGCAATGTTTTCACCGACCCTGGCGACGGCAGGGTCTTCGCCAGCTCCACCTTCATCGGGGTCATCTTCACCGCCGAATCCATCTTCAAGGGCAAGGTTTTCGTCGACGGTTCGACCTTCAACGGGATTATTTTCATCGCGGGTTCCGTCTTCAACGGAATTATCTTCATCGCGGGCTCGACCTTCAACGGAATTATCTTCATCGCGGGTTCCGATTTTAACGGAATAATCTTCATCGCGGGTTCCGATTTTAACGGAATAATCTTCATCGCGGGTTCCGATTTTAACGGAATAATCTTCATCGCGGGTTCCGCTTTCAACGGAATAATCTTCATCGCGGACTCCGTCTTCGTGGCGACAACCTTCAGCGTCGGCTCCGTCTTCAACGGCACAATCTTCACCGCGGGTTCGACCTTCGACGGCAGCTCTGCTTTGGCCGGCACGACCTTCACCAGCGGCTGCTCCGGCGGCGGCACCTTTCCGACGGCGTCCGCCTTGGCCGGCACGACCTTGACGGCCGCCGCCACCTCCGCCGTCTTGACGGCAACGTCGGCGGGCGGCCGCTCCTCCCCCGCGGCCGCCGCTGCTGCCGCGACGCAAGCCTTGGTCGACGGCAGCAGCACGCGCAGCCCGGCCGCGTCCGCCTTGCCGTGCCGCGCCGCTCGGAACTCGACGTTGCGCGCGCGCTGCGTGGCGGCGGCGGCGGCGGACGCGTGGAGGCGGGAGTCGGGCGGGTAGGTGCGCGGCGCAGCGTCCGGGGGGCGGGGCGTCGGCGGCGGGGGCGGGTCCGGGCTGCCGCCGCCGCGGCCTTCCAGTTGGTCGATCAGCTCGGCCGTCGTCAGCGTGCGCGCGGCGCCCACCTGCCGGATAAGAGGTTAGGTTGGTCGGTTGCCGGTGTTTAATGACGCGCTGTTTTGACAGCTGGCCCTGTGGCGCTGGTCTGACGGCGTCGGTGAATGAAAGGGTGATGATGGACCTAGCCTAGCCTAGAATGGAGGAGGGGAAACCCGGTGCCGGCACGTAGCCTACTCCTGTCCAAAAGCACCGAGGAGACCACCAGCTTTACATCCCGTTTGAAGGACGGTACGACTCGAAACAACAGGATTCCTCCGCTAATCCGTGCTGTCGAGAGGTTGACAAGCAAGGCGAGTGAAGTTGTCGTACTAACTTCAAACCCTCCGACCTCTCTCCCGAACAGAACTGATCATGTGCATGATGGTCATGATGGATGTTGCTTAACTTCGGTGATCTCACAAGAACCTGTGTTTCCAACATGCCGTAAGAAAGGTGCTTGGCTTTGCTTGGATGACGTTGAGGCGAGACTACCTTTTTGATTGTTGACGCTAGTTTATAGTTTATCCAGTCACACTCAAACATTGGCTGCCACTTGCCTTTCACCACCTAATGATAATAAATCCACAAGGCGCCATTTAAAAATAGCAAATTCGAACCATAGTACAGTAGCTCAATGATTTTTTTACGACTTCCATACCTTCTAGATTTTAACTAGTCACTTCATTATTGCCGTGCCGTTATATACTAATTAGCAATAAAGGTAAATGAGTGACTGGAAATTTATTCGGCATCGTGTTGGGCAATCATATCGACTACCATCGCTGAGCGATCCGCTTTTCCGCTCCAGGATATTCGCAAATTAAATCGACTTTACCTGTATGATGACGTTGAGGTCAGCAAGCTTGGGGTCCGTCATGGCAGCGGGGGCAGCGGCGGCAGCTGCGGCAGCGGGGGCGGAGGCGGCAGCGGGGGCGGCGGCGGCAGCGGGGGCAGGGGCGGCGGGCCCCGCGGGGCGGGCATGCTGGTCTCGGGCGGAGGCCAGCGCGGCGGCCGAGCCTCCTAGCGCTTGCAGCTCCAGGTTAGGGTCCGTCCAGGCGCTCCCTGCGCGGAAAAAACACAACAAAGGGGTCAGTAACGGCTCGAAACAACTGCTGGTTGCTGTGGGATACAAGCTACGCTAGCAACAGCTAGGTTAGGGTCTGCCACTGCGCAAGTGTTCGACACAACGCTGGCTGCTGTGGGATACTAGCTACGCTAGCAACAGCTAGGTTAGGGTCTGCCGCTGCGCAAGTGTTTGACACAACGCTGGCTGCTGTGGGATACTAGCTACACTAGCAACAGCCAGGTTAGGGTCTGCCGCTGCGCAAGTGTTTGACACAACGCTGGCTGCTGTGCCGTAAAGTAACGTACTCGTAAGTAATAAACGCTACAGAAAACGTTACGCCCAAGTTGCACGCAACGTTCAATCGCAGACAAACATTAGACAACCTGCGAGCAGCCGTCTTTCTATCTCCTTGGAGGCCAACAGCCAAAAACTCACTTAATATCAACACAAAAGTTGGTTATCAGGTTATCTGGTATCTAGTATCTGGTCCATTAATTGGTAAAACTCCCTGGTGCAGTTGAAAGCTTGAGGTTCGACTTCCTATGTGGAAATTTTGGATTGGATATTTTGTTTCCTGTCAACGTGACCCTCTTTGACCCCATCATCAGGATTTAGAGCAGTTCTTGGAGCAAGAACCAGGCAACAGATTGATACAAACATGTCACCAGCTCCACTCGATCCCCACCCTTCAAGGCGACATCGACTTCACTAGCAGCCAGGGCTGCAGCAGCCACGGACACCGTTCCAACTTCTGACTCCGCGCATTGTTGCTTAACTTCGGTCGGCCATTTCTGTTTTAAGTCAACCTAGTCTTGCTCCAAGGTTAACCAATCTGGCCTTGCTGAAAGGTATCACAACCTAGCCCTGCAGGAAGGTATCCCAGCCTAGCCTTGTCGAAGGTATCACAACCTAGCCTTGCTCGAAGGTATCCCAACCTAGCCTTGCTCGAAGGTATCCCAACCTAGCCTTGCTCGAAGGTATCACAACCTAGCCTTGCTCGAAGGTATCACAACCTAGCCTTGCTCGAAAGTATCCCAACCTAGCCTTGCTTGAAGGTTTTGCCAGCAGCAACATAAGGACCGATATGATTTGCTCGCGTGATAAACTGGGCCTCGATCTAATTGAACCCAATCAAACCCGCGGAGCAAGAAAACAAACAATTTATAAAAGACAGTTGCGAGTTGTTTGACCCCGATTGCTGGATGACCTTTTCAGGGCTGGAAGCACCGAACCACTACACAGCGGTCGCGACTGCCAAGGCATGGACACCCCTGTCTTGAACCACGGCTTCGTGAACACTCGGTTCAGTCGCGATGAGGATGAGCGTTACGTCATGCTGAGTAAGGACCGAGATTGATTTAGTGGAAACAGGAAAAAATGCTTAAAAAACTTCGGTAATAACGTAGTGAGACGAGTGATCCTTTTATAGCAATACATGCCTATTCTATTCGATCAAAATGACGTCATGAAACCCACTCGCTAAAGCCAGGCAGAGCATTTCGGTTTGTGATTTCCCTGTCTTCCTTTGTTATTAAGCAGAGCTAATTAATCTTTTTTACAAACTGGTAGTACGTCCAGTGGGTATCTGACGTCATTTTTCTGTGAATGGAAGTGTATTATTATCCTCTTCACTAGCGGAACCTTTGAGGGACGAGGAGGCTGTTATTGTAGGGGGGGGGGGGGGGGGTGTTGCTGTCAAGATAAGCGAGACAAAGACATATTGATTCGCCGGCCGACACACTAGGTAACTGTCATCGGTGCAGCATTCCTCAATCGGGGCGTTGAACAATCGTATGTCATTTATTAAACGGGATGTGCGACGACATCTTGTTTGTCAAAGCAAAATGGCGCTTGTATGACTAATATTATCATAACAAATAAATGTAAATTCTATTTGAAATCGAGCGTCAAACCGCTCAAAAAAACAAGTGCAGTTATCATCCGGAAAAGTTACTCTGTTTTATGTCAACTGTCAGTAGACGCTTGAGATTGAGCATCAGTGGCAAACAAAGCCTCTTAAAATATTATGTAACTTGACAACAAGATACAGAGTTAGTAAGTGCAGCAAGATGAAGCAAGAAGCAAGATGGCGGCGAGCGAAGGGCAGGGTCGTGCAGCGGAATCAATTGTTAGCGAAGTCTGCACGAAGAAAGTACGAGCAAAACAAGTCTGCTGTTTTCCCAATCATCGTACATACAGGCTGTTAGGTTCATAGAGGGCGCGCTACAAGCAGAGAGTGGCCGAGCGCGATGCTGAATCCCAGCCAATGTGCAAACAGGCAGGGTTGATACTCAGCCCGTCATGCAGTCAGCCACTCTCTGCCGGCCGGTGCTCTCGCTGGTTCAACCACGTGACCACTTTGTGAGCACCAAACGGGTTTCCGCCTTTCGCTTTCGACAACGCCAATCGCTCGCCGGCAGCGTTTTTGCAGCTCAATTGTTTAAATCGGCGCTTCAACGTCCCACCGAACGCGTTGCACGTTCCCAGCCGTCCGCCTCGCACCCAGCGTGCTACGCGCTTCAACGTCCCACCGAACGCGTTGCACGTTCCCAGCCGTCCGCCTCGCACCCAGCGTGCTACGCGCTTCAACGTCCCACCGAACGCGTCGCACGTTCCCAGCCGTCCGCCTCGCACCCAGCGTGCGACACGCTTCAACGTCCCACCGAACGCGTCGCACGTTCCCAGCCGTCCGCCTCGCACCCAGCGTGCTACGCGCTTCAACGTCCCACCGAACGCGTTGCACGTTCCCAGCCGTCCGCCTCGCACCCAGCGTGCGACACGCTTCAACGTCCCACCGAACGCGTCGCACGTTCCCAGCCGTCCGCCTCGCACCCAGCGTGCTACGCGCTTCAACGCCCCACCGAACGCGTCGCACGTTCCCAGCCGTCCGCCTCGCACCCAGCGTGCTACGCGCTTCAACGTCCCACCGAACGCGTCGTACGTTCCAAGCCGTCCGCCTCGCAGCCAGCGTGCTACGCGCTTCAACGTCCCACCGAACGCGTCGCACGTTCCCAGCCGTCCGCCTCGCACACAGCGTGCTACGCGCTTCAACGTCCCACCGAACGCGTCGCACGTTCCCAGCCGTCCGCCTCGCACCCAGCGTGCTAGGCGCTTCAACGTCTACGACCTGGACGTTTCGTCAGGACGTTTTCGTTGTTGTGGGGAAGCGAACAATTAGGGGGGCGTATTGACCCCAAACAGCATGCATGTAACCTCTCGATAACGACGACGGAACCGGAAAATGTAAACACGATAGCGCGGTCGTATTCGACGACGAGGTTTCATGGCTTGACAGTTCTTGAAGAGGAAGTCGGTTTGCTTTGTGTTTACCAGCCGGTCAAGCGGTGAATACTAATTAGTATTTCGTGGCTCAGCCTTGTCCCTTGCCAAGGTCAACCAAACTCGGACAGGAGGATTCCTCCACCGATTCGTGCTGTCGCGAGGTTGACAAGCAAGCCAAGTGAAGCTGTTGCACCGGCTTGAAACCCTGCAGCCTCCCAGCAGACACAGAACAACTCCAACAGCAGGATTCCTCCACCGATCCGTGCTGTCGAGAGGTCGACAAGCAAGCCAAGTGAAGCTGTTGCACCGGCTTGAAACCCTGCAGCCTCCCAGCAGACACAGAACAACTCCAACAGCTGGATTCCTCCACCGATCCGTGCTGTCGAGAGGTCGACAAGCAAGCCGAGAGAAGCTGTTGCACCGGCTTGAAACCCTGCAACCTCCCAGCAGACACAGAACAACTCCAACAGCAGGATTCCTCCACCGATCCGTGCTGTCGCGAGGTCGACAAGCAAGCCGAGTGAAGCTGTTTTACCGGCTTGAAACCCTGCAACCTCCCAGCAGACACAGAACAACTCCAACAGCAGGATTCCTCCACCGATCCGTGCTGTCGAGAGGTCGACAAGCAAGCCGAGTGAAGCTGTTGCACCGGCTTGAAACCCTGCATCCTCCCAGCAGACACAGAACAACTCCAACAGCAGGATTCCTCCACCGATCCGTGTTGTCGAGAGGCCGACAAGCAAGCCGAGTGGAGCTGTTGCACCGGCTTGAAACCCTGCAACCTCCCAGCAGACGCAGCATGCAACACAGGTATGCCTAGCGGGTAGCGCATCGCTCGCCGCTCTGCTAGAATCGGTGCCAAGTTCGTGTGACCTTGACGCCTGGGACCGCGATCAAGTTTGCAACGCGACGTACTCGACGCTATACAGAAGTCCGTGTAGTGGGGCAGCCACCAACACCTATTGCATACTCGGTCGCGACCTTGGGCATAACTCTCGGTTTGACTGGCTCTATGTGTCTGTGTACGTTGTGTGTGTATGTAAGTGTCTCTGTGTTTGTGAGCTCTGTCTCTGAGAGAGAGAGAGAGAGGTGTAAACAACAATAGAAGCACGCTGGACACATGCGTGCAGTGGCGCGGTCAGACACCCGCTAAGAAAAGCCAGTTGGCTTGTGATTTCCCTGTCTTCCTTGGTTGAATAAGCTGAGTCAATACACCGGTTCCATTCAAGCAACGTGACGCGGTCAGACACCCGCTAAGAAAAGCCAGTTGGCTTGTGATTTCCCTGTCTTCCTTGGTTAAATAAGCAGAGTCAATACACCGATTCCATTCAAGCAACGTGACTCGGTCAAACACCCGCTAAGAAAAGCCAGTTGGCTTGTGACATCCCTGTCTTCCTTGGTTGAATAAGCACCGCTTTGCATCGCAATAAGCCTTGGTTAAATTCACCGATTGACACCGATTCATTACACATTTATTCATAGACCAATGAAATAGCTTTCTGAAAACTAAAGTGCTAAGAGTAGGAAAAGAGAGGAGTCTTCAGAAAACATGTCGCGTTTAAGTTTCCGAAATACCAACCACAATCACCCTCGCCGACCAAGAGATGATTGTAATTACATTTCGAAAAATCTCGTGTTTGCCTAAGATATGATTTAAAAATAAAAATAAGAACACTAGTTGACTTGTAGCCGGAGTAGTGGCGGATAGACTTATTCCACTCAGAGACAAATGACGTCCGATACCCACTGGACGTACTACCAGCTTGGAAAAATATTCATAAGCTATGCTAAATAACAATCACAACCCGAATTGCCCCATCTGGCTTTAGCGAGTGGGTATCATGACGTCATATTGATTGAATTTTCATTTAATGGACTAGGTGTATTCCTGTGAAAAGCAGCAAAAAAAATCTAGTCGCCGGCAAAAGCAAAAAATCAACAGCAAGCCCAGTGCCGGCCACGTTGCCAACTCAACCCCGGCCCACGTTGTCCCAGCAGCGAGCGGCAATCTGGCAACGTCTCAGCCACCGCTCAACGAGGCTCGCAATGGGATGTCGGCCGAGCCGTGGAGAGGGGGGGGAGGAGGGGGCGTGGCCTGATGACGTCACGTTGCTAGCAGCAGATTCACAAGGCGCCGAGGTCGGCACAGCATCCCAGATACAGCGCACACACACACACCAACCAACCAGCACACGTACACGCTGCTAGGCGGCGTTGTTCCGTCGGTCGGGCGGGGGCGTTTGGACGGCTTGGGGACGGTACTTTTCACTTGCGTTTGCGATTCATTGTGCCGACTAGACTAGGTTTGACGTAAACGTCGTCGGTGGGGCGTTTAGACGGCTCGCTAGAGAAATTGTGTTCCTTTGTTTACGTTTCACGATCCACGCCGCATCGGCATGGAGGCGTTCAGAGAGCTTGGCGTATCCGATGACGTATTCGAGGCGATAGGAGAGGCGTTTAGACGGTTTGCAATGTTTTTTCGGATTCGTGACAGTGAAAAGGATTGTCAAAATCCTGTTTGTTGCAGTGTCCTCTTGTATTTGACAGTGGGGGGGCGTTTCATGAAAATGGTGGGGAAATAATTCAAGATGGGTTCTAAAAATTAAATACGATTTTGGCGGCAAGCAAGTCTCGTCTGTCAGCTGTCAGCTGTCATCTGTAAGAATAAACAACACGACTCTAGTTTACAGTTCACTGAGCAGCTTTCAGTCAGCAGCAAGCAAGCAGCAAGCAAGCAAGCAAGCAAGCAAGCAAGCAAGCAAGCAAGCAAGCAAGCAAGCAAGCAAGCAGCAAGCGAGCAAGCAAGTAGCAAGCAGCAAGCAGCAAGGAAGCAAGCAAGCATGCATGCAGCAAGCATGCAGTAAGCAAGCATGCAGCAACAAGCAAGCAAGCAAGCAAGCAAGCAAGCAAGCAGCAAGCAAGCAGCAAGCAAGGAAGCAAGCAAGCAAGCAAGCAAGCAAGCAAGCAAGCAAGCAAGCATGCAGCAAGCAAGCAAGCAAGCAAGCAAGCAAGCAAGCAAGCAAGCAAGCATGCAGCAAGCAAGCATGCAGCAAGCAAGCAAGCAAGCAAGCAAGCAAGCAAGCAAGCAAGCAAGCAAGCAAGCAAGCATGCAGCAAGCAAGCAAGCAAGCAAGCAAGCATGCAGCAAGCAAGCAAGCAAGCAAGCAAGCAGCAAGCAAGCAAGCAAGCAAGCAGCAAGTAAGCAAGCAGCCAGCTGACAACCCATTGACTCGTAGCGGTTCCCACACTCGCAAAGCAAATTTGGCATGAATATGCACAAGACTGACCCTAGGCCTACCGTAATCCGACAGCTTCATCATATAAACAGCCAGCAAAGCAGGAATTGCCGACGAAACACAACGAAAACACAGCGAACAATCCGATCATTAAATGATTAACAAACATATAAAACTACGCGCGATTGATGGACGCGAACTGAGAATTTGACAAAAAAGGTGAATTGAAACCGAAAAAAACTTATCTAACAACGTCTACCGCCTGGAAAAATGGCGGCAAACGAGAGATTTGGGGGTGGGGGCTCTCCTTGTACCATTGTTGCGTCGGATCTGTCAGAGATCATCGACACCCCGCCTCGATCTGGCTGTCAGACGGTGACAGCTGTCAAACACTGACACCTGTCAAAACCCCTGACATTCCAAGTGGAAATCACATGCGAGCAGTTCCTAGTGTCAACACTCGGTTGTCTCGGAGATTTTCAACCTCGGAAAATGTTCGATTTCCTGGACCGTCAAGATGCCGGGCACAGATGCGTCGTCTGATACAAATGCAACTTCGATTGACTGACTACTGGTGTTTAACGACGCACTGTTTTGACGACTGGCCCTGTGGCACTGGTCTAACGGCGTCGGTGAATGAAAGGGTGATGATGAACCTAACCTAGCCTAGAAGGGAGGAGGGGAAACCCGGTGCCAGCACGTAGCCTACTCCTGTCGAAAAGCACCGAGGGGACCACTGGCTTTACGTCCCTTCCGAAGGACGGTACAACTCGAACAACAGGATTCCTCCGCTAATCCGTGCTGTCGAGAGGTTGACAAGCACGGCGAGTGAAGTTGTCGTACTAACTTCAAACCCTCCGACCTCTCTCCCGAACAGAACTGATCGTGTGCATGATGGTCACCCATCCAACACAACTCAGAGCGATGTTGCTTAACATCGGCGATCTCACGAGAACTTCCAACATGCCAAATCGTTCGGGCCATGCAGCTTCACAGCCTTGATTAAAGTTCATGCAGATTCCAAAAAGATACCAGAGTCTCCGAAACAGAATCAGGTTCTATTCAAACGCCAAATTCAAATCGTTATTTGCAAATCAAACAAATACTTAATATGATTCGGACGAATTTTAGTTTTAAGATTATAAGCTTTTGTCAATTTCGCCCTCTTCGCCCAAAGATAACGCTGAAATCGACAAATTTTTGTTTGAGAAATATTCAAATTGGAATATAATTTTTAAATAACTATTTGGACGGCTTTTAATAAATACACGATTGACAACTTCGCCCAAACATCAAGCTGAACTTGACGAATTTTTGTATAGCTTTAGAAATAATTAGACCGACAGTAAGCTTGTCGGTCAACCTCAAATGGTACAAACCCTAGCGAACGGTTGTCACGGCAAACCCAACCCTCCAAATATAATAGCAGCCAGTGCAGAGCAAGTCCAGCGTACAGAGCTCATCTCGAGCACGCCAGCAGCGCTACCGGGTTGCAAACAATCTCACGGTCAAGTCGGCGACCTTGGGTAAACATGCAAAACATCGCAGGGTATAACTATACCAACATTCCAACATTACACCATCATTCCTGATCCTGCACGCAGGTACCGCTTTCAGTCGATCGTATCATTCCATTCTATCAAAATGACGTCATCATACCCACTCGCTAAAGCCAGACAGAGCAATTCGGGTTATGATTTCCCTATCTTCCTTTGTTATTTAGCAGGGCTAAATAATATTTTTTTCCAGCCCGGTAGTACGTCCAGTGGGTATCTGACGTCACTTTACGCCGAGTGGAATGGGAGCTATCGGCGGCGGGTAAACAACGAGATGTCATAGCCGACGGAGATGCGATTGAATCGCTGCAGGGTGCAGCTGCCCCCCCCCCCCCCACCACTACCACCCCTAAAAACGAGCCAAGCTAACCTAACCTACCGCCGCACGGATTTCCCGAAATTCCTTTGTTTTCAGGGACACATCCGTCGACAGTAGCCGCCGGATCAATACGCGGCGCGTAGGTCGTTGTCACCCCCCCCCCCACCCCACAAGGGGCAAAATGAGACCCTTGTGGGGTGGGGGGCAGACGGGGCGTGACGTCATGCCGGCGGGACGGAGCGCCACTTTCAGGGCCGTCGGGAAAATCGATTTTCCGACGCGCATGCGCGCGCAATGGCGGCCATTTTCCGACCCCCCCCCCCCCCCCCCCCATCGGCGGGGGCTGACATATCCACGTAGCGCCCGTCACGTCGCGGATTCATTGTGTTTTGGGTTTCGGCCCCCGTGGGGCGGCACGGGGGGGGGGGGGGGAGGCGTTTTGGGAACGGTGACCTGGCATCCGGTTACGTGCTGGTCAGGGGGGTGGTGAGGGGCGGGGGCGGTTTTGACAGATTCGCCCGCGAATTCCTGTCGCGCCCTCTTTTGACAGCCGGCTCGAGGTTGCTTCATTTTGACAGCTCTTTGGAGGACATGACATCACAGAGTCATCGCAAAGATCTTGTTTTTTATTTCGCTATCTCTTGCAGAGGTCAGGGGCCGAAGGTCTCGATTGTTTACACTTTTTAATCTTGACTTGCTTGTTTTTTAACTCATTAACTAGGGAGGAAGATTTGTTTCAGAGGAATTCTGCTTCTTTTCAAGTGAATCAAGGGACTGCAGCTTGTGGCTGGTGTAAATCAAGGAGTAAGCTTTGTCTAGCATTGTCTGGTACGCCTAGCAAGGTCTATAACATGGTCTAGATATGGTCTATATCATAGTCTAGCATGGTCTATAACATGATCTAGTAACATGGTCTAGCATGGTCCACAAAACGGTCTATAATTTGGTTTATACATGGTCTAGCATCTAGCCTTGTCTAATATAGTATGGTCTAGCTAGGGTCTATAACATGGTTCTTTAATATTATGGTCTAGTATAGCATGGTCTAGCATGGTCCACAACATGGTCTAGCATTGTCAAGTAAGATCTAGCCTTGTCTAATGTCTAGTATAGCATGCTCTAGCAATGGCTGGTTCCGTACAAGCGATGTGTCATCTTTCCGTATCTCAGATGCAAAGGTGATGCTGTCATGAGAGCGAAATAAAAAAGCTATTTTTAAAACAACAGATTCAGAGGTCTTTATTATTACCTGTGTGGGAAAGCCTCGGTACCTTCAACCTAATCTCTCGCCAACATCTTAGATAGCTTTACTAGATCAATAATACAAGTGGAACTTTTTTTCTTCTCTAATGATAAGAAATATTAACTAATAAATATTGTAGCAGCCACTTATCAGGTGAGGTAACCTAAATCTACTAGGTTACAAATAATTATATTTTTTCTTTACTAAAAGAAATTGTTTTATCATTGCATCAATTATTTGCAGTTAACTGACAGCGACATCTGACAACTGACTTAAATTAATAGATTGAGATTCTTAAGATTCCAAAGATCCGAGTATGTACAAGAAGTTGACGGTAAGTAATTTCAGGTGGTCAGAGCAGCTTAGAGCACCCTCAGGATTTGCCGATTGGAATTCAGGTTCCTAAACTATTGCCTTTTAATTAGCAACGGCTACGCCTACGTGGTGGACATGGTACAATAAAACTGATAACTTCAGTTCCAATTGCATTATGAACTAGGAAAGAGTATCGATTCGTAAGATTCACCTTGCCTTCTTGTAAAGAAGCCAATTCTATGTCTGTATTAACGATGCTTGCTTAGGTAACGCCTTTGTGGTCCTATTTCAATTGCGCCAGCTTGTATAAGATCAAAGCCACTTTGAAGGAAGCGATACGCATTCGGAATTGTTCTCAGAAAGGAGGTAAAAATATCGGACAGACCGCACCTACCATCTGAACAACTAGCCAAAGGCTAATGCAAAGACGCATCATAACAAAGGAGACCTGCGCAAAAATTCGTCAATGCTTCCAGCAAATTGAGGCCCATTTGGAAGACACTGACATTTGTCACAAATTGATGAGGAAATAGGCTTAGCGAGTATTGACCTAAGGTAGTAATGGCTGCCTAATGATTTGAGCCTGGGGTACTAGAATATGAAAAGGGGGTGGGTACCTACTACCGACAGACCTTGAGATTAAAATAACTAACAAAATATAAGAGTTAGGTTAGAAATTATAAATTGCAAAGCTAAAATCTCTCGGAATACGAATAATAGAAGGGGTTTGAATAGACTTAGATATACGTAAGTCAAACGATGTTTGGTGAGTCCAGTCTGAAAGGTAGAATAGGCTTAACTTTGAGGGGACTTTTCAACATCAACGAATCCCAGGGCAATTTCGGGGTTGCGATATAAGTAATGTATTATGTTGGTGCTAATGATGAGGATTATGAATTGTACTCATAATTATACGAATAGGAGAGGAAATAAGCTGAAAAGCAACTTGGCAGAGCCAGAGTTGGATATGACCTCAAAGCAAATATAACCTAATGAGATCCGTTTAGGAAGAAGTGCACAGTGTGAGAATTATAGCGGGCTATAGAAGTGCCGTAAAAATGCATTTGAAACGAGTTTACAAGCTAGAAATAGATCATTTTGTATTTTAGTTACCTGAATCTGACAGCGAAACGGTTGAAGTGTAGGTACGAAAATGTAAACAGCGTCATTTTAAAGTCAATTCGTAACTATCAGCGAGAAAAATCACATCACACGCTCGCGTAACACTGTTAGTAATATGCTAATAACATTTCGTATCGTCTATTCACTCGGAATACGTCTAGATTTCCACTTAAAGATAGACATAGCATCAGAAATAACCAACCAAACTAATGATGGCGGCGATTCTCTCAGAGTACAAAACAAAGGGTTTCATGGCTACTAGCAAAACGCCTCGAACCCAAAATACTGCTTCCGCTATAATGCTTTTCTGAACGCGCTCCGCCCGGAAGAATCAATAAGGAAAAGATGGCGGACTGTCAATGTCACTTTTAAACCTTTTCAAATAATATTTACATAGGACTAATTAAGAATACTTCCAAATGGCAGAGGACTTTGTAGATTCAATCCTGAGATGTGGTTTATATTTAGGAGCAATATTTCAACTCGTTTTCATCGCGGCGGCCGTAATAATTCCAGATAAAATACCAGACCTGAGTTCAAGCAGCACAAAGGTCTGTTGCTATTTTCTTTATTTGTTTGATTTTAAAATCTTTCTGGGAAAATAATAATCAAGTCTTCTTTCTTAGGAGCTGGAAGCCAGTGACGACGAGGGCTCGGATCACAGTTCTCCGCAAGCTACACCCAGGCGGCCTCACGCTCATCACACAAATCGACGGAAGATGGAGAAAAAGAAGCGGAGATAGGTTCTGCGTCGATTCATTCAATCTCCCATCCCATTTCGCCTATAATACAATCAAATAATGCTTAGCTAGATGCAGTATTATATTAGCAATCAATTAACTTAGCTGGCTATTAGTTGTATTTGCCATTTTATTGCATCCCTTGTAACTATTTATTTCTAATAGAAATTTTGATATTCAGGTACATTTATTGAAACTGATATTATTCTTAAGCATTGACTATACTAGGAATAAGTACTTCATTTTTTACCAGTATTTTGTGTTGAGGCATTAAGTGAGAATAAAGAAACAAAGTGTATATAAAATTCATCCTTTTCGTTGATATAGCACACCTTGACAGAATACAAGAAACCTCGTGATTGAATTGCAGCACATTCCTCGCTCCCTGATGGAAGTGATCATCCCCGCTGTATGAAAGAACAGGAAGTGTGCAGGTTAACATTCCACAATCAGTAGGTACGAAAGATACTTTCATTAACAGCTACACTCTCTAGCAAGTTTGACAACTAGGGGGAATAGGCAAAGGAACTGTGGATGGTGTACTTGCATATAAGTTACAAATTTAACACTTCAAGATTGTAGGTACTTGCATCCTTATTCAATGTTAAAATCAATAATAAGTTTAAAGTATGAGATCATGGAATCTGTCCATATGGTGTCATAGTCAACCACTATGCAATTTAAGTCAGATGATGTAAAAGATTATACTAGGCCTATGGCAAATTTTTTATATTAGATCATGTTGATATAAGTGTTGAGAGTTTATATTATAATACCTATAAAAACTTTGGCTTCGCCCCAAAGCACGCCGGGGGGGTTGGCGGCCGGAGGCCGTAGGGGCAGAGCCCCTAGTTTATATTATAATACCTATAAGAACTTACAACATCAATGGAATATTTCTTTAAATGCTTTGTTTGTTAAACAAAATATATGTTGTGAATAGAACAATAAGAAATTCAGATTTAGATAGTGACTTGGACTTCTTCGTCGAGCCTGGATTTATCAGCGGTGCCGAGTCTGCTAGCTGACGTCGCGGACGGGGAAACAGAGGCTTCCCTAGAAAGACAAACAGTCACATTAACGATACAAACGTGCATCGTATTATAATCTATTATAATTGTTATTTTCTTCTAGTCTTTGTTTTAGTCAAATCATATATTTTTTTCCTCCTTTCTTTGTAATCTGTAAGCTAAGCCATCAATAGAATCGCCTGTTATAAACCCACCGTTATTTTTTGAAGTATTAACCATGTGTCAGGCCACAAGATGTCCTCGAAGGCAGTGCTGACGACAGAAGAAAGAATCGCTCCCAGACGTCTACTTGTTGTGAAGCCTACTTTTGTGAAGCGAACATCGTTATTTTAATTAGTGCACATTGAACCAAGACCACCAATCGAATGAGTGATTCCTGACCTCTGTCCCTGGGATCAAATTACTGGGGTTTGAATTTTCGTCATTGTTTCGTAGCAGAGCATAGAATATGTATTTGACTCGGAGCAAAGTGACGTCAGATACCCACTGTACGTACCACCACTATGGGAAAATATATTATTAACTTCTGCTAAATGATAAAGGAAGATAGGGAAATTACACCCCGAATTGCTCTGCCTGGCTTTAGCGAGTGGGTGTCATGACGTCATTTTGATGAATGGAATGCTGCCATAATTGTGTTCTGTAACCAAGCATCCATCCATCTGGACCTAACTCCGTTACATTCGGCTCGTTAGCAAGAGTTAAAGCACCCATAAAACCGTTCGGCCTGTTTACCAATCACGGCCAGGTAAGTCAAACACAATTTTCATTCTTGCTACCCAATGATTCACACCACAATTTGGGAACTAATTAATTGTAGGAATACGCTAAATACGCTAAAGCTTATTGAACTTAATTGGTGATCTAGGTATGTTTAACCAACCTGGCTTGAACATCGAAAACACAGGTAACTTTTCAATAACATGCCTGTTAGTTCTATTTCTTCAACAATGGAGTATTTTTACATCAAGTTATCTTCTATGTCGATATAATTTATCATTTCTTAGTATTTGCTCTGCATTTTTCCTCAACAGCCCTTTGCAAAATGCTGCATATTATATTGTTTTGAAAATTAGTGTAACTTACATTACACACAAATATTTAACGAATGCTTCAAGAGCTACGTGGCGTTCGAAACATATTTGTGCCGCATTCGAGACAAAGATGGAATGCTCCTCTAATGTTTGCAATCGCAACGAGCAAACAGAAATCGTGGAACATTTCAAATCCTCACAGCACTCTTTGCTTACTTTCAGATCAAAGATACACAAGAAACACTTTGTTTTTCTTTAAATTGAAAACAATGATCCATTTGTAACCGCACAAATTAATAGCTGGCAATTCTGCGTCAAGCATCTGCGTGAAGCATCTCTATAAAACAAAATGTCTCGATTTTCATCTGAAGGTAGTAACATAAACTTGCGTTAGAATTTAACATCCATTCCATTCCCAATTCAGTTGCTTTTAAAACATCGTAAGATCAGACATTCAATTGAAACGAAGAATCCGATACACAATAATATACCATTACAATTCTTAATATTATTAACTATATAGTCGTTAAACATTTAATGAGTTGTAAGTTTTTATACAATATTTCACACGTAGCGGACTATTTCTTTAACTATCAACATGAAGCAAGATTTGCAAAAACCAATCAGTTTTTCTATCGGTCCAAACAACTCGATCTTGTCTCCGAAACCAAAACACGAAACGGGTAACGGTGCTTATTTCAAATTAGAGATCATGCACGGAATTCGATAAAGATATCGCTTGTTTCCTAAGCTAATTGAAAGAAAAAGACTGTTCCTGAGAATATTTAAGAATGTTAACAATTACAGTAAAAAATCAAAGCATCGATAAAAGCTCTAAAAGGCAGCATTAAATATTATTTGAAAAAAACGACGAATCACAAACTGCCTGCTGAAACGAGCCTGCAGGGAAACTTTCAGCGCAAAATCCTTCATGCACAATGAGACAAAATCAAGCCACTTTAACCACACAACGGATGGATTTCAACAAATCTTGCTTCACACACATTTGTATCGCACAATCGGAATGTAGAGAGAATGTACAAGTGAAGTTGACGCTATTTACAACGTAATATACGACCTTCTCACGCAGAGCTTATCAATTATATATACTTTATTAGCATGTTTATCTTTATCGTATCATATCATAGTATATAGGTACAGGTATTTCATGTTGGATGCTGTTGCCTAAGCAAAAATAAAATAAAAAAATACTACTAAAACAATACGGAACAAATCTCTCTAAATGATTTATAAATACTAAATGAATATCTCTCATTGGATTCTAGCGTGACGAGGCTGCAAGTTTGATGATAAACTATTCGTGAAGGGTGGACAAGAATGCTTTCGGCTGTTCCTTGACAATCAAGGAAGTTATACCAATTTCAATTTCAAGATGTCGGGACAAAAAGAAAATACTAATTCCCAACATGCTACATGTCGCCGCCCTGAAAAACAAAAACTCAGTCCGATTACCCAAAATCAAGCCACTTTTAGACAAAAACTGTAAGAACGCAAAAAAGTCAAAAACAAAATTCGTGAAAACACGATACGATGAGGCAAACAAAATCTTTACAAACACTGTGATGCTTTGCAGTGGCGTGAATCGGTAAGCTTCCTTGAAAACAAAAGAGACTGACACTTAGCCGTCCGGAATTCGAGTCCCTGACTGGCTTAACAGAAGCAAAGACCGAAACCTGATCAGCGATGAGCAGCAAATAGCTTAAAGTTTTGTTTCGGATCTTGGCTTCGACCGCAATCAATTGATTAAGTATCGACGTAGGATTAGGTATCGCTTGCTTGCAGCATTCACCGACTCTGTGCTGAATCTTGACTCAAAGTCAAATAGCAGGACGCTAACAGCTAGGTTAAATAGATCCTAGAGAATATTCTGACCGCAAATGACTGAATGTTGACACGATTATGACACTCATGGACTCGAACCAGGTTTACAAACGTTCGTTGCCGGAAATGAGTAGGTTAAATCTTCGCGGACGGGCGCAACTAAACGTGAATTAGTACAGCCGAGGCTCGCTAGCGGAAGTTTCGTCAGTTCACGCGACCAGGACGAGCGATGGAGAGTGGCGGAACGAAATGCGTGTGACGGGGAAAGCGCTGGGTTTCCGGCGCGGTGAAACACAAGGACGCCGCGTCGTCGCTCGCAACCAAACGATCGAAACGCACGGGGATACAAACGTAGGTTTCTCGACGGACATTGAGACACGTGGTCCAACGACCGATCTTCCACCGAGCAGTCACAGAACCAGCTACCAATCGGGTGGGAACGTTTCCGGCCGCCGTTTCATCGACTCCTAGCCGCCGAATCGAGAAACTGCGCCGAGACCGGGAGATATTACGGTGAACTCCACGGGCCATTATTGGTGGTGAGTATTTCCCATTTTTCGGTATGGCTAACCATACAATTTTGACCGTTTCAAGAAGGTATCGCTGGTGAAATGGCGTATCACTCGCCAAATCAGCGCAACTTATTTTCCATGTAATATGGTACAGTGGGTTACAACAAAAACCATCCAAATTGCATGCGAAATGATGAATTAACATCAGATTAATTGTATCCGAAACAGTTCGACAGAGAGATCGGTGGCAGAACGATGAAAATCGTTGGACCAACATGAATCAACATGCCTGACCGTGGAAATAACCTAAATTTCGAAGCCCTCGACTTTTCCTGGCGCCGAGGATTTCGTGAAGCGACGTGGCTGAAACGGGCGGGAGCTGATCGACCAATCAGTGCGCAGCAAACATCTGCTGCTGCGTCGCGTCGTTTTCAAACTCGCTCCACGCGTTGTTCAGCTCCATGAACAGCATCTTGGCCAGCGGCTCGTTCTCCGTGCCCGCTTGCTGCCGGCAAAACAACACTCGTTACTCCTTGCTTTTTACCCTGTCTTCCTTGATTAAATAGCAGAGTCAATAAACAGATTCCATTCAAGCAACGTGACGCGGTCAGACACCCGCTAAGAAAAGCCAGTTGGCTTGTGATTTCCCTGTCTTCCTTGGTTGAAAAAGCAGAGTCAATACACCGATTCCATTCAAGCAACGTGACGCGGTCAGACACCCGCTAAGAAAAGCCAGTTGGCTTGTGATTTCCCTGTCTTCCTTGGTTGAATAAGAAGAGTCAATACACAGATTCCATTCAAGCAACGTGACGCGGTCAGACACCCGCTAAGAAAAGCCAGTTGGCTTGTGATTTCCCTGTCTTCCTTGGTTGAATAAGCAGAGTCAATACACCGATTCCATTCAAGCAACGTGACGCGGTCAGACACTCGCTAAGAAAAGCCAGTTGGCTTGTGATTTCCCTGTCTTCCTTGGTTGAATAAGCAGAGGCAATACACCGATTCCATTCAAGCAACGTAACGCGGTCAGACACCCGCTAAGAAAAGCCAGTTGGCTTGTGACTTCCCTGTCTTCCTTGGTTGAATAAGAAGAGTCAATACACAGATTCCATTCAAGCAACGTGACGCGGTCAGACACTCGCTAAGAAAAGCCAGTTGGCTTGTGATTTCCTTGTCTTCCTTGGTTGAATTAGAAGAGTCAAAACACAGATTCCATGCCATGTTTCAAGCATGACAAAGCTGGTTGAAGACAATGAATAGGGTGAAGACGGTACCTTGTCAGGATGCACGGCCAAACATGCCCGTCGATACGACTTCTTGACGTCGGCGGCAGACACCAGGTTGCTCATGTCGCAGCGATTCCACTTGGCGCCCTCCCAGAGCACCGTGTGCAGCGAGCAGAGCAGCGCGCGTACGTTGGCCTCCTTGCCCTCCGTCCACTCCAGCACCTGTGCCAACGCAGCAACGTTAGTCACCTTAACCCCGCTTTCTAGCACCTCTAACCCCGCTTTATAGCACACCTAACCCCGCTTAGACGGCAAACCAAGCGTATATTTCCAGTCAGCAAACTAACAGCTGTTGCACAGTTGCACCGACCTTGAGCTTCTCCGGGTCCATCTCGCGGGCCATCTCCACTTTGCGCATCTGGTTGATGGTGCGCGGGCCCACGTCGCGCTTGCCCGCCGCAAACTCGTAGCCCTGGCTGCCGAGAAGGTCGCCGAAGATATCCGGCTTGCCGCCTCCACCGCCGCCAGCTGTCCAGACAATGCGGTTAGCGGCACATCAATCGCTGACAATGCGGCTCCTAATGGTCCAGTTCAAGGCAGGGTAGTACACACATTCAATCAAAATGACGTCATGATACCCACTCGCTAATGCCAGGCAAAGCAGTTCGGTTTGTAATTTTCCTATATTCATTTGTTGTTGAGCCAATTACTGTTTGTTTTCAAACATGTTTCAAAAACAACATGAAAACATAGTTTTCAATAAACCTATTCCATTCAATCAAAATTCTATCAAAATGACGTCATGATACCCACTCACTAAAGCCAGGCAGAGCAATTCGGGGCGTGATTTCCCTATCTTCATCCGTTACATAAGATTAATATTTTTCCAAACTGGTGGTACGTTCAGTGGGAACCTGAATTCATTTTTCTCCTAAAGTAATAGATCTATTGGTAAAGGCTATCGAAAAGCAGGCTGCTCGTAGCGTGTAGCTAACGGTTATGCTCGGCCAGGATCGATTTTCGGTCCTAAAAAGTTCCAGTCATCTCCACAACTTGATAACAATATCTGCGACACAACGGCTACCTGGATCGGAGGCGTTTGCGGCAGCCGCGGCGGTGGCGGCGGGTTTATCGGCGAAGTGCGTCCTGCTGTAGTCTGGCCCGGCGGCGGGGGCGGGGGCGGCGGAGGGGGCAGGGCTGCGGTGGAGGGGCGTGCCCTGCGGCGACGGCGACGGCGTGCCGTTGAGCGGCGACGTCGGCTTCGAGCCGCCCCAGCCCGGCCCCGACGGAGCCGACACACCCAGGCTCGAACCCAGGACGCCTGAAACGACGGCAGAGAGGTGACGTCAGTATGGGCGAAGGGATTACCGGGGCTTCGCGGGCGCTTAGTTGCTTCGCGTTGTGGGTGAGCGTTGTTTCGTCAATGCGGATTGAAAAATTATTAGGTAAGTTAGAAGTGAAAAATTATTTTGAATTGTAGAAATCAATTTCAATGAAAAATATTCATTCAATTTGATTCAAAATTATAGAGACCCTTTTTAGCGCAGCTCCCCCCAGGGATAAAGGCATTTATCACTATGGGGATATGCGCTGTTGCGTTTGGTTTCTGACTTTCGTCATGACGATCGCCGTTAGCGCGGTTCTTAAAATAAACGCTCGAGTAGGGCATCGTTTCTCGTAATTCAAACTAGAATTTTGAATTATAAATTAATTTGTGTTGCGCTGCGATAGTTAAAATCTCAAATAATAAGTATTTAATTAAATAGTTTCAAACCCTGGCTCAAGTTTGTTGATTTTTTCAAACCACAAAAGATACTTTCATAAAAAAAAAAGAAGAACACTGACATTGAAATCGGACACATTTATATTTTAATCGTTTTAATACCAGTGAAAAGTCATATATTGGCTGGAAATGTACTCGGTGTTTTTCAAATTTAATGGCATTGGCCTCAGAAGACAGATTTCCAGTAATTTGGTTAGGTAATCTAGCTGATTTTGAAAATAACATTTCATACGTCGGATGGCGAGATTAATGTTTGTTGTTTACTAGTTGAGTGGCCTTCGCCTTGGGCCTACGCTACCGAAACCAAATGCATTGTAAGAAGTAGGTAGCTTTGTTCAAGGCATTCTTGTGGCACGTGGTGCTCTCGGCCATATAAATATTGGCATTATACGTGGAAGGACTACAAGGCAGAACCAACAGAAATGGATATCATCTACATGTGTCTGTACCTAGATTCTAGTAGGTAGGTAGGTACATATTATGTACAATTTTGAACACAAAGGTTATTTATTATGAGATGTCAGTCAATGCTGGGCAATTAAAACACATCTTCTATCTGACTAGGAAGGTAGGTACATTCTGGAACGTCGTGGAAAGGTCTTGGAATGCAAAGTGTGCCTATGATCGTAAGATTGTGGGTAAAATGATGGCTTTACAACAAAAAGTGGTTCTTACCTTAGTTGTTGTATAAGTAGACTAGTACTAGCCTTTTCACTGAACTACATAGGTACTCTACTATAAGGTTTTATTTCATAAAAATCATTCGGGGCTTTCGAGTACGCTTCTCCAAAATCTGAAAATTCATTGAGATATCATTGCTCTCAAAGCAAATAGTTCATGCAATTCATATTTGATATGTTACTGGGCATACGGAAAAACTTTATAATCTTTGATTTTGGAAATTGGGCACAGAATGAATAACAACAACCAGAAAATCTCTATATAACCCTCTATAACCTAACACTGACAGCAGCGCAACTCAGTTTGAGGCTATTCCCACCACACGCAAATTACACTCATATTTCTGTGAATATCAGGGCATTGAGTATATAGACTCTATATACTCTATATACTCAATGAGCAGGGCTATCATATGAGTCGTGAAAGCATGGCGAAGAATGTTTTAACTTTTGGTTGACTTCAAAATGCTTATAAGAAAATATTCAGGCTATTTTTATGAACTTTGATAATTATATTCTAAAAGTAGTGGATAAGTGTGTATAGTCTATTTCCAGCTGTTCCAGACATGGGCTTGGTGACATGATAAGTCTATTCACTCTGTTTACATAAAAGATAAAAATGGTCTTAGAAAATAATATTCTGGTTATGAATGTTATTAGTAGGTAGAGAACCTATTAACTTTGTAGGTACATACCTACCTACACTGAATGTGTAGTTTAGCTCCCTTCCGTCCCTTGGTTCCTGCATTAGTACTATCCATTATAACCCATTGGTACTAGGCACCTATATTTATTATTTTACCAACAAGTTAACATATTATTATATCACATACATTTGCTCATTTCCCATTCACATTCATTTTTGTCAGAGTTCATTCTCGTTAGTTTAGCAAGCTGGTACTGCTCAGGAACTTAATATAAACAGAATATAGGTAGGTACCTAGGTGAAGGTAGGGATCGATAGTAATGTTTTAGATTTTAAATATTCTGATTTTTCTTTTTCAGTGATAGCATAGACCATAGTAGTATCTTTGGCATAGACTAATGAAACCATAGACTAATGAAACCTTCGGTTTAGTCTATGATGAAACCTTCATTAGTCTATGGTGATAGGTAGTTTGATGGATATGTTCGTTGCGCTTAATAATGAGTGATAAATGGGCATATTTATAGCTTGCGGGAATTTCTATAAATCTGGAACTGTAATCGTTGGTTCCATTCAATTAAATTGTCAATTATTCAAATTATTATAACGTGGGGTTACTCCCTGTAAATATGCATTTGTTTGTCCCTCGGAACTTACCCTACCATCAAAAGTGTGCCACTATAGTATTACTTCAGGCATTATATTATAATAAAAATAAGAAACTCAACTCAGCTTTCATACGCCCAACGTAGGATATTTTTCCGAAAGTCATTTAATTATGTTCCTCGGACATAATGAGGCCCGGGTTCTAAATCAAGGCATAATTAGGTCGTTGAGGAATATTGCTCTTTCGGGAATAATTATGACCTATGGGCATATTTATGGCTTAGAGGAATTTTTACGTCCTATAGACGCAGGGGCGATTTTTTGCCCGAAGAGCATATTTATGTCCCGTGGGCATAATTTTGTACCCCGTGGGCCTATACTTGACAGTAAAATGTACACACGCTACGCCCCATGGCCATATTTAAGTCCTGTGGGCATATTTATGCCATATGGGCGTTTAACAAGGTTGTTACAACCCTACAACGTTAACACGTAACAACCCGGTCCGAGAGTCAGATCTGGTCCAAGAGTCCGACCTGGTCCAAGAGTCCGACCTGGTCGAAGAGTCCGACTCAGTACGGGAGTACGAATGCACTTTCCGCCATAAAGCCGAAATCTCATCCAATATCTGTTTGCCCTTTATAAAAAATTATACCAGGAAAGCTGCGCCTATATAGTATGACTTTAGGCATAATATAATTATGTTGTTATGTAGTTACTATCACTACGAAAGAACGACTTATATTAGCGTATTTAAAGCCTATACTTTACAGGTAGAAGCATGTCCTACGGGCATATGTAGAAAAACCTTTAGCATAGTAGGTAGGTGTGCCCTATGGACATACGTAGGTATGGGCATAGGGCGTAGGTTAGTATGCTCTATGGGCAAAGGTATGTATGCCCTATGGGCATAGGTATGTCTGCCCTATGGGCATAGGTAGGTATGCCATATGAGCTTAGCTAGGTATGCCCTATGGGCATAGGTAAGTATGCCCTGTGGGCATAGGTAGGTATGCCCTATGGGCATAGGTAGGTTTGCTCTATGGGCATAGGTAGGTTTGCCCTATGGGCATAGGTAGGTATGCCCTATGGACATAGGTAGGTTTGCCCTATGGGCATAGGTAGGTTTGCCCTATGGGCATTGGTACGTTTGCCCTATGGGTATAGGTAGGTATGCCCTATGGGCATAGGTATGCCCTATGGGCATATATACGCCCTATGGGCGTATAAACGTGCCCTATGGGCACCAAGCTCGGGAGCGTAGCTCCCGTGCTTGTTTATACTATCTTCAATGCACGCTGTAAATTTTGTCAAAATCGGTGGTTCCAAAATTGATTTTGTTGCTAAAAACCGCATAAACGGTTTTTAAACAATCGTCATGAAAGCGCCATTATCATCTAAATAAAAGTTAACAGAAACAAGAAATATGTTTTGCTCCATCAATCAATGCACTGCACAACAAACCTTTCCCCACCTGACCACCAGAGGGCGCTGTCGCTACTTTCAGCCTAATTAACAAGCACTAGCTGTTCATTCCTACAAAGCAATCTGACAGAGCAGCCTGGCCATCCCTTCAATGTTATCGCTTCTCGGCCTATGGCTAAGATCAAACGTAGTATCTGTTCTTATCAGTTTAAACTCTGATACAGTCCACACTGTGGACTCAAGTTTTACTGATTTTTGCAACCTGATGGAGTGTTAGAGCTTGCTCTTCCTCTGTCAAGGGTCGCGCTAGCCTAGCACTGCTGCCAGCTGCGGCCCAACACAAACAACTTATGGTCAAAAATAAAGCCCTGCCTAATTCTTAGGTTTAGTCTCAAGACTGCTCAAGCCACAGATAGAGTAAATGCAATTTCTCGAGTATACTGCTCGATCTAGATCATGCTAGGATCCAGATATCCGAAGGGGACAACCATGTTAAAGTGAGTCCTTGGGCTCCACGGAGATAAAAACAGGACAATGAATGACTAGAACGGGATTACCACGCACAAAACGAATGACGGTAGTTTGTGTCCGACCCACCGCACCATTAAAAACCGAGTGTGCAAAAGTCTTATTGCCTGCCCCTGCACACCCCTTCAGCGACGAGGTCTTACCGAGGTCAGCGAACGGATCGCGCGGCCGAGAGTCAAGGTTGGGCGTGCTCGCGTTGCGCGGGATCGACGGCGCCGCCGGCGCGAGCAGCGCTCCTCCCGTCTGTCAGGCAGGCACAAGCAACGTAGTCAGCTCTGATGTTTGCTGGCAGAGTGTTCTGCATCCTACAGCCTGGTGAGATGTTTGCTGGCAGAGTGTCCTGCATCCTACAGCCTGGTACGATGTTTGCTGGCAGAGTGTCCTGCATCCTACAGTCTGGTACGATGTTTGCTGGCAGTGTCCTGCATCCTACAGCCTGGTGCCATGTTTGCTGGCAGAGTGTTCTGCATCCTACAGCCTGGTGAGATGTTTGCTGGCAGAGTGTTCTGCATCCAACAGCCTGGTGAGATTTTCTGAAAACTAACGTGCTAAGATTAGGAAAAGACATGAGTCTTAAGAATTTTATAGCCTGGTGAGATGTTTGCTGGCAGAGTGTCCTGCATCCTACAGCCTGGTGAGATGCTTGCTGGCAGAGTTTCCTGTATCCTACAGCCTGGTGAGATGTTTGCTGGCAGAGTGTCCTGCATCCTACAGCCTGGTAAGATGTTTGCTGGCAGCGTGTCCTGCATCCTACAGCCTAGTGAGATGCTTGCTGGCAGAGTTTCCTGCATCCTACAGCCTAGTGAGATGTTTGCTGGCAGAGTGTCCTGCATCCTACAGCCTGGTAAGATGTTTGCTGGCAGAGTGTCCTGCATCCTACAGCCTGGTGAGATGTTTGCTGGCAGAGTGTCCTGCATCCTACAGACTGGAGAGATGTTTGCTGGCAGAGTGTCCTGCATCCTACAGCCTGGTGAGATGTTTGCTGCCCGAGTGTCCTGCATCCTACAGCCTGGTGAGATGTTTGCTGCCCGAGTGTCCTGCATCCTACAGCCTGGTGAGATGTTTGCTGGCAGAGTGTCCTGCATCCTACAGCCTCGTGAGATGTTTGCTGCCAGAGTGTCCTGCATCCTACAGCCTGGTGAGATGTTTGCTGGCAGAGTGTCCTGCATCCTACAGCCTGGTGAGATGTTTGCTGGCAGAGTGTCCTGCATCCTACAGACTGGCGAGATGTTTGCTGCCCGAGTGTTCTGCATCCTACAGACTGGAGAGATGTTTGCTGCCCGAGTGTCCTGCATCCTACAGCCTGGTGAGATGTTTGCTGGCAGAGTGTCCTGCATCCTACAGCCTGGTTAGATGTTTGCTGCCCGAGTGTCCTGCATCCTACAGCCTGGTGATCAAATCGAACGAGCAGCGAGGCTCACCTGTGGCTGGTCCCCGCCGAACGGGTCGAACAGGTTGCCGTCGGAGCCGACCTTCTTCGTGTCGAACGCCCCGAACCCGCCGAGCAGGTCGAAGTTGCTGGCGATGCCCACCTTGGCGGGGGCGGGGGCTTTGGGGGCGGGTACGTCCAGGTCGACGCCCACCCCCAGCAGGTCCACGTCGGCGGGGGGCCGGCTTGGAGGAGGCGGGGCCGGCGTGTCGCCGCCCATGTTGAGCAGGTCGGCGTCACGGTTCAGCAAGAGGTCGCGCCGCGCCGGGTTGGCGGCCGGCCGGCTCGGCTGGCGGCAAGTGTTGACATCGTCAGGCATCATAAGCATCGTCAAACATCGTCAGACATCGTCAAACATCGTCAAACTGGTTCTCAAACAGTTTCAATCATTGTCAAACCTTCCCAACCTAGGTGTCCTAGGTAAAGAAGGTATCCCAACCTAGCCTTGGTTCAAGGTATCCAAGGTGCTCGAAGGTATTCCAACCTTGCCTTGCTCGAAGGTATCCCAACCCAGCCTTGCTCGAAGGTATCCCAACCAAGCCTTGCTCCAAGGTATCACAACCTAGCCTTGCTCGAAGGTATCCCAACCTAGCCTTGCTGGAAGGTATCCCAACCTAGCCTTGCTGGAAGGTATCCCAACCTAGCCTTGCTTGAAGGTATCCCAACCTAGCCTTGCTGGAAGGTATCCGAACCTAGCCTTGCTCCAAGGTATCCCCACAAAGAGTGGTCAAAGACTGGTTTTATTTCAATATCAAATCAATACACTTTTGCAACATAACTCAACCTTTCTCTCGAAAGTCACAAAACAAACTGATTACTCATTTTGAAAAGCTTTTCTTCTTCTTCTGTCCTGTTATTCAATTCACAGTCCAATTGATAAGACTACATTGAAACTTTTACACCACAAAGGCTTATAAAGGCGGTGGGGGGCGGGCGTTACCTTTGACTCTGTGTCGCTGTCGCTGCTGTCCTTGTACTCCTTACAGGGCGGGGGCGGCACGGGGGGCGGCGGACGAAGGGGTGGCCTCGCAGGGGGCGTCGACGTTACCTCGGGCCGGCACACTGAAACTAGGCCAAAAGTTGGAGTCAGGACGAACCGGCTTGATGATTGATTGATTGCTGGTGTTTAACGATGCACTGTTTTGACAACTGGCCCTTTGGCACTGGTCTAATGGCATCGGTGAATGAAACGGTGATGATGAACCTAACCTATGGCTAGAAGGGAGGAGGGGAAACCCGGTGCCGGCACGTAGCCTACTCCTGTCGAAAAGCACCGAGGGGACCACCTGCTTTACGTCCCTTACGAAGGACGGTACAACTCGAACAACAGGATTCCTCCGCTTATCCGCGCTGTCGAGAGGTTGATAAGCAAGGCGAGTGAAGTTGTCGTACCAACTACAAACCCTCCAGCCTCTCTCCCGTACAGAACTGATCATGTGCACGATGGTCATGATGGCCCTTTGGCACTGGTCTAATGGCGTCGGTGAAAGAAAGGGTGATGATGAACCTAACCTAGCCTAGAAGGGAGGAGGAGAAACCCGGAGCCGGCACGTAGCCTACTCCCTGCGACCTCTCTCCCGAACAGAACTGACCATGTGCATGATGGTCGCCCATCAAACACCTGACTTAATGTGATGTTGCTTAACTTCAGTGATCTCACGAGAACCGGCGTTTCCAACGTTGCCAAACCGTTCGGTCTTAAGAAACTACGTTCGGACAACTATTTCAGTTTGTAGCGATTGTCCGATCGGCGAAGGCAGACGGACCCCGCGACTCACCGAACGTGTCGAGTGTCTCTTCGCGCTCGATGGTGGATGAGAAGAGCGCGTGCGGCGAGCGCGGCGGGAGCCGCGTCCACGGCGCCGGCGGCAGTCGACGCTCTTCGTCCGACACCAGCACGCTCAGCGACACCGTGAACCGCTCGGGGTAGAGGTCCGGTTCGGCCGGCTCGTCAAGCTCGCTCCTGCAAGCCGGCAACGATATTCGTCAGAGCGCGTTCACAACCGACTTATCAGCAGCCGTTCACTGCTTTTAATATGTACCTACATGATGTTTTATTGACCACTTCACTTCGCCCAATTGTCAAGCTGAACTCGACGAATTTTTGTTTTGCTGTGGAAGTTCGTTTGAAAAGCGCGTAAATATGAACAAATAAACTTTGTGCTTCGTAGTTGCATGGTTAAAAAGACATTAGTGAAAATCTAAATAAAAATTTTTTGTTTTGCTGTGGACGTTTGTTTGAAAAGCGCGTAAATATGAACAAATAAACTTTGTGCTTCGTAGTTGCATGATTTAAAAGATATTAGTGAAAATCTAAACGAAAATATCACTGAAAATGACGCTCCTACATTTTCATGTGACGGTATTATCTTCGCTACCAGTCAGGGATGCTACTAGACTTAATACCATATTTTTGTATTATAATTGCTTTGTACTCTTTGTGAATAGGGGTTAGTGGCCATTCTTGCATTATACCTTCAAATTCGTACTAAACTTCGTACGTTTTAGTACTCTTTGTGAATTCGGCCCCTGGTCAAACCCAGTGAAAAATAAAACAATTAACAAGTATTTCAATATTTTACGCGGTACGATGTAATGGATAAAAAGAGAAGTAGCAAAATCAGAAAAGAATTAGGTGTGGAAAGATTAGGATTTAAGATGGGAAGAGAAATACTACGTTGGTTTGGACATGTGAAAAGGATGGATGAGATAAGAATGCCCAAGAGAGAATTTGAAAAAACTGTAGTCGGAAGAAGAAAGGTGGGAAGACCGAGAGAGAAGTGGGGTGGTTTGATAAAAGAAGATTTAGAGGAGAGACAAAGGAATTGGAAGAAGGTAGAATTATAGAAATTGTGGGAAGATAAAGAAGCATGGAAAGCGTTAGTGGAAATGGAAGAAGAAGAGAAGAGTGAAGAAGAGGAGGAAGAAACATCGACAGGCCTGGCCAGCCGGATGACTTTGAGAAGGCCTTAATTTGTGTTTTTTCTTTGTACAAAAAATCATTGACCCTAACGGACGAATAAATTGATTATTATTATTACGATGTACCGCTACAAACCTGTATACCTACTCTATTTATGTTACCGATGAAGTTATGCAACCAGGTTATGAATACTGGACGTGTGTTTGTAACGAAGGTCTCTCTCCCTGCAGGACGTGTTTGTGACCGACTTATCCGACGCGACCGACTCACCGCGCAAACCGCAGCGTGGTTTCCTCGGGGTCGACGAACCCGGTGTGCAGCTGCAGCTGGGCAACGCGGATCCCCGTCGGCCGCGTGGCCATCACGCCGCCCAGCGTGTTGCGCGCGTGGAACACGGAGACCGTGACGTCGCCGCAGACCGTCGTGTTCACCGGCAGCGTCACCTGCAAGCCGGCCTGACTCGTCAGCATCTCAAGCAACGCTGCGAACCGTCGCCAAGCATTGAGATCGCAGAGTTGTATGGTGACGGAACTTTGGGGCTGTGGCAGCGTTGACGGCAACCAGGCTGCTCGTAGCCACTGATCTATAGCCATGGAAAGCGCTTTGTACAGTGAGACTTTGATGTCATATTGAGTCACTTTATCATATCTTCCCAATGATCTCTATAGCCATGGATAGCGGTTCATACAGTGAGACTTTGATGCCATATTGAGACACTTTATCATGTCTTCCCATTGATCTCTATAGCCTGGATAGCGCTTCGTACAGCGAGACTTTGATGCTGTATTGAGCCACTTTACCATGTCTTCCCACTGATCTCTATAGCCATGGATAGCGCTTCGTACAGCGAGACTTTGATGCTGTATTGAGCCACTTTACCATGTCTTCCCACTGATCTCTATAGCCAAGCTCTATAGCCACGTGGATCGCTAAGAACTACTGTAAATGAAATACGAGATTTGACAGTCTGACGTGCAAACACAGATGACACAGTGTGCCGACGCCCAATATCCCCAGTCTACTGTCGCGGTCGCGGCTGGGAACTCACCCGTCCTTCGCCGATGCTGAACAGCCGCATGCGTTCGAGTTCTCGGCAGGTGGACAGCACGCGGGTCTCGCCCTGGTGGACCTCGACGTAGGGACGGCAGCCGTCGCGCGCCTTCGTGAACATCGGCACCTGCGGCACCGAGCGCAAAGCGTTAGGACAACCTCGCAGCAGACACGCTAAATAACAAGTCACCTGCATTTACACGTTGATGAAAACGCAATTTTCAAACTCACACGCGTCTTGGAAATTAAATAAAAACAGTGATTTTGTATGGAGGAAATGATTGGATAATAAAAATGATCGGAGTGAATTCCCGATTCGTCACAGGGCGACACGATTTGACGAGAGCACCACGTTTCCAAGTTTCTTTCCGTGCAACACGTGTCAGCAGCTACTCACTCTTCACGCCAGCCTTGTGGCAATGAAACAACCATTTGTTTCGTAAATAGACAGGGGAGTAGCAACGCTCATAACTTTAATGGACATTCAACGGCAAACATTACGGCCAGGGAAAAGAAAGGAGCGAATGCAACGCGAAAGCACACGACGACAGAGGGAAGACAGCGGCAACGGAGAAGGAATCGTCGATATCGGCCTGTCGAAACCGGCAACTCACGGGCTGCAGCGTGACGGAGACGATGGTGATGGGATGAGCGTGCGGCGGTGGCCGCGGCTCAAGCACGCTGCGCAGGTAGTACAGGTAGCGCAGCTGCGACGGCGCCAGCGCCGGCGGGAAACGCTTCACGGCGAACATCTGCGCGGCGTCCTCCGCGCGGTGGAACAGCCCGGCGTAGAGCAGCAGCGCGCACACCGCCAGCGCCGAGTTGGCCTTTCCGTCCTGGAAACACGGACGAGGATCAAGCTTCCGGACAAACGTCGGGGTAGGAGCAGCGCTGACGGCAAGCAGGCTGCTCGTAGCCCGTAGTTGGGCCCCTAGAAGTTGATTGATTGCCGGTGTTTAACGACGCACTGTTTTGACAGCTGGCCCTGTGGCGCTGGTCTAACGGCGTCGGTGATTGAAAGGGTGATGATGAACATAACCAAGCCTAGAAGGGAGGAGGGGAAACCCGGTGCCGGCACATAGCCTACTCCTGTCGAAAAGCACCGAGGGGACCACCGGCTTTACGTCCCTTCCGAAGGACGGTACAACTTGAACGACGGGATTCCTCCGCTAATCCGTGCTGTCGAGAGGTTGACAAGCAAGGCGAGTGGGAAGCCGGAAGGACCCACCGTGCAGTGGACGACGACGACGTTGCCGGGGGCGGAGTCGAGGTGGCGGTGCATGGCGGCCGCCAAGTCGACGAGGGCGGAGAGGTCGGGGGCCACGCGGCGGGCCGTCTGGCTCCAGCCCGCGTCCACCTGTCGCTGGCCCAGGCGGCCCGCACCGTATCCACGCCCGCTCACGTTGAACACGCAGCAACCACCGCCTGGAATATCAAAACGTTCATCAAGCTTCAAGCAGCTAGCAAGCAAGCAAGCAAGCAAGCAAGCAAGCAAGCAAGCAAGCAAGCAAGCAAGCAAGCAAGCAAGCAAGCAAGCAAGCAAGCAAGCAAGCAAGCAAGCAAGCAAGCAAGCAAGCAAGCAAGCAAGCAAGCAAGCAAGCAAGCAAGCAAGCAAGCAAGCAAGCAAGCAAGCAAGCAAGCAAGCAAGCAAGCAAGCAAGCAAGCAAGCAAGCAAGCAAGCAAGCAAGCAGCACCCAGCGTAAACTGACCGGGGAAGCGAGCTTCTAGGAACGCCCGGACATCATCAGCGTGGTTGCAGCGGTAGGCGGACTCCAAGCCCTCGGCCGGGAACGGCATCACGAGCAGACGCGACGTGACAAAGCTCACGTCAAGGTCGTTGCGAGCGATGCTCCTGTGGGAGCGCGGACAACGTTTTCAAGACATTGGCATAATCACGACATTGCGACGTCAAGAATCACTAAGCCCCTCCGTATATTTTGTCAGGCAAAGTTATCATAATTACTAGCGTTTTAATTAAAATCAGCTTGACCTAGGGCTTTGTTGTGGAATAGCGTTATTTTTGTAAAGCTCAATAAGCAATCCCTATCGGTGTTATAGATGGCATGAGTTGGAAAAAAATGGACATCGTTACTAAAAACACAAAACGTCGTTTTTCGAGAGAAGAAAAATACGTAAGACAATGAAATTTTTACACAGTCGTTAGGTTACAAGAGTTAACATATCTGGAAAGTTTAGTCGAAAACTATCAAATAGTTTGGTCTCTAACGTGAGAAACGTAAATTGAGGAAACTGCAAATTTTCGTCAAAGCTTATTTTGCATAGGAACGTTATTTTTTTTTCAGAAAAACTCCAGTTTAGACTGTTGAAAGTTTGAGCTTGGGAGTTAGCATTCTAAAACCCAATTAAATAGTTTTATCTGAAAGCTAACGTGCTGAGATTAGGAAAGACACGCGTGTTAAGAAAGTAAGAAGGAACGTGACTCACTGCTGAACGGTTTGCATGACTTTGCTCGACGTGTCCTTGAGGTTCTTGAGGAAGCTGCCGGCGCCGCCGCGAATCGAAGAGAACAGCCCCCCCTGGCCCTGGACCTGGCCCTGGCTGCCGTTGCCTGCCAACACCACAACACGCTTGGATTGAAACACAACAATCTTAACAATTCGACAGGTCAAATAGGAATCGATTTAGTGGCAAATATGGAAATAAAACAACAAGAAAACATAGTCTTCAATAAACTTATTCCATTCAATCAAAATTCAATCAAAATTACGTCATGATACCCACTCGCTAAAGGTCTACCCACAATTGACACAAGCACAACGATAGCGCGCAACGCGCAACGCGCAAGGAATTAAATTGGCTTGTTCAGATTGCGCTGTCTTAAATTGACGTAAGCGGAGCGAACAAACGCAGCGCGCAGAGCGCAGCGCGCAAGAAATGGTTATATTTTATATTTCCTTGCGTCTATCGTTGCGTCAACCTATCACAGCGCAGGAAATCTTCGTTTCCGATTCCGATTGTTTCCGATGTTGACATTCACAACTCGCAAGTCAATGTCACTTCACTTTCTATAAGTTTTAAGCTACTAGTAAAAAGATATTTGGTTTTAAAATTAAATTAACAAGAAGTTTGATGAAATTGGAGACGTGCAGGCAGACTCCGAATACGTGTTAATCGCGCCAGTGGAACTCGTTTTTAAATGACTGTTAAATAAACTGTCTACGACCTCTTATTTCTTTCTGTTGAAGATATCTAAAGCACGTAAATATAGTTAAAGCATCCACCTTTTCATTTAAGAATTGACTAACAATAAAAGGGCGAACAGAAAACTACGTTTGACATTAGATTACGCGCGTGTCGTTGCCAGCAATGCCAGCTGTCAAAACACAGCCGAAGCCCATTTTCAATTGACAGTTCCCTGTCAACTCATCGTTGCGTCGTTGCAACATGTCAATTGTAGACACCAAGTTTTGTTATCGCTTGCGCTTACGCTCTGCGCCTTGCGCGCTGCGCTTGCACGTTGTGCTTGCGTCAATTGTGGGTAGACCTGAAAGCCAGGCAGAGCAATTCGGGTTGTGATTTCCCTGTCTTCCTTTGTTATTTGGCAGAGCTAATTAATATTTTTTTTTTCCAAACTGGTAGTACGTCCAGTGGGTATCTGACGTCATTTTTCTCTGAGTGGAATAGGTCTATTGATGTACTGAAAGTATGAATATTAAATTTTTACACTGTCCTCATGTTATGGGAGTAAACATATCTAGAAAGTTCAGTCGAATTACATGAAATAGCTTGACTTCTAGAGTGAGAAACGCAATTCGAAACAATAGAAATTATTCGTGAAAACTGATTTCACAATAAAACTTGACGCCAAGCAGGCCCTGGCCAATATCGTTGTGCATAATAAAAAATCAACTGCGTAAAAAATAATAACGTTTTGCTAAAAATACGAAATAAATGCGGGAACTTTCAAACGAAAGTCTTATAAAAAGCAAATAAATCCTGTCATTGAGCAATCCTGTCGTGGAAAAAGTCACCGCATTACCTCATTAATTCTAGACAAACACCACTAATTTCCCACCTTGTGTATTTCCTTGATGTCCTTGCTGTCCTTGATGTCCAGGATGTCCTTGATGTCCAGGATGTCCTTGATGTCCTTGGTGTCCTTGATGTCCTTGATGCCCCGGATTGAGCCCGGGGGCGGGCGCCTCCACGGGGGGGCGGGGACGGGGTGGGGGGCGGCGCGGGGACTCCGCGGGGAGCGGGACAGGGGCGGCGGCGGCGGGGGCGGGCGCTGAAACCCGGCAAGAGACACAAACGTTACGCAACTGATTGCTGGGCCTGGAGATCCAGGTAACAGATCCAGGAACCAGATTACGGAAACATAGATTCATGATTACTATTGGTATTTAAAGACGCACTGTATTGACAACTGGCCCTGTGGCGCTGGTCTAACGGCGTCGGTGAATGAAAGGGTGATGATGAACCTGACCTCGCCTAGAAGGGAGGAGGGGAAACCCGGTGCCGGCACGTAGCCTACTCCTGTCGTAAAGCACCGAGGGGACCACCGGCTTTACGTCCCTTCCGAAGGACGGTACAACTCGAACGACAGGATTCCTCCGCTAATCCGTGTTGTCGAGAGGTTGACAAGCAAGGCGAGTGAAGTTTTCTTACCAATTTCAAACCCTCCAACCTCTCTCCCGAACAGAACTGATCATGTGCATGATGGTCACCCATCAAACACCTGACTCAGCGTGATGTTGCTTAACATCGGCGATCTCACGAGAACTGGTGTTTCCAACATGCCAAACCGTTCGGGTCATGCAGCTTCGCAGCCTTGATTCAAGTTCATGCAGATTCCAAAAAGATACCAGACCGAAATGTGGACTGTCCGAGTGGACAAACACAAAGACATTTGCGTGCCATTTTAGTTCGCCTCCGTAACAGAACCAGGTTCTATTTAAACGCCAAAATAACATCGTTATTTCCAAATCAAACAAATACTAATTTTTGTCAATTTCGCCCACTTGGCCCAAAGATAACACTGAAATCAACGGAACGTATCAAGGAAAATATCTAGGTAACAGATGTAGGAAACGGAGATAGGGAACAGATTTCGGAAACAAAGGAAACATATCAAGGAGGCCAACACAAAGTGCACAACGCAGTCGTCGCAAAGCGCGCAACCCGACCCACCTGCTTGCTGCGCGACTGGCCCGATGGGGCGGCGCAGGTCGAATCCCTGCGCGGCCGCCAGCTCCTGCGTCCGTTGGACGGCCTGCGCAGCGGTCAAGCGCTGGGAGGGGTCGGCTGTCAGGCATCCGCCTGGCGCAGGGAGAAACATGTCAGTGTTGGCCGCCAAGCAGCCAGAACTGGTGAGGGGCACAGAATCTTTTGCTGATAATTATATTTTTAATTAGTAATTACGTGTCATGTCATGTAATCATGTGATGCTCATAATATAGCCATAGTTCATTGACTTATGTACCTACTTTGGCGAACACAGTTAAACGGCCTTTGGCAGTTTTGTGGGTGCAACTACCTGTTTATTGCTCTACAAAGCATTGTATCTGTCAATAAACTATAATAAAAAAATAATAATAATAATAATAATAACCTAAAATTGTAATCATGTCTCTGTAGAAAATAGCTATATTGCTAATAAAATGATTTAGGTACTACTACTACTACTACAAGCTAAGGGAGTGAAGTGAATCCTCTATCACACTTACCGCTTTACAAATCTAGTATGCTTGGTTATTTTTATTTATTTTTATGTCTGTTTGCAGTCTACAGGCGAAACGCCTCAACCGATTTTAATGAAATTGTAATGCACCATTGGTTTTCCTTTAACTTGGGCCGTGTACTATTTTCCGTGCATTCTATTAAAAACTTTTTCAAGAAATCATTTTTTACGAAAATTTTCAGTTTTATCAAATCATTTTACTATCTATTAGTTACCCTCCTTCGCGCACACTCAATGTAATCGCGTCGTAGGCGTAAGCCCTCGAGGATAATGAAGTGATTTGAAAAAACTGAAGAGTTTTGTAAAAACAGATTTTTGCAAAATGTTCTCAGTGGAATATGCTGAAAACAGTGCAGTGTCTTCGTTGAAAGAGAAAATTTCTTTAATATTAGTAGAGGCGTTAGGCCTGTAGAGTGCAAACAAACAGATATTTCATAGAAAAAATCATACTGGATTTTTTCAGCAGGGAGTGTTATTGAAGATTTCACAGTTACACCTACACTTACACTATTAGTGTAAGTGTAGGTGTAATGTATTAGGTGTAGTGTATTAGTGTAGTGTAAGTGTATCAGTGACGATTTCAAGGATTTTGAAGACCATAACATGATATTAGCTGCATACTTGTCACATTGATGGGAAAATAAAGAAAATAAAACATGAAACAGCTACAGCTGTCCCTGTCGCGTCTTTCCACCGACTAAAACCCACGATTTCAAAGATTTTCAGGACTATAACACATTACATTAGCTGCATACTTGCAAAAATGAGCAGAAAATAAATACTTGCAGAGCTAAGACCGACCCGTTCAAGTTTTTCCATCGATTAAAAGCTTGGATTTCAACGATTTTCAGGACCATAACACATCACACTAGCTGCGTACTTGAAAAAATTATGGGAAAATTAACAAAATAAAACATGAACCGGTTAAAGCCACCCCCTTCAAGTTCTTACGCTGACTAACACCCACGATTTCAATGCTTTTCAGAACCATAACACATTAAATTAACTGCACACTTGTAAAAACGAGGCAAAAATAAATACTTTCAGAGCCAAAACCGACCCCTTCAAGTCCTTCCGCCGACTAAAACCCACGATTTCAAGGATTTTCAGGACCAAAACACATTAAATTAGCTGGATTAGCTGGATTATTAGCTGAATAATGAGCGAAAAATAAATACGTTCACAGCAAAAACCGACCCCTTCAAGTCCTTCCGCGGTCCGCCGAATAGAAGCGTGCGAGACTCACGTATGAGCGGGTGCAGCGCTGCGTGCGGCGACCCTTGCTGCTGCGACGGCAGCGCCAGCCGCGCGTTCACCACCGCCAGCTTGGCGCCGTCGTCGAACGGCATGCGGTTCAGGCAGAGGGCGTGCAGCACGACGCCCAGCGCCCAGACGTCGGCGGGCGTCGACACCGGCCAGTCGCTCCACGGGTCCACCATCTCGGGGCTGCGGTAGAACGGCGTCGTGGCCTGCGCCAACTGAAACCCCGCGCCGTACAAATTCCTCGTCGATATCGTGTTTATGTTGATGGTTTCGGCAGCCTTCCAACCCATCGTATTCGCAACCCATCGCAAGTTACGATGGGTTGCGAATACGATGGGTCGAGAATACGATGGGTTAGGAAAGTGATGAAATAGGGTCAAGACTGCTATGGGTTAAGAATGCTATGACTTGCAAATACAATGAGTTGAGAATACGATGGGTTAGGAATCTAGGATACGATGGGTTGCAAATGCGATGAGTTAGGAATACGACGCATTAGGAATACGATGGGTTGAGAGGCTCCCGATGGTTTCATGGTCGTTCTGTGATCGGATGAGATTCGAGGTGCTGAAACTGAATAGTCTTCTCGACTATTCCATTCAAACAAAATTCTATCAAAATGATGTCACGATACCAGCTCGCTAAAACCAGGCAGAGCAATTCGGGGCGTGATTTCCCTATCTTCCTTTGTTATGTTTGTTGAACAATGTTGTTTGTACTTTTGTTTGAACGGCGTCGTGGCCTGCGCCAGCTGAAACCCCGCGTCGTACAAATTCCTCGTCGATATCGTGTTTATGTTGATGGTTTCACGGTCGTGTTGTGATCGGATTAAAATCCCAATCAAAATCCCATCAAAGTGAGGTTATGATACCTGCTCGCCAAAGCCAGGCAGAGCAATTCGGGGCGTCATTTCCCTATCTCCATTTGTTATGTTTGTCGAATATTATTGTTTGTTCCTTTGTTTGAACGGTTTTGTTGCCTGCGCCAGCTGAAACCCGTCGGAACCAACACCGCGTTGTAACGACATGTTTGCGATGTCGATCTATAATTGTATTTGTATTTGTATTTGTATTTGTAATTTATTTTGCTCGTAGATAGGTACATTGTACATATATGGGCTTCGTCAATTGGTTGCTAGATTAATAGGAGAAAAAATAATAAAAATAGTAATAGTAATGGACTAAAACAAGAATTAATGATAATAGTAATAATAATAATGATGATAATGATGGTAATCATTATTATAAAAATAATAATAATAATAATAGGAGTTATAATTAATAAGAATAATAAAAACAATAACAATAATAGTAATGGTGAATAATAAGATGCCAAGGTAGTGGATTTGGTAATATTTAAGTATTTGTAAACTTTAAATAAAAAAAATAAAATAAAATAAGTATATAGGAACTGGTAGCCGGAGTTTATGATTTGAGGATTAAGATCGAAGGGTGTATGTATTGAGGAATTCATCGAGGTTGTAGAAGGGATTGCTGTTTAGGTAGGATTTGAGACTGGAGTTGAAGGAGCTGCGAGTGGGGGAGTCTTTGATGTGAGGTGGAAGGTGATTATAAATAATGGTGCAGATGTGAGTGGGACTATTTGTGAAAAGTGTGGTTTGATGGTGGATTGTGCGGATTTCCTGTCGGCTCCTGGTGCCGTGGGTGTGGACGGACGAGTTTAATGGGAAGAGGTCTGGGTGGGATACTACTAGGGTGCTTGCTATTTGGATGAGTGTGCAGGTGAGGGTTAGGATTTGAAGGGATTTGAAGTGAGGCTTGCAGGAGCTACGTCGGGATATGCCGGCAATAATGCGGATGGCTTGTTTTTGGGCCATGAATATTCGTTTGGCATGAGCGGAGGTACCCCAGAAGAGTAGACCATAGGAAAGGTGGGAGTGGAGGTGGGCATGGTAGACTAGGTTTAGGGTGTGAGGGTTGACTATTCGTTTTAATCGTCGAAGGAGGAAGAGGGTGCTTTTAATTTTGGAGAGGGTTTTCTGGATATGTAGGGACCAGTCTAGGTTGGGAGTTAGATGGATGCCGAGGAATTTGGTTGAGGTTGTACTTTGAATAGTCTTGCCGTTGACTTGGATGAGAGGGGAAAGAGTGGGAATATTAGATTTTGAATGGAAGTATATATAAGTGGATTTTGCTGGTTGTAGGGCTAGACGGTTGTTAAGGCAGTAAGATGAAAGGATTGCTGTTTGGGAGTTGGCAGTTTTGATAAGGGAGTCTATGGTTTGGGGCTTCGGGTTGGTGAGGAGTTGGGTTGTATCGTCAGCGAATTGGAAAAGATTGCCTTTAGATAATAGTTGGGGGAGGTCATTGACGTATAGTAGGAAGAGGAGTGGGGAGAGCACGGAGCCTTGGGGGACGCCTTGGTTGATGTTGAGGGGTGTAGATATTGAGGGGGAGATGCCTGGGGTGGACGAGAGGATTCGGACGACTTGGGAGCGGTTGGATAGGAACGAGGCGATCCAGTTGTTGGCGGTGCCTCGTATACCTTGGGACTGGAGTTTGGAAAGGAGGAGGTTGTGGTCTATGGTGTCAAACGCTTTGCTGAGGTCGAAGAATAGTCCGAGGGCGTGATCGCCTTTGTCCAAGGCGGTGTAGAGGGTGGAGAGGAATTGGAAGATGGCTGTGTTGGTGGATTTGTTTTTCTGGAAGCCGTGCTGGCATTTGGCAAGGATGTTGTGGATGTTCAGGAAGGGTAGGAGTCGGGAGAGCATGACTTTCTCTATTAGTTTAGAAATAGTTGATAGGAGGGAGATGGGCCTGTAATTGTCAATATTGCTTTTGTCACCTTTTTTGTGTATTGGTATGATGAGGGCTCTTTTCAGTTCGGAGGGGAAAGTGCCTGTTGAGAAGGAGCTGTTTATGATGAGGGAAAGGGGATGGGCTAGGAAAGCTATGTTTTCGGCTATTAAAGAGCCGGGTAATTCATCCAGGCCGCTGGAGTGTTTGTGGTTGAGGAATTTGGCTAGATTGCAGACTTCGACGGTGTTGGTGGGGGATAGGAAGATAGAGGAGGCGGGTTGATGGTAGGTTGCAGGTCGGGGAAGGGGGGAGTTGATAGGGGGGAAGGGTGCCGCTGCGTTGCCAGCTTTAGCGAAAAAAGTATTAAATTCCTCGGCTATGGATGGGGGGTCAGTGATTTTGGTGTTGTTGATGACTAGTTTGGGTTGTTCGGGGGGTTGGTTTGATTTAGCACATGAATTGATGATGGTCCAGGAGGTTTTGCCTTTGTTTTTGGATTTGGATATGATTTGATCGTGGTAGAACTTTTTGGCTGCGCATAGGTTTTTGGTGTGCTCTCTTTTGTAAGTAGCATACAGGGACTTGGCGATGGGGTGAGGAGAGTGTTTGAGGCGGGCGTGCAAGTTGCGTAGGTTCTCCCCGGCTGCACGGAGTTCAGGGGTGATCCAGCGATTTTGGGTGGGTGGTTTGTGTTTTACTTTTTTATAGGGGAAAGCAGTGTTGAAGTGGGATTGGAGTATGGTTGCGAAGGAGTTGTATATGTCGTTGGTGGCAGTGGTTATGGGCATGTTTGTCCAAGTTTCGGCTTGGAGAAGGTTTGAGAAGTTCCAACGGTTGTTTTGGGAGAAGCAACGTTTGGTTTCGAACTTAGGCGCTTTTGTGATTTGGTTTGGGATGGTAAGGGTCATTTTCAGCGCTAGGTGGTCCGAGAAGCCGCTGTCAAAGGTGGTCGATTCCCGCGATTTGAGGGGGTGGGTGGTGAAGATGTTGTCGATGAGCGTGGAGGATGTGTGGGAGATTCGGGTGGGGGTGTGGATTGATTCGTAGAGGTTGTAGGAGTGAAGAAGGTCTAGGAATTTGATTGTCAGTTGGCTGGGCTGGAGGAGGTTTATATTGAAATCGCCGCAGAGGATTAGTTCAGCTTTGGGGTGTTTTTTGGTAGTGTGGATGATGAGATCTTCCAGTTTTTTGAGGAAGGATGTAGTGCAAGCCGAAGGGGAGCGATAAATGGCTATGATTATATTGGGGGGGGCTTGGAGGGTGGGGGTCCATAGGATTCCTGTGCATTCTAGGATTTTGTCAGATGAGTATAGGCTTCATAGCTTGATGACTGTTTCCCACTGAACAGCATTCCATTAACAAATTGGACCAGAAATCAACGATGTTTCAGTGATGAAATTCCAAGCCATTGGTAGATTTAGTTGAAGGTTTCACGGATGTGCTCTCATGGGACGAGTTTGGTGGTGTTGTCTTCTTGGCTTTTCAATTCAATCAAAATCCTATCAAAATCACGTCATGATACCCACTCGCTAAAGCCAGGCAGAGCAATTCGGGTTGTGATTTCCCTGTCTTCCTTTGTTATTTAGCAGAGCTAATTAATATTTTTTTCCAAACTGGTAGTACGTCCAGTGGGTATTTCACGTCATTTTTCGCTGAGTAGAATTGGTTAATTAATCAGCACATTAAAGGGGCCAAGCAAAAGAAAATAAATTTTTGATTTTAAAGAAAAGTTGTAGCTGTGGAATGCACTGAAAATAGCAGCTACATACAAACATTCCAAAGGTTTTCCCAAGATTTCATCGAAATCGGTGAGAGCGTTTGGCGTGCAGAGCGCAAAGTGCACAAATTTTGGATTTTTGAGAAAAGTTGTCGGTGGAATACGCTGAAAATAGCAAAGAGTCTACATTGAAATGCTCAAAAGGCTTTCCCAAGATTTCATCGAAATCGGTGAAAGCGTTTGGCGTGCAGAGCGCAAAGCGACACTGTCGCACCGCAGTCTCCAAGGGTTAAGCAACGTGACGGGCGTTGGCCGCGGGGACTCACCTCTTCCTCCATGCGCGTGCGCTGCGCAGCCGTCCACGAAGCGTCCGGCCGATATTCCTGCGTCGTCGCCGAGCCGAAGTCACACAGCTTGACGACTCCGTCGCAGAGCAGCAGGTTCTCCATCTGCAGCGAGATGCAATCGCTCAGCACACATTCACGTCTCCACTCTCCACACACATCAGAAGCTGTGTAATAATTATAATTTTATAATTTTTTTTTTTAATATCAATTTTATTCCTCCATAAACTATTTGTTTCACGGATAGAAAATTAAAAATATAGGCAACACCAACACAACAAAAATAGACTGCCAAACTATTTTCTTATTTCTATTTCCACTGAACTCTCCTCCACGTCTTTTTCTTCTTCTTCTTTTCGTTCCACCAATTCCTTCCATTTATCTCTATCTTCCCACCATTTTTCCACATCATTTATTCTCTTCCAGTCTTTATAATAATAATTATATAATAATAATTAATTATAATAATATTATATAATAATAATATTTTATAATAATGATAATTTTTCTGTTTATTGTCCGGGTGATATTGGGATTATTGGGATTGATTGATTGTTTGATTGATTATTGGTGTTTCACGACGCACTGTTTTGGCCAGCCCTGTGGCGCTGGTCTAACGGCGTCGGTGAATTTAAGGGTGATGATGAACCTTACCTAGCCTAGAAGGGAGGAGGGGAAACCAAGTGCCGGCTCGTAGCCTGGCATGAGCTAGTTGTGAACGCCCAAATTAACGGAATGAGCTACTTTTGCACGCTGTTATGTGCATGTGTCCTCAAATATTCAACGTCAACATCCAAATTAACGGCACGAGCTACTTGTGAACGCTGATACAGGCATGAGTATTCGATACCCAACGCCTACCGACCTTGATGTCGCGATGCATGACGGGCGGCACCATCGCGTGCAAATAGGCGACGGCCGAAGCCGCCTGGTGGAACGCCGCCGCCGCCGCCGCCGGCTCCAGCGGGCGCCGCCGTTCGGCCAGCGCCTCGGCCAGGCTGCCGCCGGCGCACAGCTCCATCAGCAGCAGATAGCCGCCGCCGACGCCGACGCCGCCCCGGGACACCGCAGCCAGCCGCACGATGTTCACGTGCGAGCATTGGTGCTGGACGATGCGTCAAGGAACGCACTTCGCTAGTCGGACCATCGCAAACGCGTTTGCTAACCGAGTATTTTAGTCGTAATGTTCAACCGGCAGCCTGGGGGCCTGCTGAGACAGTTGCACGTCAATTTAGATGTATTCAACTTGGAGAATAGTGACGTCAGATACCCACTGGACGTACTACCAGTTTGGAAAGAAATATTTGTTGAATTGAGAGTGTAATGTTTTGCTCTGTTTAAATGTTTTGGCGGTCCTAAAGATTCTACAATCTACGGCTCTGAACCACTCCGACTTTCCAAATATTAATTATCTCTGCTAAATAACAAAGGAAGATAGGGAAATCACAACCCGAATTTCTCTACCTGGCTTTAGTGCGAGGGTATCATGACGTCATTTTGATAGAATTCCGATTGAATGGAATCGGTGTATTTCGTGTATCTACGGTTATGGAGTGCACATTGGCTCTGAACTTGGCGTCTAAACTTGCACGCCTTAGGTTAAAACACGAAAAATGTCTCAGAATTTCTTGGTTTAATGTTACGTAATTCCCTTGTCTGTTTGTGCCGGCCAAATAGCCGGCCAGTTTCGATGGAATTATGACGACATTTTCAAATTTGTCTCGACTCACAACAACAACTCAAGGATACGTGGAGGCTGATCTCGGAGCGTATCGCTCGGTCAGCAGCTTCGTCCCCCGCCACCAGTCGCTGAAACAAGACAACATAACCTCAAGCAATGTGACGCCAGTTGGTTTGTGATTTCCCTGTCTTCCTTGGTTAAATAAGCAGAGTCAATACACCGATTCCATTCAAGCAACGTGACGCGGTCAGACACCCGCTAAGAAAAGCCAGTTGGCTTCTGATTTCCCTGTCTTCCTTGGTTAAATAAGCAGAGTCAATACACCGATTCCATTCAAGCAACGTGACGCGGTCAGACACCCGCTAAGAAAAGCCAGTTGGTTTGTGATTTCCCTGTCTTCCTTGGTTAAATAAGCAGAGTCAATACACCGATTCCATTCAAGCAACGTGACGCGGTCAGACACCCGCTAAGAAAAGCCAGTTGGCTTCTGATTTCCCTGTCTTCCTTGGTTAAATAAGCAGAGTCAATACACCGATTCCATTCAAGCAACGTGACGCGGTCAGACAACCGATAAGAAAAGCCAGTTGGCTTGTGATTTCCCTGTCTTCCTTGGTTTAAAGCAATATCTCGATTGCCTCTGCATGATTCAGGTAAAAGGCGCCGGCAGAATGCATAGAATTGGGATGAATGAGGACGAGGTCTTATTTGATTCAAGGATGTCAAATTTAATTGGCTCTGTGGTCGGGAGCAACACCAGCAAAAGATGGTGACCGTGTTTCCAATTTTATAATATGGGGACATATATTGAATGAAAAGTTGAATTTTTAGTCTATAGGTTCACCTTGAGTGCGTATTCATTCCCACTGCCCAGATCCTGAGCAACGAACACGAAGCCGAAACCGCCTGCAAACAAACGAAAAACAATCAGGAAACAGACAAATACAATAACAAACCATATGATGTTAGATTAGATCCAAGCTATAGCTAGGTACTAATGTTTAGCTTGGTCTTTTGGTCACTATTTACGATGAAAAGGGAAGAATTTTATGTATGAATAAGACACTATTATCTGAAATGTCAATCTTAGAATCTACAATATAATCTATCTCTCTTGATTGATAGCAGGAATGGACCTAATCCTGAGTTAAATGACGTCAGATACCCACTGGATACCAGTTTGGAAAAATAAATTCACTAGCTCTGCTAATACACAAAGGAAGATAGGGAAGTCACAACCCCCATTGCTCTTCTCGCCTTTAGCGAGTGGGTATCACGATGTTATTTTGACGGAATTTTGATTGAATGGAATTGATGTATTGTCAAGAAAAAAATTTAAAAAAATACATAAAGAATAATATCTGACAATCTAGCAGACATAGATGTCAGTGCCTACTTGTAAGCATTTGGGAAGGAGTCTTTTGTTTTGAGACAATTGAAAAAAATTCAATATTATGAGTCCTTTTCCTATCTCCAGCAAATTATTCATATTTTTTTATTGGTAATTAGTGCAAGAAAACTATTGCAACGAACCATGACGCAACAGAGGTCTTGAAGATTTCCTTCGTTTTTGGTCATACAAGAATCAACAGGAAACAGGAAACATAAGTGATTTCTCTCTAGTAGAAGCTGAATTGAAATCAATTCAACTTGTTACCGTTTCTGCAATAGTATCAGATCAGGCTTCAGAAGAAAGAACTAAACATGAGCATTGTTTCTCTTGCTTACTGTCAATCGATGATGGAACGATGCAGTTACAGTAGTAAATTTAATGACAGAGTACCAATTGATTGAAGAGATCGAGAAGAATTAATAAATGTACCCGTGTCTACCATAGTGACATTCTATTGACCTACCTCAACTCATACAAAATCAAATTCAAGGAAATTTTCATGGCCTAGAAAGCTTTGAGGTTAAGAGTTTGGCTGCTAAAAATCGGGAGGCATGACTTGCTCATAAAATTTGTGATTTCAGGCTTGTGTCGGAAGAAAAGGCGAAAGCCGGATGATAATGTGGATTGATTATTTGCCCATAATGATGTCACCCACCTTCGGCGATCAGCTTTTTCACCCTTAACTTCACGCTTCCAACTTCAACATTTTGGCCGACTAGTTCATGTTCTTCGCCAGGTGCAGATGTGCTACTAAAATATCCTAATGCGGACTTAAACAGGTCCGACATTGCCTTTTTATTATAATAATTCACTAAAATACGGTAACATTGAGAGGTGTCTACGAGCTGCAATCCATTTTCGCCGCCATGACACTTTTTGGAATCAGCTGGAACTTTTAATCGAATTCCAAACTCGAATATAAATCCTTCGATTTCCACTCGGCGTGGAATTCAAACTTCAAAGTATAAATGGTTTGGTTGAATTCAGTCTCTGATATTAAGTCATCGCTTCACTCGTGATTCTCACTCGATTTGAATACCTACCACCAAACGCTCTGCATGAAAATACCGGTGTTACTTTCGTACTTTCGTACTTTCTTTGAGTTTGAGCCGTGCTCTTACCTATGCTCTGACAATCGCCCTATTCCAGCTGGCTACACGACAAACGAATAAATTGATCGTTGGATTAACTCATTCAAATATCACTTCATTAACACATTTAAACATTATGATTTAGTGCAGCGCATGGCTAAAATTACATGGAGTGTAGTAACTTGGTACATTTCAAATAGTCACCTATTCCTACTTGTGTTGAAGATGCAGAGCTAGTTCAACATTGCTAAATGCAACTAGCATACGTGGTAGGTAGGTTCTAACAATTGGATTCGACTAGAGCTGCATATTCCAGCCTAGCCCCAACAAAGCACAAACAATTGCCATTAAAAAAAGTTCTATTTCTAATTCAGGTCTGATATTCGGGGTCACTCACTGATTCTTCGATAGTTAGACACTTTGGCTTTTTCACTATTTGAATCTTGTTTCGATAAGAAAACGCAGTCTGTTACTCAACTGCAAACTCAAAATAAGGTTTTCTTCACCTCAATAAGATAAGCTTTTTTCTTATAATAGGATTCAACTTGTGAAAGAAAATGCATTTTCTTGTAGATAAAATTTTAAAAAGTCACAGGATTGCAGAAAAATGACAAAAAAAGAAGATGGACACCGAAAACTGTTTGCTCGAAATTTTTACAAGTCCCGAGGAAGGTTGGCTTGAAAAATAGTGTATACCTACCTAAGTCGGGTAAACACCATGCTGTATGCCATGTGCTTTGTGATTGTGAACCTATACCTCGTTATGATAAACCAGTTTTCCTTATCAGTAAAGCCTGTCCAGTGAAATGAGGATCGACCAAGCTCACAAATATGATATCTCGTGAGTCTTGCACACCATTTCAGCACCCCCCAATGACCTATAAACTCGTAATTTTGAAGATGCAGAAATAATACAAAAACTTCCTGTCTTCTCTTTACAGCATCACTTCCTCAGTATTCTGGAAAAAGTTTGTTTCCATGGCACGATTTAATATTCTCTCCTTTTAATTGCTTATATTATCTTTGGATCAAGTCAATGGTTGGCTCCGAGACCGACCTTATTGATGGCTGTAGGCTACCTTGTCCAGGCGGGTCGGATATATTATATCAAGTACGGGAGATTAGATAACAAACGACGTCGATTATTACGATGCAGTGAAGGAAATTCAAACGGTTGTCATTTTTAGTATTTGCAAAATTGAATAAATGTTTTTTAACTGTTAATAGGTATCAATAGAAAATGTCAGTGTAGTTACAGCAAGGATATTGAAATTCGTCCAAACCGTCTAAATCTTACCCGGCAAGTCTGTGACGAATGCTGGAGCTCGATCATGGCCAAAAGGGCTACTCTGGTGAACGAATATTCGCAATGCACGGGTCATATGAATTGTTAAAAGCCCCACTGATAAGAAAACTGGTTTTCCATCATTAGGCAGCTTCCCAGGCAAGTGGTTTCATATGCCATGTGCTCAGCCTCTACCTGGCTACCTATACCAGTGGCGTAGCTAGGTGTGGCAGGGCCCTGGTGCAAGATTTAAGATTGGCCCCCCCCCCCCTTCTTTTCAAATTGGTTTCAGGCTAGACGTGCCGATTTTCCAATTGACAATTTTTCACCCCACTAAACTACCCCAAAACAAACCCATACTCATATATCCCTAAATATTAGCAAAGACATTCCGACGGGGTTCATGGAAGAACTTGAGGCCGCATAGCTACCTACTATATCTCGGGTCCCGAGTTTTAGTGACTAGTAAGAATTCGGGTAAGATACTACCGAACAAGAATGAGACAACAATACTGTCGGCAGAACACAAAGGGTTGCAGTTGACGGCAAATCAAACCACACTAATAGAATTACTAGAAAGAGCCAAAATTCATACACACATATGAACACTATGTAAAGTTTGCATTAAACTTGTCATAATATTACAATTGTAAGTTTAAGCCACTCGGCACATTAGGATGGAATTTTTTCCTAGCTTTCAGTTTACAGTCTTCCCAACTCAATTTTCAGGCCCCCCTGGCTGGGAAAACCCCCTGGGCCCTGGTGCAATCGAACCAGCTGAACCAGTGGTAGCTACGCCACTGACCTATACTATTTTCAAGCAAGACGAAATTGGGACTTCAGGTGGAATTTCAGGTTGACGGGTTTCAGTGTCGAGAAGTGTGCATACTATTTAATGCTATTTAAAAAAAATCCATATAGCAGGTTGTTTTCGAAGCAAATGCCATGATTAGAATTTAGATGACCAATGCTATTCTAGAGTTAATTTACTTTTTCAGTTAACATACCTATGTATTACTTTTATTGGAGTGGGAGTGGGTAAAGGTATGCTAAATAATGTTACATTGCTTACGCACTTACACTAGCAATATGACTAATATTTAAAAAAGTCATCTTTTATTAAAGGTATAAAAATATATGGACCCTCTACTCAGACTAGAGGGTATCAAATTGGCACATTGTGTTTGCAAGGTAATTAAACTAAAATAGTTTTATGGCAGAATTTTTTAAATCCTATGCAAATGGCACATTCTGGAATAACTTTTAAATGTATAACCCATAGGCTAATAAAAAAATAATGCTCATCATTCCTACATTGATAATGATAACATTAATACAATAGCACAGAAATGATTAAAAACTAGCACCAAGCATTAAAAAATAAAACTATAGGAACAGTAACCTTAGCCTCAGCTTGAAATTGGCATCATATTATAATAATATTATATTATAATAATATATAATTATAATACATATTTTCTATAATATAATAATCTATACGAACATCATTTTAGCTTAAAATTATAACAAGATCAAATAAAAATTTGTAAATCCATGTTAACTGTTATTAAAACATGATTCATGAACATTAAAACCGTTTTTAAAAAGACTAACAAAATGTGAGGCAAAATAATTTTTCACCTAGGAATCCAGAAGTTGTATAGAAACACAGCACACAAGTATGAAACTTTTATCACATCAGCATTCAGTGGAAAATACAAATACAGGTGTATTTTTCCAGAAAAAGGTATCTGAATAAACTTTCAGAAAAATATAAACTTGATATTTATTTGTTTATTTTTAGAGGCACTTAATTTCTTGAGTTTAATTTTCAATAAAAAATGTCAATGTAAATTCAAAATATGTTGTAATACCTAAAATATATGATCAAAAAGATAATTAAAATTTAAAGCAGCTACAAACTGATCTTCCTGATAACCGTGAGGATGTTCAGCTGATTGTTAACTCGCACCATGGCTTTGCAAGACCGCAACAGCTTCAGCGTTCCCATGTTTAGTGGCCCATTCCAACGCATTCTTTCCGTCGTCGTCCTTCATTCCCATGTACTCGACTTTGCTAACACCTTCCTGAACAGCATCGAATGAGTCCAACAGTAATGTCACTATCTGATGAAACCCCCAGAATGCTGCATTAATCAGCAGCGTTTGTCCATCATTGGTGGCTTTAACGACCACGGCACCTGCCTTGATTAGATCGCTAGCAACATCCAAATGTCCACTATGAACGGCATAATAAAGTGCGGTTACGCCCTTCTTGTTAACAAGATTCACATATTCCTTTCTTTTCTCAGCGCTTACAGCGTCAAGAAGAACTTTAAGATTAACTACACTTCCTTGAATAGCGACAAAATGCAAAGGGGTGGCTTTTGTTCGAGAGTCCTGATATGTGATGTTAGCTCCGTGGTCAATCAAGTATTTAAAAATATCTACGTTTCCTTTCTTAGCAGCAAAGCAAATGGCAGACAAGCCTCTGTTGCATTTCAAGTTCAGAAAGCTTGTGTCAGCAATATTGTGATTACTTGATCTGACATCGGGAAACAAATCCGTGCTGGCATCAACACACTGGGCCGCCTCTAAGACGAGCTGAACAGACTGCAATCTTCCGCTAATAACAGCGTAGTGCAATGCTGACAGCCCCCTATCATCCAATATGTTGACATAAGTGACTCTATCAGCATTGTCTGCACAAGACTGGAGAATCTTCTCAACAACATCTGGGTTTTCCAACGCAAGATGCAACGGGATTCTTTTAAAATAACCACCAACGCTGCGAATGTTGGCACCGTGAGAAATCAAGACGTTCACAGAATCCTTGTGTCCGTTAAATGCTGCTCGACCGAGTGCAGTCCAGCCATCTGCATCCTTCATTTCAATTAATTCTACTTTAGTGATACCTTCCTTATTTTCATCAAAGTTGGCAAATAGTAGGGTCAAAATAATATGAAAACCCTTTTCTGCTGCTTTGAACACTGGTGTTTTTTTCTTATTAGATGTTTTAGCAATCATGGCACCTGCCTTTACAAGGGCAGTAGCTGCATCCAAATGACCTTCCATGACAGCCCGATACAGAGCTGTGCATTCAATATTATCCACAATGTTAACATATTCTTTCCTTTCATCTTTGGCAACAGCCTCAATTAGAGCTGAGAGGACAGTTGTGTGCCCATTCTCGGCTGCTAAATGCAACGGGGTGCAATTGAATTTGCCGCTAACGCTACGAATGTTGGCACCGTGGGAAATCAAGACTGTCACAGAATCCTTGTGTCCGTTAAATGCTGCTCGACCGAGTGCAGTCCAGCCATCTGCATCCTTCATTTCAATTAATTCTACTTTGATGATACCTTCCTTATTTTCTTTGAAACTGTCTAATAGTAGGGTCAAAATAATATGAAAACCCTTTTCTGCTGCTTTGAACACTGGTGTTTCTTGATCATTAGATGTTTTAGCAATCATGGCACCTGCCTTCACAAGGGCAGTAGCTGCATCCAAATGACCTTCCATGACAGCCCGATACAGAGCTGTGCATTCAATATTATCCACAATGTTAACATATTCTTTCCTTTCATCTTCGGCAACAGTCTCAAGTAGAGCTGAGAGGACAGTTGTGTGCCCGTTCTCGGCTGCTAAATGCAACGGGGTGCAGTTGAATTTGCAACTGATGCTACGAATGTTGGCACCGTGGGAAATCAAGACTGTCACAGAATCCTTGTGTCCGTTAAATGCTGCTCGACCGAGTGCAGTCCAGCCATCTGCATCCTTCATTTCAATTAATTCCACTTTAGTGATACCTTCCTTATTTTCATCAAAGTTGGCAAATAGTAGGGTCAAAATAATATGAAAACCCTTTTCTGCTGCTTTGAACACTGGTGTTTTTTTACCATTAGATGTTTTAGCAATCATGTGTTATATACTATCGCCATCTATTGCCTCTGAGTAAACTATTACCGACTATGTGGGGCTGCCACCCTGCCGTGTGTTTTTTGTTTTTACACAACAATGTATCATGAGAGTGAGTTTTTGTTCTTGAGAGAGACAACACCGGTCTCGGAGATTGATTCCAAAAATTGTATCGATTGTATCGAATTGTATCGTTTATAGAAGATTAAACTCGTGAGTTAACCGTGTTTTTTTAAACTATATTCGAGTGGAGTGTTTTAATTGTGTGAGAAACCGATTCTCAGAAACCCCTCTACTACAAAGATAACATTTCAGAAGTGGGATTTATCGGACAAAATCTTGATTGGACTCGATAACCTGTGTTAGACATTGTAAAATCTTTCAATTTGTGCCTTCTTGTATTTGTTTTGTGACCAAACGGTAAAACTATTTTTGTGCGCGAAGTTCGTTTTGCTCCGCGTTGAGCATTTTCGTGTGTAATTGCCCGACCGTGTAGTGTTTTTCCTTCGCGTCGAACGCTGGAACGTTACGACTACATGAAAGGGAAGGCTCGAAGCAAGGGGCGTAGGGCCAGGTCGCCCAGCCCGTCACCGAGTTACCACAGCGTCGCAAGTGCCGACAACCACCGCGAACCTGGAAGTTCGGGCTTCAACATGAACGCCGCACAAGTCGACCCGAACATGACCGCGATGCTGGCGACACTCATTTCACTTATGCAAGGGATGCAGCGCACTGAGTCTTCCTCAACATCAGAGGTAAGCGCGACAAACGCCAACGTCAGACTTATGCCCGATCTTAGTCGATACATCAATGATTTCGACGGAGAATCACAAAACGATGCAAGCGAGTGGCTCCGCAACATTGACAAGACGGCCACGCACTATGGTTGGAGCGACGCCGTAAAGGTTGAATCGGCTCGAGCACACCTCACCGGAGCGGCTCGACAATGGTTTAGAAACTATCATGAAGACATGATAGATTGGAATTCATTCAAAAGAGAATTCACCGACACGTTTATCGGACAACTGAGTCTACCGGAGAAGTGGGCGAGGATGACTCGTCGGGAGCAACAACCAGGTGAGAGCCTGATGAATTATTTTTTTGAAAAATCCGCTCTCTGCAAGGCCCTCGATTTGAATTTTTTCGACACTAAGAAGCAAATTGTCATCGGTCTTCTATCGAAAACATTGAGCGACGCTCTTACATCGCGACACTCGTTGAATGAGAAAGAACTACTGCTCCACATTCGCGAAATAGAGGAAGTCGATCGTGAGCGCGCTTCAAGGGCAAACGCACGTAAAATCCAGTTGGGTCACAGACTACCCGAAGCACCAAAACGTAGCCAATCTTCACAACCTCCACCGTTCATCCCGCATCGAGGTGGATCTACGACCAACGTAACCACAACCGGTACCGCACCGACTACGTCTGGATCTTGGAGAGATCGTAACCGTATTATCTCGCCAAGGGAGCAAGAGTGCTACAACTGCTACCGAAAGGGGCATATCTCGCGCGATTGCCCGGATCCGAAGAGACCATTCTATTGCGTACGATGCAAAACAGAGGGTCACACGCAACGCCACTGTACCGCTGCTGAATCGCAAGCCGGAGCTCCCACCAAGCCACGACCAGCACCGGGAAACACCGTCAGTCTCGTGGGTAGTAATACCACCGAGGGTAGTAATCCTACTAAGTACTTGCGTGAAGCTTTAATCAACGAAAATAGCGTTCAAGCACTGATTGATCCTGGCAGTTCAAGTTGTATTATGCAGGCGAGTGCTGCGATTTCTTGTGGATTGAACCCAAAAGCGTCGAAGTGTCTCCTTACCGGTTTTGGAGACAAGACAACGAAAGCTCTAGGTCAGATCATGGCCAACATTACAATCGATGGTGTACTATGCAAAGACATTTGCATTCTCATTGTGCCAGACGCCATGCAACCAGTCGAACTAATAGTCGGCCGGACTTGGACGGATTTGCCTCATGTGGCATTTGCTAAAATTGGCGACCAACTTATTATCAAGGACAGTCCCGCCGAACTCATCCAACAACTGACCACCTACACGCCCGAAAGCGCCGATCGACTGCAGCTGAAGGCCGTTTGCAACACTGAGATTCCAGCGAATTCCATCAGTTTCGTTCAGGTGACAGGAGAGACGGCGATCGATGGTCTTGTCATCGTGGATGCAGGCTTAAAGCACGACGCGCTGTTTTTCGTCGATAGAGGGCACACTGTCCTGCCTGTATTAAATAGTACCGATCGCTCGAGGAATATCAAGACAGGTGAATGTATTGCTCGATCGATCTTCGTGGAAGGTCCAATGACCATGGACAACCGAATGCCAACCGAAGCACAAATTAAGAATGAACAATGCGTTGCTATCGAGCGTGAACAAGTTAAAATTGGAGAAAGTATAAATAATTCCCAGGCAGAATCATTGATGAAACTAATTAACGAGTTTCGGCATTGTTTCGCTTTGAACCTGAGCGAACTGGGGTGTACAAATCTAACTGAAATGAATATTACAGTCGTACCAGGCAGCAAACCGGTGTTTCGTAAGCCGTATCGGACCAACCAGCAGGAACGCACTGTGATTGGTAACATCGTCCAGGAATGGAAGGATCATGGAATAGTTACAGAGACGAGGTCCCCTTACAGCAGCCCAGTGTTACTAGTAAAGAAGAAGGATGGATCCGAACGTTTAGTTATTGATTACCGAGGGCTTAACCAGCAAACAGTAAAGGAACACTTTCCGCTGCCAAACATCGATGACCAATTAGAAAACCTTTCCGGAGCAAAGGTCTTTGCAGTTCTCGATCTCGCTCATGGGTATTTGCAAATACCATTGTGTGCCGAAGCTAGAGAGAAGACCGCCTTCGTAACGCCAGACGAAACGGGTGAGTTCACCAGGATGATTTTTGGTCTGACCAACGGTCCTGCCGAGTTTCAACGTCTGATGAATACAGTTCTAGGTTCACTCCGAAATACCGTTGCAATGTGTTACCTAGATGACATCCTTATTCCTGCCACCGATTGGGATGATCTTTTGAAACGCTTGCGCTTAGTGTTCGCAGCCATCGCTTCGGCTAAATTGACTCTGAAACTAAGTAAATGTGAATTTGGAAAGAAACAGATCGACTACTTGGGGTTCACCATAATGGAAGGGAAAATCAAACCGGGTATGCGAAAGACAGACGCAATACGCAACTTTCCAGTTCCAGTTAACGTGCACGAGATTCGAAGGTTCCTTGGACTTTCGGGATTCTTCCGTCGTTTTGTACATCATTATGCAACCATCGCAGAACCGCTAACGAGACTAACAAAGGGAGGAACACAGTGGGTCTGGAAATCAGAACAACAAGAGGCATTCGACTCCTTGAGGAAATCGCTAACTGTCGCGCCGGTACTAGCCTTGTACAATCCGCAAGCGAGGACCGAACTTCATACCGATGCAAGCAGCCAAGGCCTAGCAGGTATGATGCTACAAGCAGATGACAAAGGTGAACTACGTCTGATTTACTGCATCAGTAAACGCACCAGTGAACATGAGAGATTTTATCACTCTAGTAGACTAGAACTCATGGCCATTGTATGGAGTGTGCAACGGCTGCGCCCGTTCTTACTTGGCTTACATTTCACAATTGTCACCGATTGTCAAGCGCTCATCTACTTAAATGAACATAAAACAATCAATCCGGTAATTGCAAGAACCTACGATATAATTCAGGAATATGATTTCACCATCCGTCACCGACCGGGTGCAAAAATGGAACATGTCGATGCTTTGAGCCGAGCTGCTTTTGAACCCCCAACCGACACAATGGACGAGTTGTTATCGAGCAATTTAGAGGTTTTACTTACACTGACTGTAGCTGATCAAGTACTTATGATGCAACGGAATGATCAAACTATTAGTACTCTCATTGAAATCTGCAAGAAAGTACCAGAAGAAAGAACCAAGGACGAGAATGATAGAATTTGTCAATTTAGTCTGGAAGATGGACTTCTCTACCGTGTCGAGGGGTCATTTAAGCTTTTTATGATACCTAAGTCCATGAGGAAGGGGCTGGTAGTGAAATGCCACGACCAAGCTGGACACTTTTCAGTAGACCGAACGATTGCAAAGATTAGGGAACTCTACTGGTTTCCTTACATGCGTCGTTACGTAAAGGACCATATCAACCACTGTTTTAGTTGCCTGTTGCACAAGGTTCCACGTGGAAAACAGCCGGGTTTTCTCCACCCAATACCGCCAGGATCACGTCCTTTTGCCATTTGCCATATTGATCATCTGGGGCCATTTCCTCGGAGCACCAAAGGAAACACTCATCTTCTCGTGCTAATTGATAATCTCACTAAATATGTTGATCTGTATCCAGCAAAAAGCACAACCACTAAGGGGGTGGTTACTAGTTTGAGAAAGTTCATTGAACAGAGAGGCCTACCAGAAAGGATCATATCAGACCGTGGAACATGCTTCACTTCACACGATTTCACCGAATTCTGTGAAGAAAATGATATCCGTCACACGCTCAACTCAACTCGCCACCCGAGAGCCAACGGTCAAGTGGAACGTGTGAACAGCACTGTACTACCAATGATTGCCACGGCCATTCAACGCGAAAATCACACCGATTGGGACGCCCAGATTACTGAAATTCAACAACAACTCAACACCGCACCAAATAAATCCACTGGCCGATCACCATTTTATGTTCTCCATGGGTATAATCCGAGATTTTATCCTGAAGATAATCTCGTTGCAACTATGACAGGTGCCAATAAATGTGTTCAACCGTCGGAAGCACAGTCAGCCACACGACAAGCCATTATTAGTCAGCAGATTCGTACTGCACATTTCCATAATCGAAAACATTACGAGCCGGACCAGCTCAAAGTGGGAGATCTTGTGTTCATGAGAAGAGCACCCATAAACACTGGACAACCCACGAAGGCACAGGCAAGGTATCGTGGACCCTTGGTTGTTTCTGCAGTCTTACCCGGGGACACCTACCGTGTGACGCAACTGAATAACGAAGCCACACATTTTTACGCGACCACTGCCCACGTCTCACAGCTCAAGATCTGGCGAGGTCACTTGGAAGATGCCGAAGAAGATGATGACAGCGTTATCAGTGAAGAAGATGATGACAGCGTTATTAGTAAAGAAGATGCTGCGATGAAGACCGCCGAAGCTATCACCCTTCCCGAAGGAACAAGTAGACCGAAGAGAAATTGTCGAAAGCCAAGTTACTTGACCGCATATTATGTGAAATGAAATTATGGCAATATTTATTAAGTTCATTGTTTTGTGTACATTAACTTAAATCGAGGACGATTTAACTGGAGGATGGCCGAATGTTATATACTATCGCCATCTATTGCCTCTGAGTAAACTATTACCGACTATGTGGGGCTGCCACCCTGCCGTGTGTTTTTTGTTTTTACACAACAATGTATCATGAGAGTGAGTTTTTGTTCTTGAGAGAGACAACACCGGTCTCGGAGATTGATTCCAAAAATTGTATCGATTGTATCGAATTGTATCGTTTATAGAAGATTAAACTCGTGAGTTAACCGTGTTTTTTTAAACTATATTCGAGTGGAGTGTTTTAATTGTGTGAGAAACCGATTCTCAGAAACCCCTCTACTACAAAGATAACACATGGCACCTGCCTTTACAAGGACAGTAGCTGCATCCAAATGCCCTTTCATAACAGCCCGATACAGAGCTGTGCATTCAATATTATCCACAATGTTAACATATTCTTTCCTTTCATCTTCGGCAACAGCCTCAAGTAGGGCTGAGAGGACAGTTGTGTGCCCGTTCTCGGCTGCTAAATGCAACGGGGTGCAGTTGAATTTGCCGCTGACGCCACGAATGTTGGCACCGTGGGAAATCAAGACGTTCACAGAAACCTTATGTCCGTTAAATGCTGCTCGACCGATTGCAGTCCAGCCATCTGCAGAGAAACCAGTTCCGTCAACAATGTTGGTATAATTTACTCGTTTGGCATCGGGTATTTTGTTAATAAGCAACTGAATGACTTTTGGGTATCCGTTCCCTGCTGCTAAATGTAGAGGAGTTTGACCTTTGTGATTAATTATTTCACAATCAGCGCCCTGATCAATCAGATACTCAACTATCTCAGAATGGCCATTTGATGCAGCATTATGCAAACCAGTATTCCCATCATGGTCTTTGATATCAATCAAGTTACCACCATCGGAAGCTTTACTTGAATTATCTGAAAAAGGGTCTGTTCCTGGAGTTGAAGAGCGCGATATCGTTGAGTTGCCAGCATTATCTTCTCTATTAACATTCCAAATTAAGTTATTTTTACTAACAAGGCGTTGCAATATATTAAGGCTTCCATATTCACTTGCAAGAGGCAGTAAAGATTTGAATGCTGCTAACCTTGAGCTATCAATAGCTTGGATAAGGCAGAAGTCAAATAGATTGTCATAATGATTTTTCACAACATGTTTTAGCAAGTCTTCAAGACAATCCTCTATATTTTTCAGTGTCAAAACAAGAAATTTTGTGTCCACTATTCCAATGGAAAGCAGTTTATTGATTTCCCTCTGTGATTGGGTTATATCAGCATAACGCAGAGGAGATCCATTAAGAACATCATCCCGAAGGTTAAAATCAGATGTGTGGCTGATAAGAAGATCCAGGATTTTATTTCCAGGATCGCTATCATCTTCATTCTCAAGATTGAATGTAACTGCCAAATGCAGAGCCGTTCTTCCTCCGGGGTCTCTAACATTGATTTCATTAATATGAAACCGACACCTGTCTAAATCTTTATTTAAAACAGCCAAATGTAGCTCGCAGTCTCTGGCAAGAATGTGGTCAAAGATGTTACGAATAACATCAAAGCCTTCTGTATACAAGTTGTTTCGTAAAATAAACTCGGCCTTTTTAAAATTTTGTGCCAGATATTTTGCTAGCAAATATTCAGCAAACACGCGGTGAATGAAAATGGGTGTGTTGTTTATGATTTGGTCAATTATTCCCGTCTTTTCTTTACCCTTCTTAATGGTTTCAAAGAATTCCAATAACCGATTTTCTCTTGATTCCGAATCTTCCAAACTCTGCAGGTCTTTCTCATCAAGTATTAAACTAAGTGCAGAGTCCATGTGGCTTTGAAGAATGCGAGTTTTTTCATTGTTTAGAATACCTTCATAATCTGAATCATGTTTTCTGAACATTTTCTTTTCATGAAGATAAATTTCGAGTTTTCTTTCGACAAATTGTTCCAACAGTTGCAGCAGGTCAAGTTTTTCTGGGAAGTCTTTCATCTGGTCCATGCCTGTCACATATCTCTCAAACACCTCGGCTATGATCAGGGTTTGGAGTGGGATACCCATGAAATCAGATGCCAGGTTGCCGATGGCTTCAGACATCATCTTCACTATGCAATCAATAAAATCATCAAGCTCACTTTCAGTCATCATTTCAAGACCTGATTTACCTTCTGTTTGTTTATTTTTCCAGAATTCCCTCAAGAATTGTTTCTGATTGTCATTGTTAAACTTAATTAGATTTGTTGCAAGCATTTTTAGATTATTTTCGAGACATTCTTTGATGGAGTTACGTGATGAAACCCATATTTGTTTAACCTTTGTTTTTTGAAGAGCAGAAATTAAGACACAGCATTCATTAACATACTTTGGGGCTACTTCATCAAATCCGTCAAGAAATACAATCAGGTTTCCCGTAACTTCTAAAGATAATTTAAGCAATGCCTGTTCTTCACTTTTGTTCATATCAGTTGCCTTTGACAAAAACTCAAATGCGTCTGTTTGTAGTTCTTTATAAAATAAATCCATGTGATTGTTGAGAGCTAATCTGATGATCAAGTATTCAGGATGAGAATCTTTAGTAAGTTGTGCGAGATGAATAAACTGTGTGGATTTACCCATTCCGGGTTCTGCAAAGAGTAACACCAGCCTATCTTCAAAGACATTTATGCCTTTCGTATCTGGGATGGTTAAGTAATTTCTTGAATCCAAGTGCTCTCGAACAAAGGCCATATTGTCACTAGATTTATTCCACAAGAGTGAATTGTTATCAAGACTTAAGAAATGCACAGAGTTGTTAAATTTGGATAAAATGTCAATATCGTGGCCGACCATCTCTTTAGGAACAAAAAGAAACCACGTAGTATGAGAATCTAACAGTGGACTTATTCTTAATGCTGTTGTTTGATCGGTCTGGCCATACCGCAAGCCAACGTAATTGCAAATGAAGTTTGCATGCTCAAATTCTTTACTTATGAAAACTGTTGTCTCTTCTTCATCACTGTCACCTTTTATTTGATGAAATTCAGTCGTAGCTTGAACAGCTTGGCGGGTCTTTGACTCAATTCCAGATTTTTTACCAATATTTGAATTGATTGGTTTTATTTTAAGGTTATTTATGCCTGAGTTAGTATCAGTATCTGCTAGCCGATTCATCCGATGCTGAATATTGTGATGCCGAACATTGGCAACTGTATTTGATCCTATTTCATCTATTACAAAACGTTCAGCAGAGCAATGTGTATGTAAATCACCTGTATCACCTGTATTCCTTAGGTCTATATCTTCCAATTGTGTAACCTCTTGGAATTCAGGCATTACATTGGCAGGTTGTTGAGCAGCAAAATTAGATACACTTTCAAAACAGGTTGTCATATCCAGCATGTCATGTAACAAAGACGTCTTTGACTTTAAGGCTTCGTGGAAACTCTCAGGAGCTGATTGAAGCAGAACGGGGTCAACGCTTTGCAAAGAAGGGCAGACAACGGTTACGCTGTCAGAGAGCTTTTCTACATGAAATACGTTGAGGTTCAAGGCAAAGGAACGCTGCCAAGTGCGTGGGATGTAGTTAGGCATGTCGTCTGCCAGATCTGGACCTATCGACAACTTTATCGACAACTTCCCGCGCGTTCTTAGAATATTTACAACGACATCTCCATTTACAATGTTGTCCAGTTTATCAATCCATTGATCCAAATGTTCTGGGAAGAAGCTTTCCAACAAAACACTGGGGCCTTGCAAGTTCACCTGTGATTTATATATCAAGTCTTGAATTGTGCCTTTGAGCTGAGAAAATTTAAATGTATCTTTGAATGGTTGTACTGTCTTCCATTCCCGAGACAAGATCACAATTTTTTGTTCGTAATCCATCTGCAGAGTTTGACACAATTTTGAAATGATTTCAAGACAACTAGCCTCTTTCGGCGTGTCTGAGTCACCCACAAGAATTACTAGCGTCTTGCCTTGACTAAATTCTTTAATTACAGAAGTCTGACTTTGTTTTAATGACTCCATGGCAAGACACAAGTAAGGTCCTTCAATGGCCTGAATTAACTTCGTAAAGCTAAGACGGCAAGTTCTTTCACTCGACTCTAGATGAAGCACGGGCGATTTGCACAACTCTGTTCTCAACGTCGTTAGAGCGGCCTCATTGTAATCAACTCCCATTCTATTATCATACCTTACAGATTGTGACGAATTCTCCTTGGAATATTGGTCATATGTATCAGATATTAAGGTAATATCATCTAATACCGAATTTTTGTTTTTCCACCAATCTAGCATTTTCCTCTCGAAACATCCATAAAATTTGTCGACGTTTAAGTCAAAGTCTTTTAATTTCATCAACTCATTTTTGATAAAAACATCCAGCTCGCTTTCACTTGGTTGACCAGCAAAGATTCGAAGCTTTTGCAAGAAGCTCTCTCTAACGTTGTCTTTAGCGTAATCACTCAAAAAATTATAAACTAGCTCATTATTTGGATTCAAGGTAAAAATCTTACCCGGAAATATTTCGAAGAATTGTTTTGCTGGCCCCATTTCGCCGACTGTAGACGCTTCTCCCAAATCATTGTCTGGCTTAGCGTTTGTAAAAAGGATAAACAAACTTTTCTCCAAGCTCCCGTCAAGCAAGTTGACCTCACCAGGCGGCAGAACGCTATTCGCTGACCTAGAGCCCTTTATCTCTCTAAACGACTTTGCATACTTTAGCAAGTTATTATTTTCCCTCTTTGAGTGAGTGATGAGGGATGCTAGCTTTAGAAGGGCGGTCTCCCTATGCTTGAGTTGAATGTAAACAGTGAACCATTCCGTTGGACTTGCGTGAGGCTTGAACCGGAAGACGATGTCGTCCAGGGCTCCAGCACCGTTGACGTTGGTCGCTAGTTCAAACTCCAAGCCGCTGTTGAACGCTTGCAAGTAGAGCACCTCCGCCATCTTCACCTCTAACAACTCTCCCGACATATTGGCGGAACCTGTGGTCTTCTTGTAAAGTTTCTCGGAGGATTCCAGCACGGGCGAGTCTGAAATGATAGCCAAACTTAGATAACGGCCTATTTTATATTTAGCCAGCACATTGCCAACTCAAAGATTGAATCCAAGGATTGCCAATCCCTCGTGTTTTATTTATGGCCAACCCATTTGATTGCCAACCTGTTTGATGGCCTAGGATGCAGATTGTTCTCGTTTTTCACAGAATTTTTTCGCAAAATGATTTTCTCAAAAACACACCTGAGAAACGCTTAGAGCCGCCAGACACTGGGGCTCCATGTGCAGAAACCGGGGCTCCATGTGCAGAAACCGGGGCTCCATGTGCAGAAACCGGGGCTCCATGTGCAGAAACCGGGACTCCATGTGCAGAAACCGGGACTCCATGTGCAGAAACCGGGGAAACTAATGAGATCCCAAGATGGCCGACAGGTGCAGCAAGCACCGGAAGGCCCTGCAATCAAAAATATAAATTGTTTAGTTAACGCTACCCTATTTCTACAGAAAACCAAGATAAACAGGTCTAATCCACTATTACTTAATATTTAATTAGTACTAGGTACACCTCTGGACACTGAAAACCGTCCACCTAAAATTTTTACAAGTCCCAATTTCGTCTTGCTTGAAAATAGTATAGGTAGCCAGGTAGAGGCTGAGCACATGGCATATGAAACCACTTGCTTGGGAAGCTACCTAATGATGAAAAACCAGTTTTCTTATCAGTGGGGCTTTTAACAATTCATATGAACCGTGCATTGCGAATATTCGTTCACCAGAGTAACCCACTTGGCATGATCGAGCTCCAGCATTTGTCACAGAGTTGCCGGGGAAGATTTAGACGGTTTGGACGAGTTTCAATATCCTTGCTGTAACTACACTACATTTACTATTGATACCTATTAATAGTTAAAAAACATTTATTCAATGGTAAAAATACTTTGAATTTCCTCCACTGCATTTTAATAATCGACGTCCTTTGTTATCTAATCTCCTGTACTTGATATAATATATCCGACCCGCCAGGACAAGGCAGCATCAAAAAGCCAACCATTGACTTGATCCAAAGATAAGATAAGCAATTAAAAGGAGAGAAAATTAAATCGTGCCATGGAAACAAACTTTTTCCAGAATACTGAAGAAGTGATGACATAAACGTGTTTGCTGTAAAGAGAAGAGGCAGGAAGTTTTCGAATTATTTCTGCATCTTCAAAATTACGAGTTATAGGCCATTGGGGGGTGCTGAAATGGTGTGCAAGACTCACGAGATATCATATTTGTGAGCTTGGTCGATCCTCATTTCACTGGGCAGGCATTACTGATAAGGAAAACTGGTTTATCATAACGAGGTATAGGTTCAGAAAGCACATGGCATACAGCATGGTGTGTACCCAACTTACCTACACTATTTTTCAAGCCAACCTCCCTCGGAACTTGTATAAATTTCTAGTGGACGGTTTTCAGTGTCCAGGAGTGTACATAATGAAGCCAATATGGGCAGGTATTTCAGCGGTGCTGGTGGAAAGCCTGGTGCAATGGTAAGACTGCCGTAAAGAACCAGCCAAAAGAAAGAACCAAGGGCCCTGGGAATTTCCTAATAATCCTAGCATCCTAGAATTGGAGGGTCAAAGATAAAGACAAAAGACAAAGAATACTTGGTGGTTAGTTCATTATGAATTTCTCTTCTGCATCTGGCCCAGCTGGCTTGCTACCTACTTGGCTGGTGCTGGGCATGTTCCTGGCATCTTGTTGTGTCCTCGCATCCATGCTGGAGTCGTGTCGAAACGACTTGCTCCCGACCTCGGCCCAGCGTTACGTCGGGCCGTCAGCCTTGCGCTGCAGGGAAACAACAAGCATCGGGTCTATTTCAAATCTACCGACTGTGCAATCGATATTAAATTTATTCGAGTTTTTGGGCTCTATCCAACTGTTGGTTGTCAATAGGCATAATAGGATAATACTTAAGCCGGTACTGAAAGATCTGGGTTTAAATCCCGGTAGGGATACAAATTTGGTCAGAAGGCTTGTCACTTGACCAATATCAATGATAAAGTTCAACTATCTTCCTTATTTCGTCATGTCGTGAATGTTTTCGAGCAAAATTGTGCAACCTTGGATTGCATTTAGAATATTGTTAAGTTTGTGACCTCTTAAAACTTTTGAAAGATGAAAAGCAAATGATATTATGATGCAGTTACAGATTGCAGATAAAAAGTAAACACTTATATGTTAAGTATATATTTTTAGTCTCGGTAGAATGTTTTTTTGAGCTGTGGCTTTCTAGCGCCGGGTTGGATTTGAATTTTTATGGTTGTTCAATGTCTTAGGTAGGTAATGTTGTTGTGGGTTTCTTTTTTCTGGGTCCCCTTTTTTTTATAAAGCGTTTTTATGTTTTTTTTTTACGTTTTTTCTGTATACAGCAGATTCCATGAACTCCACCGGCAAACAATGCTCAGTCGTGCCAATACGCACTCTTGGCATGGCTTTATTACAAAATATGTTTTTTTTGCAACTGCCTTTAAAATATATTATGTGGCATCGCTCTTGCAGCTGTTAATTACTAATTGTGGAAAGAAAAATGTGGGTTTAGTTTGGCAACATAACCCCTAAATGGCGTCGATAAAAGCGACCACGGGCCACGACCTGCTTTGTTGATTTAAATCTAAATTTCTGGAAGAAATTACCATTTATGTGTGTATCCAGGAACAATCGTTAAATACTCTTTCCATTCGTAAACAGCTCACAACAAAGCACCAATACAACCAATGCCTATGCCAATGCACACCAACGTAATGCCAACGTACATGAACCGACCGTCGACAGGAAGTTATTATGGGAGACCGTATTGTCTGCCTGCCTGAGTAAACGAGTAAACTGTGCTCAGAAATTATGGGTGACGTCTATCTGTGCCTGAGTATTGTGTGCCTAAGTATTGTGTGCTTCGAAAAACAGCAGACTGTGTCTGACCTTGAGTTTTTGACGAAACAGGATAGTGTGCCTCGTTTAAGTGTGTTTGGTATAGTCTGCCTGAAATCGAATCAAAGCTGACTTCCGGATGCAAGGCTCGTTTTCTCAGCCTGAGTAAACTCAGCCTGAACGAAACGTCAAAGTCTGCCTGGTTTAACTGTGCTCCGTTTCGATCCCTCCCCCTTCACGCGTTTTACCGCTTGCAGCAGACTGTGCTCGAAAAATGACCTTGGTTTGTTTGTTGTGTTCGGTTTAGTGAGCCTGGGTACAGGCCGGCTAAATTAAATGGAACCTTCCCTCGATGCAAAGTCATTCTCATCTTCCTCAACTGCGCACTGGTCTATTCAAAATAAATGTGGCCTCCGCACCGATGCTTTGTCCTTCTAATCTTTCTCTACACTGTATTGTGATTTAAAACTATTAACATCAGTTGCATCACTAGTAATTAAAAGTCTATCGTTGACCTTATCACCATGTTATAGGCCCATAGTTGACGGCTATGGAAGCTTATGGGCGGTTGTAAAATCAAATTTCATTCGTCGGTTTTATGTTAAAGTAAGATCAAGGAATGTGCATGTTATTTTCATTCTAATCTATTTTATGCGTTTAATTGTCTCGAGACACTACTAATACTTTTATTCATCCTGTTAATTTCTAGCAAAACTCACACCAAACGTTCCATAATAATAAAGTAAATAAATCACGTATTGCTTATTGTTTTTATTAAGTATTTAATTTCAAATTATACTGGTGGCGTTATGTTCTAGCAGCACATGAGTTTAGTTTTAGTTTAGTAGTTTAGTAGTGTTGGTTGAAAGATTGCATATCATTTGATACAACATTCCACCAAAGTACATTGATGTCTATGACCTCCACATTCACCAAAATCAATAAGTTGAGGTTTTTCGACAAATGACGATAGCGGTCAAACTATCTATTAGCCCCCATCCCCTGCAAACTAGACCCGTTTATTTGTCATCATCCGTTTCACAAGCAAAATGTAATGTAAATTGTAGCTCGCCCCCCTGCCTTCATCTTTCAATTTACATACGAGGGAAGCAAAATGGCTACTTGACATTCGGGGAAATCTGCTCTTGTTTTTGCATTGGAAAATTTGTCGCTATGCTATATGCTTCTATGCTTGCATCACGATCTATTAAGGTGGATCCGTACAGAAATTTATTGTTTTTGTTTTGGTAAAATTTTACTCAGATGTGGTCTATGCCGGAAAGAAATACTCAAAAAAATATTTTTTAAAATATTTTACTGGAAATTTTCCGGAAAATTTTAAAATTTGTTTGGTAAACATGGCACCACTCCTTCCCTCAATTAGGTCTAAATATTGGTGATATCTGTCTCGACTATTTTTTTTTTCGATCAAGACACTTGCAGCTTGCCAATAAAGGACGATGAAAGTTTAGAACTGCATACGTTTTCAGTAACAAATTTTGAAACAAAGCAAAAAAATTGGCATATTTACGTCATATTTTAACCATTGACAAAATTTAGAGAATGTCAGCGCGAATTGAATTAAATGTCTTATTATAATCCCTGAAGTTTGGACATTCCATAAATATTAATTTAATTTCGATCGGACGACTGATACTCCCCCCTAGCGGGACAAGAGACAGGTCAGCAAGCGTAATTTTCCATACTAATTTTTTAATTTTCCGGAAAATTTCCAGCAAAATATTTTTAAAAATATTTTTTTTAATATTTCCTTCCGGCATATGACCACATATGAGTAAAATTTTACCAAAACAAAAACAATGGAAAAACTTTACGGAAACAGTACGGATCCACCTTAAGCAGGCCTGTAATATAAACCAAACACAATTTTAACATGATATGATGGGATATGATGTAGCAGACATTGTATCGCAATCCAGAGACGAGGATGATCGAAATAATCGATATCACAGGGGGGATCATTTGTGAGAGATCATCGACTTATTGCTGCCCGTCCGGCGACCTAGAGTCGAACAAGATCGGCCCAATTATTTTGAAATTTTGAACGATTTTTTTTCGCGATTTCGCTTGTCAAAACAAAGTGCTCCAATGCCCCTGGACTAAAAGCCTGGAGCTAAAAGCCTAAAATATCCTCATGACCGATCGGAATGTATTGGGACAGTTTTGGATTAAAAACTTTCAATTGGGAAAGACAAAGATTATTGCAGAGAATATTTCAACATGACGTTTAAAATGTTATTTTTATACTTTTGTGTGGGTGTCTTTGGATGAGCCCATGACTTTCATATCAGCATATGATATGCTATTCTGATATTCAATTCGCTTGTATTGATCTTACAAAGATAAAAACAATCCTACTTCACATTTCACAACGCTATCAATCACTGCAGGTAAACTTGTTTGCAATGTCGCATGTACACTGTACAGTCGCAATATCATGTGGCCGAAACTCAGGATATGGACTTCGAGTTGTACATCTGGGCAAATCAATTGTAAAATTGAATATCCATTTAATCAAGAAATGCATGCATAATTTTAATATAAATTTATCACGGGTCGGTCTTCTGTAGATGCTAAGACACTCTTGCTTTTTCCTCTTTATGAGTTGCTGAAGTGCGACATTGTAGATCGATCGATATAATCAATCAGCAACTAAAATTATTTGGTTTAAATAATTTTAAATGTATCTAGTAGTTCGCATTGCATGCGTGTTGCATGTTAAATATGTCAGTCCTATTAGCCTATTAGGCTGAAACCTGCAACCTGACGATGTCTTCGACACTATGTTTGCGTTAAATATAGATTTTACCGTTAGTTTTAGGGTAGGAATTGGCCGGATGCGAGCCGACTGTTTCTTGCCTCTTGATGCCTCACACCTTTTTTCTAGAATTTGTCGTTTTCGGGTAGTAGAAATAACGTTGAATGATGACATGGCTCCCGAGAATGAATCACCACGAATAAATATATAATATATTACTATATGGATAACTTTGTTATCATTAAATATATATGCTGTTTTGGCGACACTGCAGCATGGTTCTACCATAGAGTAAAGAATGGTTACCTAGAGGCTCGAAGCTCTAGTTCAATCGTCTGCCGCAGTTCGGTGATATCCTACTTGGGGCGCTGCCTCAAAACACACTTTTTCGCACTATGATCGGGGCGCCAAGAGATTTTAGTAGCATGTCATGGAACTACTAGCCCTATTTGCACCTACTATATATCGACTTGCCTCAGGGCAGCGTAGTTTTCGAGTATGGCCAGGAACAGGTAGAAAGAAAGGGTACTTTATTTTAAGAATGACTTGAAAATTTTAGCAACGACAATGACTGAGGGAAATGTTTTAGTTCTATGATGTAGGAATCGAGCCAAGCGCATTTCGCCACCGAGAAACCCAGTATTCATTCGATATTTCGCTTCTCATAAATTCAGCTTATATTAAACGATTAAGGAATTGCAATTTCTATGCAATACCAAACGCGACCCTCGATCTTATTACAGCAATATCACGAACATTAGTTTTATTACTTCAATCATATTTAAATGTAACGTTGCGGTGCAAGCAGACACGGATTTGCCCGGGGTGCCGGGAGGTTGTTTCGCACCCCGGGCCTCGCGCGACCACGCCGCGTCCCTGCCGAACACACACGGACAGGCAGCCGATGTTTATGTCAACACGTCTTTATGATATTGCGAAATAGAGAGTAAGGAATGGCGAATATATTTACGCACGTTGGTTACTCTAGCGATAGTATATTATGCTATGGCAGCATTGGTATAATCCGACTCGCCATCTTTAAATAAATATCTCGGTGATCTCAGCAAAAATTTCAGCTAGCATTTCTGACATCCGTCAAACTCAAAGTTCACCCGGGTAAACCTAGGCTTGAATGCGTGGGGAGGGATTTAAATCTTTTCTCTTGGTGCTCCAGCAGGTACCCGGGGAGATCCACGATGATGTCAGCCCCAGCCCCTAACTTGACTCATGCCATCAAACCGAAGTACATTTTTACTTTAGAAATGATTGATTCTCTGGTTTCTTCAACAGGTACTCGACGTGTACAGATATTTATGTAAAACTTAGTCATCTTACACATTTCAAGTCGCGTTCTTAATGAAATGCTATAATTTTATATAAAAATAAAGGATTGACAAGGAGGATTTTTCTACACCTAAATGTGAATGGGAGATAACTATCTCTAAATATTACACGGATTAACTACTGAGCAAAAAACGGCGAGTTTAATAAGCAAAAAAAAAACATTGTCAAAAAAAATGAACCTAAATCTACATAAAAATTCCGGCTGTGCACAAATAATTGTGCAATTTTAAAATACCATTCTTATCCCAGTGGATTCCATCAGGTCGTCCATTGCCGTAGAATCTGCATAAAGAGTAAAAATTTTATATTATTATTTGATAGCCCTTGACGATTGCAGCCGAGCGGTTCAATTTGTCAAAAAATATCAATGAGATGTTTACGTACCTTTCGAAAAGATGGGGATCCGCAAACCCACCCTCGCCGAGCAGCTCCCCCGTGTCGACAATGACTACTCGATCTCGGGCCATTTTTTTAATATAGAAATTAGTTTTTAGGAGGAGGGCAAATTTATCGGGGGAAGTGTTAGGGGTGATTTTAGGGATAGGTGGGATGGTCAGAAGGATAACTGTGTTGCTGTGGATGAGGAAATGTTGGACGATTGAATATATTCTTTTTTTCAATGTCGTCAGCGATGTCCCTTTCTGTAAAACATAGATATATACGAGGTCAATTACACCACTTTGGCCAATTCTGTACCAACTGGAAGCTATCAATCTGATTAATTTAAAAAGCTTACCAATATATCGTTTGTACCGATCATCAAAACGATCCTGCCATTCGTTGGCAGCTCGCCCTCGGCCCTCAGGCGGGAAAGTTTCCTTGCCAGCTGGCCGCTCGTCTGCCCGCTGACCGTCAACGTGTCTGAAACCAAATCCAAGATCGATTGCCATTTTTTCATTCAGAAAACGGAATTTTATGACGTAAGCAATCCGATCTAAGATGTATGATGGTATATTCAGTAGAGAGCTTTGAATAAAAAAATTATCTAAATAATAGAAATATAATTACCGTGGTCTGCCAGCTTCCTGTCTGCAACCTGGGCCAGGTAGCGCACCATCATGCTGTCGCCCACAAACAGCGAATCCAACAACACGCAATTAGACATTTTTATATATATTAAAATTAAAATTTTAATATTTAAAAAAAAACTGATTTGAATCGTTAGAAATGTCTTCTATCTTCTCTTGGCTGGAGTTGAATGTTCAGTCGGTTGGCAGAGCGAGAAATCACGGTATCTGGGGTTAAATCAACCACTAGCTGGCCATGCAATTATACCTGCAGGGGTGGGGAAGGATATTTTTACGTAAAGTGATGCAAGTGTGACTCACACCTCACGAATATACCAAAAATATACCGCATGCGATCAGTTCCAACTTTGTTCTCGAAGTGTTAACATCAGAGGAATCAATTGTGAACTTCCAACTCGTTCGCGTCCACGATGTCTCATCCACGCCTGCAGTGCGCATTCGCTGGGTGCACCAACCGTAAGTCTATGCCTGGATTGGCAATGTTTAATTTTCCCAAAGATCCTGATCGGATTTTTTCTTGGCGACGATATTGCAATAACGTAAATTTAGTTAAATACTCCGACGAAAAAATCCACCTGTTTCAAGTTTGCCAGCAACACTTTCGTCACGATTCGTTCATGAATATTAAACACGACAAATTAGTTAACACTGCCCTCCATACTTTAGACGGAAAGATATTGCATGATAGAAATACACTTGACAATGATACTGTTTCGATTCAGCTTCCTGTTGGTCCATGTAACGATTCACCCCAAGATATGTCCTCGATTGTTGTTCAGAGCGTAGACATGAGTAATTATAGTGATAGTATAACGCCCATCAAGCCCCCGATTACACCAAAGAGGCGAAAGCTTATGGAGGATTTGGGAGCTGCTAAATTAGCGATAAAGCGCAATAAAAGCCAGGTAGTTTATTGGAAGAATAAGCAGTCAATGATCAAGGATTTATCTAGGGAGGATGTCGCAGTCGCTTCGTCGTCATTTTTACCACCAGATGTACACACTTTGTTTAAAATGCAACTGTTGCATAAGCAGACCCAGCCGTGGACCTCTGCTGAGAAGCAATTGTCTCTTGCAATGCACTACAAGAGCCCTGGTTTGTATTCAGATTTGAGGGAGAAATATGGGTTCAAACTCCCATGCAAGACCACGATCGAGAAGTGGTTGGGTGAGCTGGATTTGCAGCCAGGGCTTTGCTCTTCATTGATGGAAAAGTTGCGCTTAAAGATGTTGCAGATGAGTCCAGCTGAGCGCGAGTGTGTGCTGATGTTCGATGAGATGTCGATAAAGAAAGATCTGCAATATTCACAGCGATACGATTTGATCGAAGGGTTTGAAGATTTAGGTGAATTAGGTAGGAAGGCGACCCCTGGTTCACATATTTTAGTTTTTATGATTCGTGGCCTAACTTTTAGTTATAAGATGCCAATAGCATTCTACGTAGCTGGCACGAATGTGTCTGGGGCAGATATGTTACGTTTGCTTAAAATTAACATCACTGCGCTGTTTGAAGCCGGCGCGAACATTCGAGCGATCACTTGTGACCAGGGGCCGAACAATCAATCTTTAGTTAGCAATTTAAATCTAGAGCCCGGCGAACATTTTTTCAAGCACCCAAATGGTCGTAAAATATATGTCCTGTACGATGTGCCGCATTTGTTTAAGAGCATTAGAAATAATTTGATAAGTAAGGATTTCTTTGTAAAATTTGACAGAATCCCCGAGCAAGTTTCTTGGCGAGATGTTCGAGATGCGTTCGTCATTGATCAGGGTTCGAACTTAGCCCGGGGTAATGTCAAGTTGAGCCCTCGCCACATTGCACCTAATAAGTTTGACAGGATGTCCGTTAAGCTCGCCGTACAAGCTCTCTCTTCGTCGACTGCCGCGTTAATAAACACACTGATTAAAACCGGTCAATTAAAATCACACACTGCCTCGTCGACTGCTAAATTCATCGTTATTCTAAACAATCTCTTCGATTCACTAAACAGCTCGGTAATGAAGGTCGCCAATCCTCATAACTGTGCCATTTCAAAAAACAACACAATCGCTAGGAAAACTTTAGAAGACGCACCGACATTCATTGATTCGTGGGTGGTGCGGAAGCGGTCGACTCGTGACAAGCTGATTCCTCCCTGCTTCACTGGTCTTAAAAACACCATCCTCGCCATCCTTGAATTGTGGAAAGATTTAGAATCAGGCGGGTTCTATTTTCTTCTCACTTCTCGTTTAAACCAAGATCCTCTTGAATGTTTGTTTTCCCTGATTCGAGCCCGTGGCGGATTTGATCGCAATCCAACAACTCGGCAAATTGTACGCATCTTGGTGTCAATCATAGCCATGCATTTGATTAAAGTGTCGAAGACATCGAACACCAATTGCAGGCCAGATGATGATGTCAACTTGCTGTCAATCATGCCGAGCTCAGACGATGGTGTGATAATCGCAGATAACGGAGAAGAATTCCTTGATTCCCATGAGCATCCCATCGAGACCACCAACCTCCCTTCCGAAACCGACGCTGAGAGCGCCATTGATTGCGACATTGCGGCGATGGACGAGCACCTGGCACAGCTCGAGTCCGATGATGCGCTGGACGAAACTGACATGACTGAAGACGACTTCATTTCTCATCAGAAAATCTTCGACGAACATTACAGCTCCATTTACTTGCCTGGAATTGAGGCCGACTCTGTGGCTTCACTTGAGACAAATGCTGTTCGGTATTTCTCAGGTTATGTCGCAAAAATCTGCTTAAAAAAATTCCAGTGCGATCAATGCAAGCTCGAAATGGTAAAATCGAATCAAGATCTTGAATTTTCTGATGAACTTCTTCTTTTCTACAAAGCGTACATAAACAAAAACAAAGATGACTTGGGTGGATTATGTCCTCCGTCTGACATGATGGTTGCCGTTTCCAAACTTGCTCTTCAAATTTTCGTTAATGTCACGCAACGCACTTTACACCAACCCAGACTGATGGAGAGAATCTTGGACGAGATTCACCAAGCTGTTAGGTGCACTTTCCCAGACTGGCTTTCGGACGGACCTTGCCTGCCACATCGACTTTTTGCATTTCGACACTTGATCTTAGTGAAGATTCGAAAAGAGTGTGGATGGGCTTCCAGGGAACTTCGGATGCCAATCGACAGAAAGCCATCGACAGCGACTAGGACAAAGACTAACACGCAGACTTTAGGCTATTCACAGAAACGCGACAAGACTGACAAACAGTCGATGGTGCACAAAGCTGATCGGTCAAACCAAAAACTGTCAATCCTGCAACACTTGTGACTTTCTCTAGCCACCCACGAATCGGCCGCGACAGCCAACATCACATCAAACGAATCGTTACACTTCGGACACCTCGGGCATAACACCGCGATAAACCTAATCATTACACTGCGCTCGTGATAGTGTCTTCCGCTTAAGCCATCATCTGGTGCGGGGGCATGATTCATCGAGCAAACACCGCGATAAACACAATCGTTACACTTCGGACACCTCGGGCATAACACCGCGATAAACCTAATCATTACACTGCGCTCGTGATAGTGTCTTCCGCTTAAGCCATCATCTGGTGCGGGGGCATGATTCATCGAGCAAACACCGCGATAAACACAATCGTTACACTTCGGACACCTCGGGCATAACACCGCGATAAACCTAATCATTACACTGCGCTCGTGATAGTGTCTTCCGCTTAAGCCATCATCTGGTGCGGGGGCATGATTCATCGAGCAAACACCGCGATAAACACAATCGTTACACTTCGGACACCTCGGGCATAACACCGCGATAAACCTAATCATTACACTGCGCTCGTGATAGTGTCTTCCGCTTAAGCCATCATCTGGTGCGGGGGCATGATTCATCGAGCAAACACCGCGATAAACACAATCGTTACACTTCGGACACCTCGGCAATCATTACACTATAATTTCGCTACAATAGACAATTCTTTGTTTTCTCCCATGTTGCAGATGATGGGGCTTGTGGCGGAGCAGCTAATTGTTAAATATTAATACATGCGTTCTCTTTAGGGGCTCATCCTGCCATGCGACACGATGGTATTGTCAAATGCAAAAAGGTCTTTTTATACGTTAGCTTGGCTGGTTGTTACTTGATATTAACAAGCCTTTTTAACGTTAAAATGATCGTTTTAAGTACATCATTTAACAGACATTATGTCAAGTCAACTAGGGCCATCATCGTCATCGGATCTCGCCGGGTACCTGATAACCACGTTCCTCCACACACGTTCCAGACTATTTTTTCATAGATCACCGAGATATTTATTGTAAGGAGAGTCGTATTATGCAAATGCACCTTTCACATTTCGCTCGAGTAATCGACGTGCGTAAATATATATTTCAAAATACAACAATACTCTTAAATTTGGTTCCATGCATCCATTCGCAGTTATGCTGCAGTATAAATTGCTTTTCCATACCTTATTACTTCATTTAAATACATATGAACGACTGCATTATGCCATTATGCGCTGGATGATTCTCTTAGAAAGGAATTGTAGGTCTTATGTTTTGCAGCAAAAGTGATCATGTTTGTGTCTCCATAAATAACTCACCCTTTCTTGTTACCTGATCTTGCCCAGCCGACCAAAAGTGCATTCCTCCCTGGGGGCATGTCGATAAAGTAGTTCTAGTAGTTCAAAGATACCCTACTAAAATATTAAACGCTGCGATCGCTGCGCGTACCCGTGGCGCCACCATGCGTCATATCACGGGCAACCACTTTGTCCTTGGCAGGTTTTTTGTAATCCTTACGGGCCTCTAGGTAGCCATTCTTTACTCTATGGTTCTACCCATGGAGTGTCTCTATGGAGCATTGGTCCCGACACCTCATTGGAAATCAATGTAATTATGATGATAATGAAAATCTTACATTAAATTTATTTGGCTCGATAAGGTGACTTGGAAACTCGTTCAAGTTCGGCAATGGACATAGTTCGATCATGAATAAAGATATGGCGAAAGGGCATTCGGCGGGAGTCGAACCGCATATTTATGGATAGCCCCGGTGAATGCGCATCTTTTATCTCTGATTCAATATTGCGGAGAAATTGAATTTAAGGAAGTTATTGAAGATTTTGTGTTTTCGTCGGAATTGCGGCCAAGTCAGTTAACATGGGCTCTTATTGGACTACGAAAAAATGTGTTAGTGCGGGCGAGAAGACATTCGGCGGGAGTCGAACCGCATACTTATGGATAGCCCCGGTGAATGTGCTTCTTTTATATAGTGTAGCTTTTTCCTTTGAAATTGAATTTTCAAAAGTTATAACGATTTCAAAGTACCAAAAAACTGAAAATCGCCATAAAAATAAAAATTAAGGTTAGATTTAATGTTTCAAATTTCTAACACAGATAACAGACCTCTAGAGTTGTCCGGTTTTGCAATTTCATTCAAATCTATCATCAGAAAAAAATTATAAAAATTGAAATATTTTTACGTTACCAAACTTGAGTAATGCCTAGGTTACCCCCAAGGTAGGTAGATTGACCTCTACCTCTACCTACCTTGGGTTACCCCCAAGGTAGGTAGATTGACAAGGTAGTCTCATGCAGCCATCTTTGCTCTGATTGGCTGAAGGCTCTGACGTCATACGCTGACCCGTACTGTGAACTTGTTGAATTCCAGTGCTATTGTGATTACTTACATTTTTATAGAGGATGCATATTGGCCGGCCGTCGGTTGCATTTGTTTTTTTTTCAGCCTAGACGAGATTAGATTTCTTCAAAATTAAATTATAAAAAGGTCACAGATCTCGCTCAAAAACGTAAGTGTTGTTGGGAAGAGAATTACAAAGGTTTTGAAAAAAACTTCATTAATTTTCGTCCATTTTTCACCGTTTCTATAAAAGATTAATGGATAACCAGATAACCCCCCAGATAACCAGATAACCAGAAAGGTACAAAAACTGTTGAAAATTAACTTTTATGAAGGACTTTTATGACCAAAGCAGACTAACTTTGCATTAAATGACGATGGTTTACCAACATATTTGTTAAAAGTTTGAGTAAAATACACTTTACATTCATCTGTCGAGGTTTCTTGGGTCAGCGCGTGACGTCACGAACTCGGCTTTGACGGAAACACCCGAACGAAAATACATCGCCATGAGACTACCTTGTCAACCTCTACCTACCTTGGGTTACCCCTATCATTTTAACCTACGTCTTGACGATTATCTCGATTTTACGAAAACTACTTCTAAAGTAATGAACGGATTTGAATGAAATTTTAACTGAGAGTACGAAATAGGTGGGTGAGCTTAAAAATAATTTTTCGGAAAATTCGTTAGGAAAATTTGGCCTCAAAAAAATAAAAACCACCTTATCAATTATATCTCGATAAGTAATGATCCGATCGAGCTGAAATTTGGAAGGTGCATCCGTACAGTGATTTGGCAGATTCTATTAGAGTTTGAAGAAAATCGTTAGGAAAATGAGGAAAAAATAAAGGAAAATATGTGTTATCAACTTTTTTAGTATGTTGTGATAACGGCAAGGTAGATTTGGGCATATCGGTGGATAACCCTGATCAATACGCATCTTTTATTTTCGTATTAATTTTCATTTGAAATTGAAATTGAAAGAGATATAAAGGATTTAGTAGTATGGTAAATTAACATGGGCGCTAATGGGAGTTGCGGGGAATATGAAAGTGCGCGCGCAGGGACAATTTCGTGTTCATGTTTATTTTTATATTACTTAAATGCATCATCGCTATTTGATAAGCGAATTGAATGAAGTAAATTCGTATTATTTCATTGTGCCCCATGTTCCCAACTTTCCCCTACGTCCTAGAAATAATGCATGATCTGGGGAGCAATGCCAAATAATAATTTCCCCAAATGTCGAGGGAGGATAAAACCCAATTTTTACTCTATCAATTATCTATCTATTAGATAGATCTATCTCTTACTATGGAGATTACCCAATGAGTCTCATGTTGTGTTTTGACAAGATTTGTGAATATTTGTATTGAATTATACAATTAAGATTGAACCCGTGTAACATTACGGCGGAATAAGTTTCCGTTTTGAGTGGTTCATACTTTTTTCCTGTTTCTTAATGAACACAGCTATTCATTGGTGCATTTATAAATGCACCTAAATTAAAAAATGGATTTTAACTAACAAGTTTCCTGCCTTGAAATAATTTATACTTTATAAATTAATTTATAATCATATAAATTAATTAATTAAAAAAAATCAATAAATACTTAATAAAAACAATAAGCAATACGTGATTTATTTACTTTATTATTATGGAACGTTTGGTGTGAGTTTTGCTAGAAATTAACAGGATGAATAAAAGTATTAGTAGTGTCTCGAGACAATTAAACGCATAAAATAGATTAGAATGAAAATAACATGCACATTCCTTGATCTTACTTTAACATAAAACCGACGAATGAAATTTGATTTTACAACCGCCCATAAGCTTCCATAGCCGTCAACTATGGGCCTATAACATGGTGATAAGGTCAACGATAGACTTTTAATTACTAGTGATGCAACTGATGTTAATAGTTTTAAATCACAATACAGTGTAGAGAAAGATTAGAAGGACAAAGCATCGGTGCGGAGGCCACATTTATTTTGAATAGACCAGTGCGCAGTTGAGGAAGATGAGAATGACTTTGCATCGAGGGAAGGTTCCATTTAATTTAGCCGGCCTGTACCCAGGCTCACTAAACCGAACACAACAAACAAACCAAGGTCATTTTTCGAGCACAGTCTGCTGCAAGCGGTAAAACGCGTGAAGGGGGAGGGATCGAAACGGAGCACAGTTAAACCAGGCAGACTTTGACGTTTCGTTCAGGCTGAGAAAACGAGCCTTGCATCCGGAAGTCAGCTTTGATTCGATTTCAGGCAGACTATACCAAACACACTTAAACGAGGCACACTATCCTGTTTCGTCAAAAACTCAAGGTCAGACACAGTCTGCTGTTTTTCGAGATTAGAGACTTCTGAGCACAGTATACTCAGGCAGACAATACCAAAGATCCTACTATGACAATACGGTCTCCCGAAATTATTACTCTCCCGCTCTTTGAGGAGCCGGGCGGCGGTGGTTGGCGCCCCTAGTTGGCGGTGTAGGGCGGCTGTGGGGGACGGGCTCGCCGTCAAATTCAATTCTAGGGACCAGTTGATTGAGTAAATAAATAATTTATAATTAAGATATATAGATAATATAAAAAACTGCAAAATCGCTAAAGAAGCATCATAAAAGCGCCATTTTCAAGAAAAGCGCTAAACATACAACAATGAAATTTGTACACAAACATTAAATAGTGAGGGTCAACGTATCTGGAAAGTTTCGTCAAATTATATTCAGATCCTTGGTCTCTTGAGTGGAAAACGTGTTTGGAAAAAATTGAAAAATTTCGTAAAAACTTATAAGTTATAACATACAATTTACTCGTCCTAATCGCTTCAAAAACGTGGCAGATCTTGAAAATCAAGATCAAAATCTTGAAGATCTTGATGATAAATTCACTTCCTTCCCCATCATCAAACTCTTTGTCCTTTTCCACCAGCGCATTCCTCCTTTTACAACTTCCCACAATTTCCCTCTGTCAACCTCCTCCCAACTCATCTTCCTTTCCTCCAAGTCTTCTTTTCTCATGCCACTCCACGTCTTTCTCTTGGTCTTCCAATCTTCTTTTCCTTTTTACTGCGTCTTCAAACTCTCTTCGTGGTATCCTCTCTTTATCCATTCTTTTTATTTGTCCAAACCACAATAATTGTTTATTACTAGGCTTGCGAACACTCATATAATCGTGTTGTGGATGAGCGTAATACTTACGCTCACCCTCAACGCGATTATATTGCGTGTGCGCATAGCCTAGAGGCTTTTATGATCAAACCAACAACAATGAAATTTTTACACAAACATTAAATCTTAAGGGCCAACATATCCTGAAAGTTTCGTCAAATTATATTCAGATGCTTGGCCTCTAGAGTGCAAAACGTGTTTTGGAAAAACTGAAAAATTTCGTAAAGACTTAATAACATAAAATTTACTGGTCCGAATTGTTTCAAAAACGTGGCAGGTCTAAGTTCAGAGGAAACGAAGGTTCACAGAAATTTTCATCAAAATCCGTTTTGTCGTTTGGCCTGTAGAGCGCGAACAAACACACAAAAAAACAAACACAAACAAACAAAAAAAACAAAAAAACAAAAAAACATTGGAGACTTTTTTCTGCAGTAAGTGTAATTGAAGATTTCGCTTCACCCGCTACGCTCGTTACGCTCAGCAATACACAATAAAAATAAAAACTTAACCAAAACACCGATTCCATTTGATCAAAATTCTATCAAAATGACGTCATGATAGCCACTCGCTAAAGCCAGGCAGAGCGATTTGGGTTGTGATTTCCCTGTCTTCATTTGTTATTTAGCAGAGATAACTAATATTTTTTTTCCAAACTCGTAGCACGTCCAGTGGGTATCTCACGTCATTTTTCTCCGAGTGGAATACGTCTATTAAAGGCACTTGAAAGTGACTACGAGTGGAATACGTCTACTGAATAGCATCCCCCGCCCCGGCTGCCTGTACCTCACGACGCAAAGAAGCAAAACGCAGGCGTACCTTAAAATCAAATTGTTTTTATTATCTACGAGTTACAAGTGAGTGGTAGGTTTCGACGGCGACGGCGGCGGCGACGGCTAGATGCGCTCTTCGGCGCGCGCCTTCATCCGGTTGATGAACGCCTGGCCCTTGCTCTTCCGGAAGCTCTCGTAGGGGTCGTGCAGATTGATGCCCACGCCCTTGTACATGTCCGTCCGGTCGCGCACCTGACGGCCAGACGTTGATGTTAGTACCTATATTAGACTGTAGATATTACTGGGAGATGCACCAACTGTAGTACTAAAAAACTCTCCTAAAACAAAACTACACTAAAACAAAACTGTCCAAAAAGCAATCTGTACTAAAAGCAATCTGTACTAAAAGCAATCTGTACTAAAAGCAATCTGTACTAAAAGCAATCTGTACTAAAAGCAATCTGTACTAAAAGCAATCTGTACTAAAAGCAATCTGTACTAAAAGCAATCTGTACTAAAAGCAATCTGTACTAAAAGCAATCTGTACTAAAAGCAATCTGTACTAAAAGCAATCTGTACTAAAAGCAATCTGTACTAAAAGCAATCTGTACTAAAAGCAATCTGTACTAAAAGCAATCTGTACTAAAAGCAATCTGTCCAAAAAGCAATCTGTACTAAAAGCAATCTGTACTAAAAGCAATCTGTCCAAAAAGCAATCTGTACTAAAAAATAAAAATAAACTGTCCTAAAAATTTACGTGCACTAAAATCGAACTGTCCTAAGGTCAATGTTTTTGCTTTTAACGTACTACGCAGAGGCAGCGTTGGGAATTAGTTTGGGGGGAGGGGGGAATATACTTTGCAATATTATGCCTCGTGGCCCGTTTTTGCCAGCTATCGGCCGTTAAACCGCAAAGTTCGCTGCAAACGCTGCCTGTGCGTACTACGTTAACACTTAAAAGCAAAGACATTGACTTTAGGACAGTTGGATTTTATAGTGCAGATAATTTTTAGGACAGTTTATTTTTAGGACAGTTTATTTTTAGTGCAGTTTTGTTTTAGTGCAGTTTTGTTTTAGTGCAGTGGGATGCCCACCTTACTGCGCCTTCAGCAATATAAAGCATTGCACATTGCTCAACAAAAAGTAGGGATGCCGTCGGTCAGTAAAACCGTAACCGAATAACCGTCAACAGTATCCGGATACTAAAAGTAACCGCTCAGGTGGCTCTGACTGTGCACCTAGCCTCATTCTCAGAAGAGAAGGAATGGGTGAGAAATCGGCGATACTGGTGGAAGCTTATGCCAGTAGGCAATTGATGATGGGTTTGATGATGGGTCTGTCACGGGGACGTCGAATACACTTGCACAAATTGCCTGTGTACTGTGCAGTACCCGTACCATTACGAGTCAAACGTGTTCACAATCAGAAGTTGCTTTGTCCGTCGACGCGGCAAAGGCAGAGCGTCCTAGCACCCGTTTCAAAACGCGAGTTCCGAGTTTCTCGAGCCGCCGCGGCTGCCGCCAAGGTGGCGGTCTCTCACCTCTCCGCCCGATACGGGCTGCTCGATTCCCTGCTCGTTGGCACCGAGGCCGGCGCCGCCCCAGCCCATCTTGCGCAGCATCTGGTGGCCCTTGTTGGACTCGGACAGCGTCTGCTCACCGCCCCCGCCCCCGGGCTTGGTCGCCTCCCCTGCCGTCGCCGACGCCGCCCCCCTGGGGACAAGCAACGACCCCGGCGTCGAAACGTTTGCGCTTTCCTCACGACGTCCGTTTTGTCCAGTTTGTTTTTTGTTTATTGTCATAACCAAGATACATTCAAAAAGATGCTGGTGTACAGACATTATAAGACATTAGAATTGTATGACTAAAATTGTTGTGCAGACTCATGATGCGGCTTTATGGGTTTTGTGTTTCAGACATGGTGTTGCCTTACGGGTTTTGTGTTTCAGACTTGTTTGCCTTGATATTGGGTGCTTTTGGACAAAAGGGATTGCTTGATATTGGGTGCTTTTGGACAAAAGGGATTGCTTGATATTGGGTGCTTTTGGACAAAAGGGATTGCTTGATATTGGGTGCTTTTAAACAAAAGGGATTGCTTGATGTTGGGTGTTTTTGGATATTAGGGTTTACCTTCTGGGCCAAAACAACAACCAGATAGTCGACTCGCAGAGGACAACATCAACGACACCGACGCAAACCCGTTTCCACCGACCGGCAGGCACGGACACCGACCATCGCAAACATAACCTCACAAAGCAGCGTGGACGGCGCGACCGCACGGCCGAGTGTACTCACGCGAACGCCGGCGGCGACGGGCTGCGGCCGGGACTGCGTCTCGCTTCTCTCGGGCTGCCGGAGCGTGAGCGCGACCGCGAGCCGGAGCGCGACCGCGACCGGGAGCGAGACCGGGAGCGAGACCGCGAGCGAGACCGCGAGCGGCGGGACCCGCGGCCGTTGCGCCGCGACGCCGATGGGGAGCGCGAGCGCGAACGGCTCGTGCTGGAACCGTCGGGCGGAACGTCAGCCTCTCGGCGCTTCGACGGCCAACGTGTTTTGAACGAGGCTGAGCAACAACCTCGCGGAAATTTAGGATAACTATTTGACCGGGTTGTTGAATGCCGAGTCCCAAAACTCATACGTTTTCCCGGAGTTTCGCGAAGCTGTGCTGCCTGCTTGATCAAAGGTCTAAACTCTAGTCCCGGCGTTTTGCGAAGCTGTGCTGCCTGCTTTATCAACGGTCTAAACTCGAGTCCCGACGTTTCGCGAAGCTGTGCTGCCTGCTTTATCAACGGTCTAAAGTAGAGTGCCAAAAAAAAAATCGAAACAAAAGAACCAACAATAACCAGCGCCCCCTACAAAATCCCCAAGAAACCCAAAATCCAAAACAATTAATTGACCCTGCTTTTAAAAAATTGCGGAACTATTTGACCCTGTTCTTAAGTCTTCCAGCCCGCTAATCTAATTCCGCCCCCTTTTCTACCTCAAAGTCTTCTGCTATCTTTGCCATCAATCTTTCTGTTTTAAGAAGGTTAACCAAGTCCTATCCAGTGGAAAACTATCATTCCTGTTAAAAAAATTATTCGGTTGCTTTCTAATTTCTATTGCTTAACTCATCACTGTGTTATGCACAAGCAAACTGGTTCAAGTGTCTCTGTTTTCATGCACATGATCAGTTCTGTTCGGGAGAGAGGTCGGAGGGTTTGAAGTTAGTACGACAACTTCACTCGCCTTGCTTGTCAACCTCTCGACAGCACGGATTAGCGGAGGAATCCTGTTGTTTGAGTTGTACCGTCCTTTGGAAGGGACGTAAAGCCGGTGGTCCCCTCGGTGCTTTTCGACAGGAGTAGGCTACGTGCCGGCACCGGGTTTCCCCTCCTCCCTTCTAGGCTAGGTTAGGTTCATCATCACCCTTTCATTCACCGATGCCGTTAGACTAGTGCCACAGGGCCAGTTGTCAAAACAGTGCTTCGTTAAACACCGGCAATCAATCAAGAAGAAGGACATGACGTCAGGCGGTGGACTTGCCTGCGGTAACGACGCTTGACAGGCGAACGGCTGCGCGATCGAAGTCGCGGCACCGGCGTCGGCGAACGCGACTTCTCGCGCGACCCGTCCGCCAGCGCGTCTTCCTTCTTCTTGCGCGCCGCGTTCTTCGCACGGTAGTACTCGTAGAGGCCGAGTTTCTCCCAGCCCTCACTGAAACCGCAAACCAGAACCGCGTTGGCACTCCGCTCGTTTCACCAAGGAAGACAGGGAAATCTCAAGCCAACTGGCTTTTCTTAGCGGGTGTCTGACCGCGTCACGTTGCTTGAATGTAATCGGTGTATTGACTCTGCTTATTCAACCAAGGAAGACAGGGAAATCACAAGCCAACTGGCTTTTCTTAGCAAGTGTCTGACCGCGTCACGTTGCTTGAACGGAATCGGTGCGTTGACCCACCTGTCGCGGGGGCGTTCGTGGCAGGGCAGCGAGTAGAACGCTTCGACGCCGGCTAGCAGACGTTCGTTGGGCGGCGCCGGCGGCGGCAGGCGGATCGAGTCCGGGTCCAGCGGCCGGTACTCAGACTCTTCCAGCTGACGGAACAACAAGATGCACACATCAAAATATGTTTCAGACGGGATTCGAAGCCGAAGCAGACTCGTTGAAAGGAAAGGAGGATCGATATCGGCACCAGGGCTTGGGATATTTCGCATGTTGGAAACACGGGTTGCCAAATCAAAACAGTCGTTAAACCCCAATAAAAAATAGGTTGCGATATCGGCATGAGGAGATTCTGACGGCAGCAATGCGAATCTGTTAGTATTTTCCAGGTGTGATCAGATGAGAACGTTCGTTTGTTCCATTCAAAATATTGGCAAAAGGTCTCTCATTTCACCTTGAAAAAATTTAGAGATGTGCACGGCAGAACAAGCCAAGTAAAGCCAACGCTCTGTTAGAAGGCTTGAAGAAGCTCTGAAAGTAGGCTGCTAGCTCTGTAAGTTTTAGTCTATTGTCTATAAGTCTATAGTACTCGGGACACATGGCTTCTCCACCTCCCGAGCGGCTGACAGGAGCAAGCAGGAGCGTCTGCTGCATATCCTCTCCCCCCCTCTACACTCAGTAACTGCCCCTCAACTGTCTTCATCTGAACCAGAGTCAAGTGAGTCATCATGGCCGCATGTAGGAAAACCTCGCGGACGTGGGAAAAATGATCTGGTTGTTTCATTGCACCGTCTGTGTATGTTGAAATGGTATAGGGCGCACCCTGCCTTGCCTCTCCAATCTCGTTTTTTTTTTTTTTTTGGTGATTCATTTACTTTCCGGATAATATCCGCATACTGCGGACGGTTATCCGGTTACGGTTTTCGTAACCGAAGGCATCCCTACTACCAACATGATGACAAATTAACTATATTAGTTGATAACTGTAACAATAAAGTTACTAGTAAAAAGCTATACGCAGTGCGAGTGCCGCTCAGCCGCTGTTCGGGTTGTTTATGTTGATATTTTGAAATGCCGCCTAAGCGAACAGATTTACTTTCACGAGTTTGTGACATGTAAATAGTGGACATTTTTTGAGAATGACCTTATCCTTTTAGATGGAATATAGCTCTGTAAAAAGTGCTTTAAAGTTAGAATAACCCTGAACGCTCGGCACTAGTAGTCAATACCACTACCAACATGGTGGAAAATAGATTTGCTGTCACCGACTCACCTTTATTTCTAACTGCATGAGCAGTGCCAGGAGTTTGTGTTGGAAATAAAAGGCAAAATTCGCGTTTTGTTTACCAAAAGGCGGTGAATTGGTGGTGGAAATTTTTGGGAAATTCGCGTTTTGGCGTTGATAATAAAACTTCCCCACCCCCTTGTTGATGGAGCAGCAACCAGTGTTTTTTTCTTCTGCAACTGGCCCATTCTACTATTGTGTTACAAAATCCTTCCTTTTTAAATTCTTCTCCTCTTGATTCTGCTGGTTCCATCCATCTTCAGCCAGACACCACTATCAAAATTTGAAGTGCACTGACCTCCTGCCAAGCAAAGCCACCCTCAACTAGCATGCTCAACCTTGAGATTGGAGAGGGCTACCCCCTCCCCCCCTCAACTTTCGTGTGTATAATCATGCTCTGGCCTGGCATCTGGCATTACCTCAGCAGACCCTTTTTCTTGGAACCTGCTTCAATTTCTCAGAACCTGCTACTTGCATTGAATTGAAGTGGAAAGATTTATGATATCTACATAAAACAGTTGAAAAGTGTTATTTTTGACAAATTCGTGGAAATTCGCGACTTACAGTAGAAATCGAGATAATCATGGGAATTTGCAAAAATTTGCGGATATTTCATGGGTGTTTTTAGGACCTAGGGTACCTAATTCATACACATCTGCAAGAAAAAGGCACTATTTTAACAAGCCGCGTTTATCGCGAAAACGAGAAACTCCTGGCTCTGTGCAGAAGTAATATAACTGCAATAATAAAGTTAGGTACTTGTAAAAAGCTCACAGATATTATGCCAGTGGTAAATATAACGTTTAGCCACTGTTCTAGAGTTTTTGAAATTTAAAAAAAAGCGCCTTGCGGATTTAGTTTCACGAGATGGTGAAATGTCAATGGCGGCCATTTTTTGAGTATGATCTTATCCTGGAAAGACTCTAGCTGTATATATATAAGTGGTAAGCAGTAGTTACTAGCGTAAGCACTGCAAGAAGGCTGTAAGCTCTGTAAGAAGTGCTTTAAGCGCTGCAAGAAGGCTGTAAGCTCTGTAAGAAGTGCTTTAAGCGCTGCAAGAAGGCTGTAAGCTCTGTAAGAAGTGCTTTAAGCGCTGCAAGAAGGCTGTAAGCTCTGTAAGAAGTGCTTTAAGCGCTGCAAGAAGGCTGTAAGCTCTGTAAGAAGTGCTTTAAGCGCTGCAAGAAGGCTGTAAGCTCTGTAAGAAGTGCTTTAAGCGCTGCAAGAGGCGCTGTGAGAAGCGCTGGCGCGGGCCTACCTTGATGAGCGGCACCATCAGGCCGGCGGGCAGCTCGAAGTACGGCACCGACGGCAGCAGGTCGTCGAGGGAGAGTTCCCGCGAGGGCGGCGGCGCGAACCCGGGCGGCGGCTTGCTCAAGTCCGGCAGCGCCACGCCTGCAAGACACGCGTCAAGAAACAGCCGACGCCGACGTGCGAGCTACGCCAGCGTCCAGCCAACCTCCTGGCAAGCGTACGCATCATGGGCACATTCTAGAGGGGCTCGTTTCGTTTGTGACCGAAGCGTTTTCAGGAGCTGACTGCCAATATCGAGGGCATGGAGGAAATTTTTAGGGCATAATTGACCATTTAGAAGGAATGATGTACTTTATTTAGGCCTAAGTGACCATTTTAGGGCATAATTGACCATTTAGAAGTTATAATGTACACTTTCTGGGTATAATACACTATTTTTGTAGACATAATGTACACTTTGGGCCAAATTGACCTTTTAGAGGGCATAATGGACAGTTGTAGGGCATAATAAATCATTTTGAGGCAAAATATAGACTTTTAGGGCATAATAATGACCATTTAGAGGGCATAGTGAACAGTTTTGGGGCAGAGTTGACCAAATTGCCGGTGCAATGAACACAATTAGGGCATAATTGACCATTATGAGGGCATAATGGATACTTTTAGGGCATAACTGACCGTGGGTATGTTGGGCTATATCAAGGAAAAAGCTGCCCCTTTGAGCGCAAAATGGATCATTTCAAGGGCGTAATCGTCAATGTAAAGGACAAAACGGACACTCGTCGGGCTTGTTCGGACGCATCGAGGGCCCACTGACCTCCGGGCGGGAAGGGGGGCGGGCCGTAGCCGGGGGGCGGCTGGCTGAAGTTGAGGTTGATCTCGGCGAGCTCCGCCCCCGCGGGCTCCGCCCCCGCCGCCCCCGCCGAGGGCGTGGCTTGCGCGGAGGCGGCTGCGGCGGCGGCTGCCAGCTGCTGCATCTGCGCCTGCGCCTGGTGTTGCTGCGCCTGTTGCTGCAGCTGCTGCTCCACCGTCAGCTTCTGCTGCTCGATTGTCTGCAAAGTGCGGAAATCTTGGTAGTCGGTCGGTCGTCGATATCGCGGTTTTTACTTTGCTCGCGGCTGACGTTGGCCGAATACGGGACGGGTGTCTCGACAGAAATGTTTCTTGGAACTCGTACGTATGATTTCAACTAGGGATGCCGGCGGTTATCCCAGTCGGCATTATACGGACACGATTTTAATCGTGTCCGGATAGTAAAAACAAAAAAAAACAAAAAAAAATTGATATAGGTATAATGAGTTATAAAATGAATAAATGAAATGAAAATTTCTAGCCCGAGTAATTATTACTGATTTAAAACTGCATTTAAAAAAAAAAAATCGTGTAAAAAATAAATTCCCCAAAGGTCCCAAATATGGGAATATTTGGGTACTTGGGCTACTACTTGGACTACTTGGCTACTACTTTGGGTTGGGTATTTGGGTAGCATTACGAGTCGCTTCTTCCCCTTCTCTCCCGAGAGAGCCCTTTCCTCACCCAGCGAAGCAGGAATCTTGCGTGGCCGGATAGCTCAGTTGTCAGAGCAACCGCCCGGCAAGCAGAAGGTCCCGGGATGAAATTTGGAAGGTGCATTGGGGTAGTGATTTGGCAGATTGTATTAGAGTTTGAAGAAAATCGTTTGGAAAATGCGGAAAGGTTCATATCCCGGTTCGGACGCACATTTTTCCTGCTCAGCTATCCCATCATTCCCGTGAATATTCCTCAAAAATAAATTCCCAGGAATTTACCCATCACTACTTCTAACCTAGCCTAGCCTAACCTAAGCTAACTTAACGTAACTAGACTTAAAAGCCGACGCTGACCTGTATCTGCTGCATGGCGTGCGACACGAACGCCTGGTGCTGTGCCTGGTAGCCGTCGAACGTGACCTTGGTGGCGGCGGTGACGGCCGTCACTTGCGCGGCGTGCACCTGGATCTGCGCCGCCTGGTGCTCCGCCCACGACATCGACGGGTTCTTCAGCTTGCCGATGACGGCGTCGTCGAAATAGGCCTTCTTCGACTCCCACAGGTTCAGCAGCTGCCGGGGATGTTAGAACTCTGTTAGCACTCTGTTAGCACTCTGTTAGCACTCTGTTAGCACTCTGTTAGCACCCTCTGAGCTGAGCTATCGCACGCGTCTCGCCCAAAAACCCCCCAAAACCGAACGGTTTGGCAACGTTGGAAACGCCAGTTCTTGCGAGATCACCGAATTTAGGCAACATCGTGCTGAGTTAGATGTTTGATGGGTGACCATCATGCACATGATCAGTTCTGTTCGGGATAGAGGTCGGAGGGTTTGAAGTTAGTACGACAACTTCACTCGCCTTGCTTATCAACCTCTAGACAGCACGGATTAGCGGAGGAATCCTGCTGTTCGAGTTGCACCGTCCTTCGGAAGGGACGTAAAGCCGGTGGTCCCCTCGGTGCTTTTCGACAGGAGTAGGCTACGTGCCGGCACCGAGTTTCCCCTCCTCCCTTCTAGGCTAGGTTAGGTTCCTCATCACCCTCATCATCACCCTTTCATTCACCGACGCCATTAGACCAGCGCCACAGGGCCAGTTGTCAAAACAGTGCGTCGTTAAACACCGGAAATCGCCACCTTGCGCAAGTCACCCACCTTGCGCAAGTCACCCACCTTGTTCAGCTTGGCCTGTTGCTCCTCGCCGACGCCGATGGCCGCGTTGCAGAACATCGGCACGACGACGCCTTCCAGCGCTCGTTTCAGTTCGGCGGCGTGCTTCCTGGCGCTGAAAGTGCGGTTAGCGGTCAGCAATCTTCGTGTTGCCAGCTCAAGCGCACAACATGCAACGTTCACGGCCATTTCAACATGGAGCGTGTTGGCAGATTCAAGCTGTTGTCCGAGACGTGAGCAACGGCAAGCTGCCTGTTTTCGACTCGATGCCAACTCCTGACTAATCAGCCGAGAACATCGCTGCCTGCATCCCTCCTCGTAAAGCAGTGGGGCCAGCGGCGGCCGTGCAAAGACAGGGGGGTTTGTACACCGATTTCAATAACATGGATAGCGTCTCGTGTGGTTGTCTTGCTTGTCCCTAGAAGCAGTCTGTTTGTATCAGACCAACTTTATTTCGTTCTGATTTCACAAGCTTTTTCTGTAATTTTAATCGATTTCTTTATGTTTGGTTGGTGTTTGGTGTCTCAATGTTTGGTGTCTCTGTTGCGGTATTCTGATAGGAACCATGACCTGAGAAGACCTCTGTTAATAAATATGTGATGCCTGACATATTTACATCTTGGCTAACATCTTAGCTGCCAAATTTTGTCAATTACTCATAGTCCAGGAATACTCATAGTCCAAAGAATCACACATGCAAACGTGCGTGGCTTTTAACTGCACCAACAGGGGGAATCAGCCGTCTGCCGTATTTACGGTGACCAAGATGGCGAAAATCTGGCTTCACTTGACTTTTCATTGGCTCAATGCGATGCGTTGTCCGTGCTGTTGAGATCAGTGGGTGGGAGGCGTCGATGATGAAGGGATGACCAAGGGATGACTCACCAGTGATGAAGCACGTCGTTGATCAGGTAGATGACGTGAAGCTTCTGCGTGAACGGACTGCCCGGCTGGACGACCCTGCGGACAAAGCAGGTTACATACGCCCGATCGACCCACGGCAGCAAACGCAGCCTAGCCTGCAGTGCGATTCTGTTCAATTTCTTTAAATTCTTATCTCATCTCACATTAAAAAACAATAACATAATTGCACCCAGGCTGCTTAGTGCTCTCAGGTAATTTTACCACCAGTATATATACCAAGTAATTTTGCAGACACCTTAATTCTAACGGTATTAGTTGGTAGCTGTAATAATAAAGTGACCATTAAAAAACTAGAAGCTATGCGAGTATTAAATAAAATGTTTAACCACTGTTCTAGTATTCGATAGGTATAGATATTTTGAAACAGCGCCTTGTGGATTTTATTAGTGAAATGTAAATAGTGTCAACTTTTTGACATAGCCTAACCTTGGCAATCCTAGTCTACCCTAGCCTAGCCTAACCTAGATCCTAACCTAAATCCTACCCTAGCCTATATCCCATCGCCACTGACTTGTGAAGGAGACACTGCGCGATGACGGCAGCCCGGTCGGCGGTGGCGGCGTTCGCCAGGATCCAGCTCTTGCCGGCGGAGATGGCGTCCTTGGTGCACGCATCGATGATTGGCTGGAGCACGGCGTCCAACGCCGGCAAGTCCAGCGCCGCCGCCGCCGCGGAACGAGACAACGCGTCGCGGGCAGCCTTCCGTAGCGCGTCTTCCACCTGCGACTGCTGCTGCTGCATCAGCACCTGTTACAGACCGGGGGGTTAGCTTTACGTTGCTGCTGCTTCTGCTTGGTTGCTTGGTTGCTTGGTTGCTTGGTTGATTGCTTGGCTGCTTGTTAGCTTGCTTGCTTGCTTGCTTGCTTGCTTGCTTGCTTGCTCACTTGCTTGCTTGCTTGCTTGCTTGCTTGCTTGCTTGCTTGCTTGCTGCTTCTGCTTGCTATATTGCCTTATAGTTAAACTTTCACATCGTTCACCAACGTTCGTTGGACAAACGTAGCATAGCATCGGACGAACCAACAACTGGAACGTTGCAAGAAGCGTAGGAGCCGGCCGAGGGCAAACGCAACTCACCACGTGCTGAGCGGCCAGGTTCTGCTCGGACTGCTGTATCTGCTCCTGCAGCAACGCCTGCTGCGCGGCCAATGCTTCCAGCGTGACGGGCGGCGGCGGGGCGGGGATCCACGCCGCAGCCGCCGCCGCCACCACCGCCGGCATCATGGGCGGGGCCGACGTCGTCATCGGCGCCGCCGCCGCCGCTGCCGCTAGAGCGACGTCGCGTGACGCATTCTGTTTCAGGACTGGCGCGAGGGGTGGTTAGCGTTGCGAGATTTCGTGGAACTCGTGAAACATTTCGTGGGAAGTGTGAAATGTTATGAATTGTACAAAGTACCTGACATGTTTATCGTTCCTTGTTCCTTTTCCCGGGTCAAATCTAATCTGAGATAGGGCTTCTTGGGTTCTAGCAGTAATGAAAAGTAGTAGCCATGAAAAAAGAGAAAATATTTATTGTTCCATGTTTCCTTTTCAGGGCCCAATCTAATGAAATAAATGGCATCTCAGGTTCAAGCAGCAATGAAAAGAAGTAGTCATGAAAAGTGTGAAAAGCTAAGAAAAATTTAAAGTAAAATATATTATTCCTTGATTTATATAGTAAATATAGTAAAATTACAATAATATGTAGGATTTAAGTGTTTTTTTTTCTAATTTATTTGAAAAACTCATCAAGGGTAGGTATAGAAAGGGTTTTGTATGAGAAAAGATTTTAGATTTGTAGTAAAAGTGGAGAGTTCCTCGACACTGGTGATAGTAGATGGGAGGGTATTATAAATGTTTGTACAAAGATGAATGGGGCTCTTTGGATTCCTTTCCAGGGCCAAATCTAATCTAATATTGGGCATCTCAGGTTACTCTTGATCCCGCTTGCGATTCTCCACCATCTTTATCGAACCAATTTTCATTTTCCTTCCCCATCATCCAACTCTTCATTCTTTTCTACAATCCTTATCAATTGATGTCTATTCTTTATTTCAGAGCACATGTTAGGTGTAGAGGAAGTGTGTGGTTTAGCACCGTTTAGGATTACTTTCGATCCCGTTCGACGTTTAAAAGTATTCAGGTCTTCAACTCCTACATCTATAGGTACTAAACTTGGAGCGCGGAATTTACCTAGTCCAGCGGAAAGTGTGAAAATCCACTGTTTTGTTTTCACGCAAAAACCGTCATTCAGGTAACAAAAAGAAAATAAGAACCTACAGCTACTAGACTGCCTCATCTTCAAGTGTTAACCTATTGTTATAGGAGATCAGTATCACCAACTACTAAGTGACATAAGCTACCAAACAAAGTGGGACTTACTGGCTTGTTCTGTTGTGACTTTGTACTGGTAATAGTTAAAGTGCTCGCCACCGTAGAGAAAGCTGAACTTTGGGTTGGTCTTCTGTTTGTTCTTTGTCATCTGCTCGAACTCGGGGCCATTTCTCGCGACAAACTGAGCGAGCTTGTCGATGATGTTTCGCAGCTCGATTTCTGAAAGAATGTTATCGGATTAGCACTGTACTTTCAAGCGATCTATTTTCAGGAGCCATAGAACATAATAAGATGTGTTGTTTAATGGGTACACTTGAATATCGCCAAATGAAACATTAATATTTATGTGTGGGTTGCGTATACAGCAGTCGACATTTTCATACACAACTACTCTAAACACAGTTTTGTGAATAATTTTAGCGTCATAACCTCCAAGCCGGGCAAAAGACCGAACTAAAATTGATGTTTTCTTAGAGATTCACCGACATAAAATTACCTTGTGGCGGTTGTGGTAGTTCCATTTTTAAGTTTTTTTCGTTTACTATTATTTACAACACAACACAAACCCAATTATGGATGGAAATACTTAATTTCCATGAAATTTCAGACAGCCTCGCATCTTTGCCATAATGCATACGCCTCCATTTTGAAATTCACTCTGCACTTGGGATTTCGGGTGGTGAACGTCAACGCAGATTGACTTTTCATATTTTCAGTGGATTTAACCACTATATCAATCTAAACACGGTTTTAATCAATACAAGGTAACACTATTCAATCAAATAATTGTATTTGATCATACATAACATGCAAAATTTGCTGTAAAACACTGTTCCTTATGGTTCATTCACGTGTGCACGAGAGCCTATTTTGCCACCATTGATTTTCTCGAGGATGTAACCTAAAACAATTAATTTTCAACAGATTTCCACTTTCAGTATCAAATTTAGAGTACCATAAACCGTTTGATTACATGACAAACGCCATGAATTTCTAACCACGCATACTTTCATTCAAGCGTCGGCAACATGCTCAAAACTAACATTAAAAGTTTGTAATTTGTCCCAGATGCCAGCTATCGAGGAGGTAAAGTCCAGTTGGGCCGATGAGGTGGAAGAAGAAGGATCAGCTGGGGTGCTGCCTCCGCCGTCGGAGGTTCTTGAGAACGGCTTCAAAGTGATGACGGAATACAAACTGAACGACGCAGGCAAGAAGGTGAAAGTGGTGCGAACATATAAGATCGAGAGGCTGATCGTATCCAAGACGATTGCAATGCGGAAAGCGTGGAAGAAGTTTGGGCAGTCTTCGAGTGACAAGCCGGGCCCGAACCCGGCGACGACGGTGGTTACTGAAGACGTTTACATGCAGTACATCTCGAGCAAGGAGGAGGAGAACAAAGTCAACGAAGACGCGCTTGACAAACTCAAGGGTATGTACGATATAAAGTAAAACGGTATGAAAAAGCCTTTGAATTTGCCAAGCTTAGCAGAAAGTGTTAAAATCCCCAATTTTGTTTGATTTCTACTCAAAAACTTTGAATAACGCGTTTGCAACCAAAAATAAACTGGCGGAAACCAACCAAAAAGTCACAAATTACAATTTAAAAAACCTCAATACCCCATACGAGTGCATATCAGTTGAAAACTACAGCCACCATATCACAAAAACGTGCATCGACCAACACCACAAAGCCAAAAATTTCCACCGAAACCATCACCTAGTTAAACTACATGAACGTAACTGTGTCCTGTTGGAAACGCCCCAGCGGCTGTGACAGCGTTTCTAACCGTGTGTTTGTCTCCTCCCCGGCAGGGATGGGCGAGAAGGGCGTGGTGAAGTGCAGGAAGTGCAACGGTGATCACTGGACGCTCAAGTGTCCGTACAAAGACACCGAGCTCGTCGGCGGAAAACTCAACGCAGACAAGGTTAGTTTCACCCTCTGACAAGCTATCGCTAGACCGCGTCAACGTTGCTTGAATGGAATCGGTGTATTTACTGCTTATTCAACCAAGGAAGACAGGGAAATCACAAGCCAACTGGCTTTTCTTAGCGGGTGTGGTGTCTGACCGCGTCACGTTGCTTGAATGGAATCGGTGTATCGACTCTGCTTATTCAACCAAGGAAGACAGGAAAATCACAAGCCAACTGGCTTTTCTTAGCTGGTGTCTGACCGCTTCACGTTGCTTGTCAACATCAAAGTAACCTAAAGCTTGTCCGACAGCTTGACGGACCGCAAGGTCTGGACGACAAGGGCAAGGCGTCGGTGTCGAAGTACGTGCCGCCTTCCCTACGCGACGGCGCCAACAAGCGCGGCGACAGCATGACCAACCCGCGCGGACGCGACGACGCCTTCGCCATCCGCGTGTCCAACCTCTCGGAGAGCACCACCGAGGGCGACCTTGAGGTGAGTCGGGGATTGCGTCGCTTGCCGCTTGACGGTGCCGCCGTTCTCTTTTTGAAGCAGCGTAAGGGCGACCAGGAGGGCAAGTTCGTAACTAATATGAAATCTATGTTTCAAACAGAACAAATTAACGCTCTCATCTCATCCCCCCCGTAGTAAAAGTTACAAAATCGCCCCCCAGCTGGGCCACTTTTGTTGTTTTACAGCTTATAGACCTGTTCCACTCGAAAAAAAATGATGTCAGATTACGGCGTACTACCAGTTTGGAAATAAAATTAAGTAGCTCTGCTAAATAACAAAGACAGATAGGGAAATCACAACCCGAATCGCTCAGCCTGGCTTAAGCGAGTGGGTATTATGGCGTCATTTTGTAGAATTTGGAATGGAATAGAATGGAATAGGTGAATTAGCTAGGTAATAATTTCTGAAATGGATTCGAATAGGTGTACTGCTAAGCTTGTGAAGCTAGCAGTGTTTAATAATTATAGCAGCCAGTGTTATATATGTATGTGATACGATTAAGTAAGTGTACAAGTTATATCAAAAACAAATACAAATTATGTTAGATTATGGTTGGATTGGTGACCATCATGCAAATTATCAGTTCTGTTCGAGAGAGAGGTTGGAAGGTTTGAAGTTAATACGAAACTTCACTCGCCTTGCGTAACAACCTCTCGACAGCACGGATTAGCGGAGGAATCTTTTCGTTCGAGTTGTACCGTCCATCTTAAGGGACGTAAAACCGGTAGTTCCCGTCGGTGATTTTCAACAGGAGTAGGCTACGTGCATGCACGGGGTTTCCCCTCCTCCCTTCTAGGCTAGGTTAGGTTCATCATCACCCTCCCATTCCCCGACACCATTAGACCAGCGCCACAGGGCCAGTTGCCAAAACAGTGCGCCGTTAAACACCAATAATCAATCAATCTAGGCTAGGTTAGGTTCATCATCACCCTTCCATTCACTGACGCCGTTAGACCAGCGCCACAGGGCCAGTTGTCATAACAGTGAGTCGATCAATCAATTGTACTAACGATCACCCCCGTCTGCCGCCAGGACCTCGTGAAGCCGTTTGGTCCGATCCAGAAGCTCTACCTGGCCAAGGACAAGGTGACGGGCTTCTGCAAGGGCTTCTCGTACATCCACTTCAAGTTCAAGTCGGACGCGGCGAAGGCGATCGCGCAGCTCAACGGCCACGGATACGACCACCTGATCCTCAGCGTGGATTGGTCCAAGCCGCCAGTGGCGTAGCTCTGCCCACTTGTAAACCACCCGATAAACGTGTGATGATGCAAAGCTGCGCTGTTTTCTTTACGCATAGCTTCCTGGATTCGGTGTTGGGCATGGCTTCCTTGGTCCGCATCCTTTGAATTCATCTTGAGACTCTACTTGTGTTTTAAGCTAAGCAGGTGTGAGGTTATGTAGCTTTTAACAACACGGTTTAAAAGTTTGTTGAGAAGTGTGTTGGCATAAGAAATAAAAATAAATAAAATATGGTTGTTTTCTTAAAGACTTGTGCCTTTGCGTAAGCACGTTACTGTTTTACTTAGCGCAACGAGTTCAACGAGACTTGACTGTTTCTTGTTTTGTTTTGTTTTTTGCTGAAGCAGGGGAAAGTTGCGTAAAGTTTATGTTTGGTAGCTTATCTTTCAATAAACCGGTTAAATCAGTTCTTTGAAGTATGACAAGGTACGTGTTTATTTTGTGACACAAGAAATTATAACGAAAAACAAGATGCTTCGGATAACGGTGGTATATTAACAGTACTGAGATTTATCTTATGATGTGTGAAAGATCGGTTGTAGCAAAGAATGTTTGATGGGAAGAGGGTTGGATCTTTGATGTTGATTGGTCCATTGAGCCTCAGCCAGATGATTACCAAATACATTGTCTTGCCCATAGCACTGCCAAGAAGGAACTTTTAAAAATTGGTATCTATTTCGTCTGCAGTCACGGCTGAAAGAGTAAGATTATTGTAGTGTTCTTCTCGTTTTCTTGCAGCCATCTATTTCAATGATTAACAGTAGCGGATGAAGGTTATTGGTAGAATTTAGAGCAGAAAGTTTTGTCTTTGTCCTAATGACAGCTGTTAAATTATGTTTCCATAATTCGCGCCTCATTTACTGCTATTTATCAGCACTAGAATCAGTTAAGGTGTATTTTACCTGATTTGCAAAATTACCAATTGTTGTCCACTTTTCCAACAACTTTTCCTATTTGTTATGTTTATTTTAATTGATTTGAATGTTGGCGCCACGCGTGATCGAAAATATCACATTTCGGTATAATCCTCATGAGATCACGATGCGGCTTGTTTTTTGGAATTCCAAGCAAGAGCTTTATGTGTTTTTTCAACAATTCTTCCTGAGATAACAGATTCATCTTAGATTGGCTGTAGATTTAGTTTTGACTCGCATTAATACATCCGGTCAGAACAGGTCAAGCCAAGATGGCCGAATGAAATTGTGCCGAGTTTCCGAGCATGTCACAAATTGACGTATAATTTTAATTCCGTCGCGGTTTCGATGAATTTATTTAGATTATCTTATTTCTGTAACCATTTGTTTTATTTTTAAGTGAAAATTCCAATGACTAGACAACACGCTGCTGCGTAATCAGTTAAAAATTCGATCAAATTTAATGTAAACATTACTCTGGCTTCACTAGTGTCAAAATCAGCTTTTAAGAGAAAGATTTTATTTATCTAATTAGTACACTGACGTGGATGACCGAAAATGAGCGACCACGGCCCAAAGAAACACTCGATCGAGCAGATAATCGAACACATGACTGCGGAGAGAAATGTGGACGGACAATACATTCCGCTTGGTTTCGCTCCACCGCAGACCAACGCTAACAATCTTCCACACTGGCCAGAATACAACGTCAACCAGAACATTCATCCGCAGTTCATACGCAACGACACCTACGAGCGGAACATCCATTACGGCATGGACCCTGCGATGATGCAGGTACGGTGTTGGATTACTCTCCCAGAATGTCGTTGAAATTTACGCCGTTTCAAGTTCATAACTTATAAGTTCACACTTATTTTTGTGTCAGTTAAATATTTCAATTCTGTTCCATAAATACAATTTAAAACAGCTACCAGAACTACTCATGGACTGATGGTATTTGAATACAAATTCATAGGCCTCTAGGTAATGACAACTAACAATGGTAGAAAGAATTGCAATAAATGATGCAATTGTTTTTTAATCAAACCTCTCAATCAATCAATTCTAAAAACTGGTTGGCAACTCAGCATGTCCTATAAACTCAAACAAAATATGACACCTAGTAATGAGTATAATGAGGATATCACCTATGAGTGAAAATAAGCCGACAACACCCCTGGCATTCAGCTTCCTCTAGTGAAACTTTGTAATAAGAGAAGTCAAACATCTCACCACGCTGTAGAAATAGAATATAGGAAACTCACTGCAAAATCAGGCGACAAAGCTCTGGTGACCAACTTGGCGTACCGGGGTCAAGTTAAATTAAACAAGTGCAGTTATCATCCGGAAAAGATACTCTTTTAGTTGTCAACTGTCAGTTGACACTTGAGATTGAGCATCAGTGGCAAACAAATCCCCCTTGATATTACGTACGATTACATGTAGGAACATTGTGTTAAGTTGTACCCAGCTGGCTGTGCTGCATTAATTTATATTCAAGCCAACGATTCTGTCACCAACTCAACAACGCTATTTTGGCACAGTATCCTGTGTTCTACAGTCCAGTAATACTATGACAATATGGGATACTTGGCGGAACCAGCATTGTTTGAAGCATTGACAGAATCGTCAGCGCCGCATAGACGGCTTGGTTAGGAATGAAAGCACCACAGCCATCTAGGCAAAACTTAACACAACGTTACTTACGTCATCTTTCGTTATATCAAGGTGCCTTTGTTTGTCACTGATGCTTAATCTCAAGCGTCAACTGACAGCTGACATATATAAGAGTATCTTTTCCGGATGATAACTTCACTTGCTTACTTTAACTTCACCCCGGTCCGCCAGGTTTGCCACCAGCGCTTTGTCGCCAGATTTCGCTGAGAGTTTCCCGCATTGTAACAGCAAGAACAGCTGCGACAGTTGGACGTGACGCCACTCTTGGTCGAAGAACGCAGCGCGCTCGTAGCGTTTCCGCCGTTGTGAAGTCCAGCGCGCGTCGTGTTTCAGAGCCAGAACGAGCTGCAGCAGAACTACTTCTACCACCAGCAGATGATGAGCGAGTCGCGGCTGATGGACTTCTCCAACGCCGGCTGCCACTACCAGGTGCGCTTAAAGGAACCGTTCTCTACCAAATGCTAATAAGTAGATCATTGTACAGTCTTAACAGGGAGAGACCATATCATACTTACAATTAGGTAGTTCATTATTATTATTATTTTTATTAAAATTGATATTTCGTTTCTATTAAAAAATATATACCGTCCATGCAATGAGTATTAGCTTTTTTTTCAGAAAACACATTTAGCTAGGTTATTGAATGCTAAGCTCTCAAACTCAAACTTTTAGCAAGGTTTTGCAAAGCTGTGCTGCCTGCTTTATCAACGGTCTAAATCTAAACTCGAGTGCCAAATTGAAACAAAAGAACCAACAATAACTGAAGCGTCAAAAAAAAAAAAAAACCCAAAAACCAAACCAACATCTCGAAGCTAAAGTGCTAAGATCTGGAGGGCGACAGTGTTACTTTGATAACGGTGTAATGAAATGAGATCTCCATTTTTGACAACAATTTTAATGTAACAAATAAACGCCCTCATCGAATCCCACCGTGATGAAAGTTACACAACCGCCCTCCAGGAAACGGCAAGATTAAGGAAGTATGATCATGGATGTTTGAACGACGCTAATGCTTGGTGGCCAGGCCGGCATGCCGTTCCGTGGCTCGGGGGGTCCGGGGGTCTCGGGGGTGCCGGTGCAACGTGGGGGTGACGCAGACCTGCTGCCGCTGGGGGGCTTTGCCCCCTACCATCCGGCCGATGCAAGGGACTGCGGCATCTTCTCGGACAGCCAGCGAAGGTCGGTGCCGAGAAACACGCGTTGCCTCTTGGATGCTTTCTTACCAACTAGGGCCTCGTGAACACGAGTAAAATCGTATTGTGTGGGGACGAGCGTTATATTTACGCTCATCCACAACACATTTTTATTGAGCGTGTGCGAAGCCCTAGAAAGTAATAGATAATTATGTGATTTGAGAAAACTGAAAGTTCTTGTACACACTGGTTTTTTGGAAATAGTTGTTAATGGAATCTGCTGAAAAAAGAACAGGGCCCTTTTACACGGTCACATGTTTTGTCAAACCCTTGTACAGCAGTCTGGTATACAACCGCCTATAACCGCGTTTAGTCCCACCAAACATGTGTCCGTGTAAAGGGGGCTTAACACAGTCATAGGCGGTTGTATACAAGACTGCTGTACAAGGGTTTGACCAAACATGTGGCCGTGTAAAAGGGGCTTAACACGGTCATAGGCAGTTGTATACAAGACTGCTGTACAAGGGTTTGACAAAACATGTGACCGTGTAAAAGGGGCTTAACACAGTCATAGGCGGTTGTATACAAGACTGCTGTACAAGGGTTTGACCAAACATGTGTCCGTGTAAAAGGGGCTTAACACGGTCATAGGCAGTTGTATACAAGACTGCTGTACAAGGGTTTGACAAAACATGTGACCGTGTAAAAGGGGCTTAACACGGTCATAGGCGGTTGTATACAAGACTGCTGTACAAGGGTTTGACCAAACATGTGACCGTGTAAAAGGGGCTTAACACAGTCATAGGCGGTTGTATAAAAGACTGCTGTACAAGGGTTTGACCAAACATGTGACCGTGTAAAAGGGGCTTAACACTCATAGGCGGTTGTATACAAGACTGCTGTACAAGGGTTTGACCAAACATGTGTCCGTGTAAAGGGGGCTTAACACAGTCTTAGGCAGTTGTATACAAGACTGCTGTACAAGGGTTTGACAAACATGTGACCGTGCAAAAGGGGCGTAAGCTGAGAGAAAAGAAGGTATACAACATATGTGAGAGTGCGCAAAGCCCTTGTCTTAAACATAAGCAGCAATGTTGTCATAAGACCTATCCCCTGGCGAGTCATCGTTGCTGAAGCCAACCCTAACGCCGGTTTCCTGTCGCGCAGAGCGGTGCAGCCGCCGTTCATCTCGCAGCCGCCGCCGCCGCCCGACTCCCCCGCGCCGTCGAGCCGTCCGTGCACGGCCGCGCGGACGACGCAGACGCTGCCGTCGGCGTCCCCGCGGACGGCGGAGGCCCGGCCGCGAGCCGTCGCCGCCGTTCGCCCGATGAGGCCGTCCTACTCGGACGTGTTGGCCAGCGCGCCGCCGCCGCCGCCGCCACCGACGACGCAAGCGAAGCCAGCGCAGACCGCCCAGGCCAAGGTGCGTTCCACGGTGTGATCGCAACCAGATCGAAACCACCAAGCCAACCTCAGTTCTGTTCGGGAGAGAGGTTGGAGGGTTTGAAGTTAGTACGACAGCTTCACTCGCCTTGCTTACCAACCTCTCGACAGCACGGATTAGCGGAGGAATCCTGTTGTTCGAGTTGTATCGTCCTTTCGGAAGGGACGTAAAGCCGGTGGGCCCCTCGGTGCTTTTATGGTGCAGTCCAAGATGAAGTCAGATAGCAATCACCAAGACAACCAATGCCTTACTGATGAAGACAAAATATCTATTCTCTTTCTGATTAAATGCATCAAAACAATAGACCTATTCCACTCAGAGACAAATGACGTCAGATACCCACTGGACTTACTACCGGTTTGAAAAAAATTATTTCTCTGCGAAATAACAGAGGCTTCCTAAGGGTCGTTTCCGCTCTGTCGTTATCATTCGAAGCCAGCTTCTAAGAGATCTAAAATATCAAAGTCCTACACAACCACACCACTACACAATGGTATTCGGTGCCCATCGAAACAATCTGTGCCAATCACAACTTCCTGCATGATTGTGTAGATAAGGCGTAGATAACGCGTAGATAATGCTTCTGCTCAGTTATGAAACACTTGGCCATGAAAAGGACCAATTCTCTTTCCCAAAAGGCCCATTCACAACCAAATCATGCTGTAATCTTAGGCGCTCACTCTGCAAATCTGCTGCCTGCTGGATTTCGATGGTTAGTCGAGTCAAGTGGCGGTGGATTTTTGTTTCAAGTCAGCTGTCAGATTAGCCTAAACTAATATTTTCTCTTGAGGCTTCCAACGATCAACGATCGGGCTCATCGTCTACTTTCGAGGTAATTAGCGATGGAAACAAGCTGAAAAAATGACGCCAGTTCAGAGACAATCTGATTGGCTTATTTATTACGGCTACGTCAGTTGTTTTGGACGCTCGCATTTTTATCAAGTTAACATTTACGTAAACGGGTACGTCTAGGTTAGTTGTGAATGAGCTTTGAAGAGCAGAACTATTCGTCACAACCGTGGCGGGAGGCCATCGAAACGATCCGCCGCAACGTTCGTAAATATTTCCCCCGGCAGAACAAGACGCCGTCGGGCGGCAAGTCGGGCAAGTCCCGCAAGGGCGGCGCGCTCAAGCGGCAGCTGTCGTCGGGCAGCGACGACGCCGCGCCCGGCGCCCCCGGCGCCGGGGGGGTGGCGCGGCAGCTGGCGGTCCCCGGGTCGAACCCTGGGGCACCCCGCGGCGGATTGGCGGCCGCCAGGAAGTGGGCTTCGCTCGACGGGCTTGATGCCGCCGACTCGGAGAGCGCGTTCGAGCCGGAGGAGGTGCCGGGATCGCGAGCCGCCGCCAAGAAGCAGGCCAAGAAGCAGGGTGGGTTGCGTCAAAGCTTTGCAAGTACCTTGTCCGGCCTACCTCCATCAACTAGAGTAGTGTCGATGAAGCTTTGAGGCAATGACGAGTCTATTGTCTCTTGCATCCTATCCGATATCTCACCAGGCTGTAGGATGCAGGACACTCTGCCAGCAAACATCTCACCAGGCTGTAGGATGCAGGACACTCTGCCAGCAAACATCTCACCAGGCTGTAGAATCTAGCATCTAAGATACAAAGATACTTTTATATGTCAACTGTCAGTTGCCAGATGATATTGAGCATCAGTGGCAAACCAAGCCCCCTAGGTATATATCAAGTTAGATGCCGTAAGAAATGTTGTTTCAAGTCATCGGAAGCTTCAAGTTGTTCAAGTTTGAAGTAGTCTCTCGTTTGTGCACTAGGCGAGTGGGAGGGCGCCCTCAACAACCGCAAGCCCCCGGGCGGCGTGGGGCCGGGGGGCAAGGGGGCCGGCGGGGGCGGAGGGCCGGCGTCGGCCGGGAAGCGACCGCTGCACATCAACAACAACCTCTTGGCCGGAGGCGGCGGTGGCGGCAACGGCGGCGGCGGGCAGTGGCACGCCGACGAGAAGAACCTGATCAAGCGGCCGGCCTGCAAGACCTGCGCTGAGGACAAGAAGGGTGAGTGTTTTTTTGTTGATATCGAGCGTAAGGTTCTGGTGAGATTGCCAGTGGCGGCGCTACGGGGGTGCATGGGGGGGGGGCAAGTGCACCCCCAAAAATTGGCTTGCCTCCCTGCTTGCCCCCTCGCTGACAAGTCCCAAATTCCAGATCTCTTGTGAACAAAGTAGACGTCCGATCGACTCGAGACCTCACATTGCGAGTTAGAATTTCTTTCAACTATCAATTGAATGTATTTCGGAAATATAGTGATTATGGTAGGGGGCAACTAACTGATTTTACGTGGAACGCTGCACCAGCAAAATTTTCCGTGTGACGAAGCTATAAACTTTTACGGATTAGACCTAGTGAAAATAATCTTCCAATTGAACTGCCTAATTTACAGCATGAGAAATAAAAACACTCTTCAGGTAGTTCGATCTGTGTGGGCCCGGGGGGGGGGGTGTTTATTACCACCTTCACCTATTCGCTTGCCCATGCTTTGCCCCCCTACTGATTTATTTCTGGCGCCGCCACTGGAGATTGCCGAAGTTGAGCAACATCGCAATGCATTGGTACGAATGCATCTTCCTTTGTTATTTAGCAGAGCTGATAAATATTTTTTTCCAAACTGTATCTGACGGTATCTGACGTCACTTGTTTTTGAGCGCAACAGGTATATTGAAGTACTGAATATATGAAAATTAAATTTTTACACTGTCCTCATTAGTGTTCGAAAATTTCATGAAATTTATTTTTTTGAAAGTTTCGTGAAATATTTCGTGAAATATTTCATGAAAGATTGAAATTTTGTGAAATATTGAAATTTTCAATTGCTTTATCATTCAGAATGATTGCCAAGTTCTTTTTAAAATAGTACACACATTGCTACTTCATAATTGGAAGAAAAATTTATCAAATTTATGTACCGAACCTACTTTGAGCCTACTTGTTCATTATTTTAAAGAAATATTTGCAGCTTATTTAACCCTTCCTACTTGCAAACAAGTTACAACATTAGTATCAACTATCAATGGACGATTATGACTGGGTAAAAATAAAATGGCGCGAGATTGGAGAAGAAAGGAAGGAATTTATTCAGAATCGGTTGACAAATTCATATCGATTTCATTCGGGGAGCTGGAGTCGGAAAAGGCGATCACATCATCTTCAAATTCAGAATCGGAGGCTGGAAGAGTCGGTGCCGGGACGCCCCCATCGCGAGCAGAGGTGCCGGTGGAGCGTTGTCTACTTGTAGACGGTGTAGGTTGCGGCTGCATGTCGAGACTTACACGAACTTTGGCCTTGGGCAAGACAGGAGCTGTGGCTTCTGCTTGGAGCTGGAAAATTCAAAAGACCACCAATAAATAAATATAAGATAATAACAGTAAAGCAAAAACTATAAGACAAAACCAATTTGTCCTTTCCATTTTCCAGCAAAGATAGTCTTTGTCTTACTCATAGCTCATAAGATTAACAATGGGGTTTAAAAACGAAAAAAAAATCAGAATTTGAGAGTAAAAAGTTCAATTACCTTAAGGTTATGCTTCACATAAACTAGCCTGCCAGCCCTTTCGGTTGTGAGGCGATTCCGCTTTAGCGAGTGTACATCTTTGTACGAACTGAACGTACGTTCACAGGCCGCAGACGACGCCGGCAAAGTTAGAATGACGGCAGCGACTTTTGAGAGCTGTGTCATCGAACAATAGGCATTCCACCAGACATATGCTGAGATGCTTTCGTTTTCTGCTGCTGCCCATAGGAAATTCTTTGAGAAGAGCCCTTCCTTTACTTTGTATTGGGCTAGCTCAGCCATCACCCGACCTGCGTCGACGTCTATTCTTCTTTCAGCCATGTCATGGATATATTCCGCAGCGTCGATTTCGTCTTCCGGACATAAATGCTTGCCCCTGAAAGTTGGGTCTAGCATATTTGCTGCCTTGTGAACTGGCCACACACAGAATTCTTTTCTCTTCTCCAAAAGGGAGAAAATTTTCTTCTCCTCAGACACCAGGCATGGGGCTTTTCGTACATTTACGTCAAAACTCTCTTCGAGTTCGAAGAAAATACGGCACACAGAACTTAGTTGAGGTCTGTCCCCCTCAATTTTCGTAATCCAAGCAGCAATCGGATTAAGAAGCTCGTAGAGGTGGTTTGCTTTGTCCCAGAAAACCTCACTGGTTATTGTCGCTTTTGTGGCTGCTGTTAGGTCGCTTTCACATCGTTCATCGATGTTCACTATTCTAATGGCACCCTTGTTTGCCAGAAGACTCTTCAAAAACAAAACAACCGAACCCCACCGGGTCACAACTGGAAGTTTCAGTGATATTTTTGAGCCTGCCTGTGCTTGCTTTTCCTGAAAAACGGCTTTCAGCACATGTCGATTCGTAATTTCCGTTACGATCTTTTTCCCTTGACTGACAAGGTCCCTTAGAGAATTTTCTTTTATGCAGTCATTTATGAGTAGGCTTAGGCCGTGAGCAATACACCCATACGCACTGATGTGGTCGTATTTCTTTGTTACGATCTCCCACGCCTTCTTCATATTAGCGGCGTTGTCAGTAACGAGGCCAAAGCATTTGGCAGGACCAATTGAAACCAATACCTCATTAATGGTCTCCGCCATGTATTCACCAGTGTGACGTGATGTTAGAGATGGTAGGGATTTGAACAAAACCGGGTTTGGCGTTGTCAACACAAAGTTGATAATACTTTCTCGCCTCACATTGGTCCATCCATCACACATGAGGCCCACTGAATTTGCTTCTGCAATCATGCTCTTGGTAAAATTGGAAATTCTATCCACTTCTGCGTTCAGATAGCTGTTTGAAACCATGTACGCACTAGGCAGATGATACGCTGGCCTCAATTTCTTCATAACTTCAATCCAATATGGATTTTCCACCAATGATAGAGGAGCAGCAGTGGCGTAAATGGCGCGGCACAGCAACTCGTTACAATTTTCCTGTAAAATGAAATGGTTAAGAATAACATCAGATCAAAAATGAGTAAATGAAAAACTGGTTAAATGGCTAAGAGCACAAACATTGGCAGCCAAAACTATTTTTAAAAGATTTTCAGTTCCATCTATTTCTTGAACGCTTCATGTTGGCACTGGCATGTAATCATCTTGTTCCCCATTGCTCACCTGTTCTGCTCTAGTCATGCGATCACAGAAAAAATCCATTGGACTCGGAGCTGGCGACGGACTTGGTGACGGAGAAAGCATTTCACAGCTTGAGGACGGCGATAGTGGCGATGTCACATCAGCCCTGGTAGATTGCGGTGTTGCTGGTAGTGGCAGGGCAGAAACTTGCTGGCGAACACGGTACTCCGCTGGCCGCTGTATAACGTCAACCGATGCTCCGAAAGAAGCATCAGCAGAACTGCTGCTTCTTGTTCCTGGAAAGCCATTTTATTTTAAATACATGACCAGTGCCTGAGGATCATTGGTAGTTACTTAAAAATTATTCCAGAAATTATGGAAGGGAGATCGAGAGTACTATTATTACTTATTTTCTTGCATTTCTTACCTTGAGTAGCCACATGGTGAGTAGAGGTTATGTTGTCCCGTACATGTTTCGGACACTTCGTACAATTCTTGTTGATGTGATGCATCATTCTTGTTGCATTATTAATGGTTTTCCACGCACAATATTTACAGGAGCGGACATTACCATCAGCGATGTTAAACAGTTTGTGAACATTGCAGCGCTTCTTCCCCATGATCAGTGGCGAGTGCAGGACTCAAACAGGAAATGCAAACAACCCGCCCCAGCAATGGCCGCTTGCCGGATATGGGAAAGAAGGGTGTCAAACTTCATAGAAATTAATTCTCTGCCCAAAAATACAAAAAAATCCAATATTTCACTTTTTTTTGAAATATTTCACGAGAGGTTGAAATATTTCACTTTGAAACTTTCAAATTGAAATATTTCACTTGAAATATTTCACACTTCGAACACTAGTCCTCATGTTATGAGAGTTAACATACATCTAGAAAGTTTAGACGCATTACATGCAATAGCTTGGCTTATAGAGTGAGAAACGCAATTTGAAACAATAGAAATTTTTCGTGATAACTGATTTCACAATAAAACTTGAGGCAAAGCAGGCCCTGGCCAATATCGTCGGCCCATCGATAACAGAGTGTCCGGCCACGTTGCAGGCGCCGCCAACGCGACGGGCAAGCCGGAGGCGAAGCGCGCGGCGCGCAGCAACTCGTCGAGCGGGCCGGAGGGGCGTCGCCGCGGCGGTGGCGGAGGTGGGGCCGGCGGCGGCGGGGGGCGTGGCAAGCGACGCGCAAGCTCCTCCCCCCTCGCCGCGCTCTGCCGCCCGGTCTCGGCGCAGCTCCGAGCGCTGGGGGCGCTGGCGGCGCGCGTGCTCGCCTGGTTCCTGCACCTGTTGTCCGACGTGCTGGGGATGAGCTCCAACCTGGCCGTGCATATGTGAGTGTTTTTAGAAAAACTATTTGTTTGATGAGTGACTATCATGCACACGATCGGTTCTGTTCGGGTGAGAGGTTGGAAGGTTTGAAGTTAGTACGACAACTTCACTCGCCTTGCTTGTCAACCTCTCGACAGCACGGATTAGCGGAGGAATCCTGTTGTTCGAGTTGTACCGTCCTTCGGAAGTGACGTAAAGCCGGTGGTCCCCTCGGTGCTTTTCGACAGGAGTAGGCTACGTGCCGGCATCGGGTTTCCCCTCCTCCCTTCTAGACTGGGTTAGGTTCTCATCACCCTCATCATCACCATTTAATTCACCGACGCCATTAGATCAGTGCCAAAGGGCCAGTTGTCAAAACAGTGCGTCGTTAAACACCAATAATCAATCAGAAAACCTGGGTAATGAATGCTAAGAATCCTAACGTGCTAAGATTAGGAAAAGACATCGGTCTTAAGAAAGTAATAAATGTGAGTGTTCGTTGCAACGCCGTTTGTTGTCTAGACAAAATCAGGCCAAATTTCCTCAAGAGGTTAGTAGATTTCCTAGCCTGGTGAAATATTTGATGCCACTAAACTGCCTTCCAGTCAAAATCAGGCCAAATTTCGCGTGGAGCTCGCTAAATTCTTCCGCCTCTTCACCCTGCGTCCAGGTGCGGCCAGGCGGGCGCCACGCTGTCGGCGTCGGCGCGCTCGGGACTGGCGCGCTGCTCGCGCCTTCTGGCCGGACTCCACCTTCCCGCCGTCGCGTTCCGCCTGCCGTGGCGGCCGCCGCCCCCGGAGCCGCCTCCCGCTGCAGCCGCCGCCGACGCCAGGTTCGACCGCGGCGGCGTCGGCGGGCTCGAAGCCAACATGGCGCTGCCGACCACCGGGGAGGAGGCCATGAAGCGGCTGTTGGCGTGCAAGGGAAAGGACCCCTACAGGTAAATAGCTGCTAGCCTGCTGACCTGCCAAATGTTAAAGGCAAGGACCCATACAGGTAAATACCTGCCAAATGTTAAGGAAAAGGACCCATACAGGTAAATACCTGCCAAATGTTAAGGGCAAGGACCCTTATACGTAAATAGCTGCTAGCCTTAAGTCAAACTTAGACATAGACGTAGACATAAATCTTTGGCTCTGTCAAACATCACGACTACAGTGCGTAAAGCTCAAGTCACTATGTTTGTCGTGAACGCTCTTATGGGCATGTGCACTAAATATTTTAAGTTTACGACATAAGTTGGTTGTGAATGGGGGGTTCGGGGGTGAACACAAAGGGTGGGGGGGGGGCAGCCCCCCGCAGGTAGGTAGGGCAGGTAACCATGAAATTGATTAAAAAATTACGCAATGCAGACAATTCAACTGCGATATTCGGTTGAAAGTGAAGAAATGCGACATTGATTCAACTTCAATTTTAATTTAATTGAAGAATGAAAGCATTCATGGGAAGTTGAGCGGCCACCCCTGTGCTAGTGCGGATTACTTTCAGCTGACAGACTGACACTGACTTCGTAGGCAAGCATTTTAATATTTTACGTTAACGACTACGTTTACTGGATAAGTTTGTTGTGAACGCTCATACATGCATTTGTACTTAATATTTTACGTTTACGCCTCAGTTTACGGCACGAGTTGGTTGTGAACGCGCCCTTAAAGTGCAGCCGATGTTTGCTGACGTGTTGCCTGTTTTTGCCGGCGGTAGCATCCTGGGCGTGACGCCGACCTGCTCCGACGAGGACGTCAAGAAGTACTACAAGCGACAGGCGTTCCTCGTCCACCCCGACAAGAACGGCCAGCCCGGCGCCGAGGAGGCGTTCAAGATACTCGTGCACGCGTTCGAGCTCATCGGCGAACCCGTGAGTGCACGAACACGTTAACGTTGACGTCGGTGCTTTAAGCCGTGTATAATTTGCTAGAGTCGCAGAGCAGGAAAGGTTAGCAGGCTAGCAACACCAGCAAAAACCAAGTTCTTTACGATATTGCATAACGTACAATGTGATACACCCATTCCATTTGTTAGATTTATCGCTAGAAACATTACATCTGCTCGACACTTGTATTTTTGCTGGTAGTACCAGAAAGTTATTTAACTTGGAAATATCCACAAATTGAACATTTTCAATAGGAGCAGAAAGCATTGTTGAGGTGTGACGACATCACTTTCCATCATGACCAATGGGAAGGCTGCATTCTAACGAAAACCATGGCTACCATCACACCAATTCCATTCAATCAAAATTCTATCGAAAGTACGTCATGACACCCACTAGCTAAAGCCAGGTAGAGTGATTCGGGTTTTGATTTCCCTGTCTTCCTTTGTTATTTAGCAGAGATAATTAATATTTTTTTCCGAACTGAGTCCAGTGGGTATCTGACATCTTATTTCTCTGAGTTGAATATGTCTATTGTATGGGACTTGTAGGCCTTTAACACTAGTAGCGTTATATTATCGCATATAGCGTATTATTGCATAAATTCGTCGCGAAAAATGTAGAATTTTCTGACAATATGAAAAGGAGTTGTCATTTTGAAGCTGACCGATTGGTGGCACCGTGTTTGCTCTGAGTGCTGCGTTCAGGGGTTCAGTCGTAGCGAAACTACCAGACAATAGACGTATTCCTCTCAGAGAAAAGTGACGTCAGATACCCACTGGACGTACTACCAGTTTGTAAAAAACAAAATATTATTAAGCTCTGCTAAATAACAAAGGAAGATAGGCAAATCACAACCCAAATTGCTCTGCCTGGCTTTAGCGAGTGGGTATCATGACGTTATTTTGATAGAATTTTGATTGAATGGAATCGTTGTATTCTATCGCTTCTACGACGTTCCCGGGTTGAAATGCAACGACTTTCTCAACGTTGTCAATGCTAACTTTGTCGCGTTCATGACAACGGCTCTGAAATCAACGGAGGCACCGGGTTTTGCTCTGCGGGTTGCGTTCAGGAAACGACGCCAATTATTATCTGGGCCGGTACCCAAGTGTTTCTAGACCTCGATGCGACGTGTTTGCTGGCGTTCATGAAGAGAGTCTCGCTTCCTACGAGACTTGATTGATGTTCAGCACCAGTTGTTGGCGGGGCCGGGTTTTGCTCTGCAGGTTGCGTTCAGGGAACAACACCCAGTATCGATTGCCACGGTCGCCAACTTGACAAAACGAAACAAATAACACAACTAGTAATGTAACAACGACAAACAACAACAAACAACAACAACAACAACAACAAACAAACAAAATACAAAAACAGTAAAAAGTAAAACCCCAAAAAAAATAATAACGGAAACCATCAGCCTCCACCTCTCCCTGCTTGTACCCATCTTAAATGCGCGTCCCCCAACCAGAGGGTGGTTGCAATAAGAAGTGGTTTGATCAACACAAAACCAATACAAAACCAACACAAAACCAATACAAAACCAATTTCACACCAATTAATAACCAATTCAAAAACGACACAAAACTAATACAAACCCTAACACAAAACCAAATCAAAACCAAATCAAAACCAAATCAAAACCAAATCAAAACCAGTACAAAACCTGAAACAAAACAACACATACAAAAACTAAGCCAAACCCCACCCCACCCATAAGACCCCTCCGCCGCCGCCGCCGCCGCCGCCGCCGCCGCCGCCGCCGCCAGCCAGCCTCTACGTCCACCCCCCTGACCGGCCACCACCCCCACAGGAACGACGCGAAGCCTACGAACGTCGCGTCGCGGAGACGGCGCAGGCCGAGGCCGCGTGGGGCGAGCTCAGCGAGCTGCTGCGCCAGCTGCACCAGAAGATGGAGTACGCCGCCAACACGATACGCTGCACCAACTGCGGCAAGCGGCACCGGCGCGTGGCGGCGGGACGGCCGTGCTACGCGGCGCGGGCCTGCGCCCAGTGCAAGATTCACCACGCCGCCAGGGAGGTAGGTGTCTACTTCATACTTGCTTCACTGCTAGCCGTAGGTAGGTGTCCTCTGCTACCTTCAATCACTGCTAGCCGTAGGTAGGTGTCTACTTCTACCTTCAATCGCTGCTAGCCGTAGGTAGGTGTCTACTTCTACCTTCAATCACTGCTAGCCGTAGGTAGGTGTCTGCTTCTACCTTCAATCGCTGCTAGCTGTAGGTAGGTGTCCGCTTCTACCTTCAATCACTGCTAGCCGTAGGTAGGTGTCTGCTGCTACCTTCAATCACTGCTAGCCGTAGGGAGGTGTCTGCTTCTACCTTCAATCACTGCTAGCCGTAGGTAGGTGAGGTGAGGTGTCTGCTTCCCGTCCGACTTCAGCCCGACATAACCCTACTTCAGCCCGACGTAACCCTACTTCAGCCCGACGTAACCCTACTTCAGCCCGACATAACCGTACTTCTCCCCGCGGCGGGCAGGGCGACATCTGGGCCGAGTCTACGCTGCTCGGCCTGCGGTGGCGGTACTTTGCGTGCATGGATGGCGCGGTGTTCGACATCACAGAGTGGGCGGCGTGCCAACACGACAACCTGCGCCACCTAAAGGCCAACACGCACGCCGTGCAGTACCGCATCGTGCTCGGCAAGCAGCGGCCGCCGCGGCAGCCGAGGGCGCCGGACGCAGCTGCTGCCGCAGCCTCGTCGCCGTCGGCAACGCCTTCGCAGGGGTGAGTGCGTTGGTCTCGTTCGCTGATCTCTACAGCCATGGGTAGCGTTTTGTATGGTGAGACTTTGATGCCGTATTGAGGCACTTTATCATGTCTTCCCACTGATCTCTTTAGCCATGGATAGCGCTTCGTACAGCGAGACTTTGATGCCGTATTGAGACACTTTATCATGTCTTCCCACTGATCTCTTTAGCCATGGATAGCGCTTCGTACAGCGAGACTTTGATGCCGTATTGAGGCACTTTATCATGTCTTCCCACTGATCTCTATAGCCATGGAGACACTTTATCATGTCTTCCCACTGATCTCTACAGCCATGGATAGCGCTTCGTACAGCGAGACTTTGATGTCGTATTGAGCTACTTTATCATGTCTTCCCACTGATCTCTATAGCCATGGATAGCGCTTCGTACAGCGAGACTTTTATGCCGTATTGAGCTACTTTATCATGTCTTCCCACTGATCTCTATAGCCATGGATAGCGCTTCATACAGCGAGACTTTGATGCCATATTGAGCCACTTTATCGAGTCTTCTCACTGATCTCTATAGCCATGGATAGCAAGACTTTGATGCTATATTGAGCCCCTTTATCATGTCTTCCCACTGATCTCTATAGCCTGGAAAGCGCTTCGTACAGCGAGACTTTGATGCCACATTGAGCCACTTTTTAATGCCTTCCCATTGATCTCGATAGCCATGGAAAGCGCTTCGTACAGCAAGACTTTGATGCCGTATTGAGCCGTGGACGTAACGCCGTTTGCTTGTTTCCCGCAGGGAGCCCGATCTGGAAGACTTCCTGGCCAACTTGTACAGCGGCGGCGGTGGCAGTGGCGGCGGCGCCGCCGGGGGCGGCGGGGGGGCGGCCGCCGAAGCCAAGGCGGAGGCGGCGCGCAATCGCAAGAAGCCCCGCCCCCGCAAGAAGTAGCCGCCCCCGCCGCCACGGAATCTAGCATCGTCTTCTCACTATTCCTAGCCGTTTCCTGGCCGGTTCTGCCCTCCTGTGCTGGGAATAATCCTAGCGTTGTGCTGGGAATAATTCTAGTTTTGTGCTGGTAATAATCCTAGCGTTTTGCTGGGAATAATTCTAGCGTTTCGCTGGGAATAATTCTAGTTTTGTGCTGGTAATAATCCTAGCGTTTTGCTGGGAATAATTCTAGCGTTTCGCTGGGAATAATTCTAGATTTGTGCTGGTAATAATCCTAGCGTTTTGCTGGGAATAATTCTTGCGTTTCGCTGGGAATAATTCTAGTTTTGTGCTGGTAATAATCCTAGCGTTGTGCTGGTAATAATCCTTGCGTTGCGCTGGGATTAATTTAGTGTTGCACTGGGAATAATCCTGGCGTTTCGCTAGAAGTAACCCAAGCCTCGTGTGCAGGGAGTCTGTCGTAAGCAGCCTAGACCGCCGTTTCGTTCCATGTCCACGCAAGCAGTTACAATCTTAAGCAACCGCTTTCTGGGCCCGTTCGACGATAATGTCACCGAAAAACAAAGATTTTTACTGAACGATTTTGCTGAAAAGGCTATAGCAGTTGTGTATTTTCGAACAGGAACAGGTTTCTTGTTGTTTGAGTAGCGTAGGACAGACAATTATGTCTCTACGGTTTTGTCACGGTGAACAAAATATCAGTTAGGAAATTGTTTCCGTTCCAGGAATCGATTTGCTTGTACGAACTGACGCATTGTGTCAATATTTTTAAATGCTTTGGGCTCGTATTGCTCAGTTGGTACCGAGATTTGATTCCAGTTATGGATGCAATAGACCTTTTACATTCAGAGGAAAAATTACGATGGATACCCGCTAAGTAAAGCCAGTATGATTGTGATTTCCCTATTTTCTTTGGTTAAATAAGCCATGTCAATGGTATATCTTGTGGACTTTTCCAACCTAAGAAGGCAGGATAATCAAAATTCAAATAGCTAATCTCAGTGGGTATTTGACGTAGTTATTCCTAGAAAGGAATTCGAATTGATATTTAATTTCTAATAACAAAAACCCGCCGTGCGTGCAAGACAACCGCAAGTTTGCTTGTTCCCCCGCCCTGCGTAACGCTGGCAGCAGCGGCGGTCTCGGCTGTGGACGAAGCCGACAGGGAGCCCGTTGCTCCCGACGGAGACTCGATGAGACCTGGACGCCGACGACGGCGCTGAAGACATCGGCCGGCAATCGCTCTTAGGATACTTAGCTACGCTTCCCCGGTCTCAACCGTCTTGCTAATAGTTCTTTTCGTCTATCATTGCTCGTCTTAGTGCCGACGGAGATGTCGACGCGTTTGTAGGTTATGTTTGCTCGTTTGTTGGTTATGTTCGCTTAATCGCCAGCTGGTATGGAATTTAGATGCGACGTCGGCTGGGTTCCCGGTGAGTGCAGGTGGCGCCTTCATCGTGCGAATATCTGCGTCTGAAACTAATATCGTGAGTCAAAATCACCGAGTATTTGTGGACACACATTTTCGGATTCGTTAAGTCTTGCGAGACGATTGCTAGCGTCGCGCAGTGCAACTTTCTCAACGGAAAGTTGATTCTGGAATGCTGGCACTCCAGCAAAGATCTAGAACTCGTTGGAATTTCGGAACGCGCGGCGAACGAAGCAAGGAGAAATGCGGAGCGGCACGGCTTGCCTGTTGTAGCACGCTCGACAAGTCTGAAATCAAGGCGTCATCGTTCGCCCGTAGTCAACGAAGCATTCTACGTGATCTGTTGTTTCTCGTGTGTTTTCTCATCGCAGTTCACGCCGCTACGTTTCTTCCTTCGTAGCAACTTTCAGACGCAGAGATTCGTCACGTTGACCGTAGCTAGTGTTGAGAAAAGCAGATTGGTGGGCATTGCCGATATTTTTCCGTGAACGCGGCGGGTCCGGTTGGAGAAAGACGAAGAGCGTTAAGAGAAACCTGCCGACGTCGTCGACGGCTCTTTGCGTTTGGCGAGCGAATCGTAGCGACGTGGGGGCATCGAGTCGTTTCGTCGCGTCTTTTAGTCCTTCCGTTGGTACTTGGGGTCAGGCCGGCGGAGAAAGCTTGCCGTCGGGCAAAGTGTAAATAGTGACGTAGTGTGATCGTTGGGACTTACTTCGGGAATCTACCTACAAGGTTGAGCCGGGTGCTTAGTATAATATGTACTTCCAATTAAATTAGCACGTCGTTAAGATTACTTTCATGAAAGGAGATTCTAGCTGTGAAAAAGCTAAGCTTAATTTTTATAACATTGACTACTGATTTGTAACATTTTTTTAGTGATTTTTTTGAGACCTGTTTAGTTACTTTCTTTTTTATTCGTCAAAATTAAACGTTCTGTTATATATTTTTTAATTAGGCTTTGTTTCGTTCTTTATGACTGCTGGTTTCTGACAGCGTAGCGATGGTTTATTCATTTTATTCTTTCTTCGATGTCGGTGACGAGTTTTCCACGTTGGACGTGAACTCGGTAAGCTTTCTCTGCCGAACGCTGACGGACAGATTGCCGTTGTGCAAACGACTTCATCGTCGCGCAAACCGCGCAGTGAAGCCGGTGCCCGCTTAGTCGTTCGTGTCGGCTTGCCAAGCGCATCGATTTTATTATTATTTTAACTTCTCAGTAATCAGCTTTTGCGTTTCGTTTCCTTGTTGCCAAATAAGCCAATTCTCAATCTCGTTAATTTCGCTGTCGTTTTACAAGTTCAACGCTGTCTTAGTTTCTTATCGGAGACCGATTTCGCGGTCAGTTTCTGTCGATGTTATTTGTAACGCGCGTCGCGTTGAATGGACTACTGATGTACGCTGCTCTGCAAATAAAAGGCAATACTTATGTAATGATGTGTGTACATTCCTTTCGCGATATCCAACAGATCTCGGACTTTGTACGATGATGTCGTTCATTGATTTCCTTCAACTGTTTTATCTTGACCTGGGTCCCTATCCACTAACTTTTCAGTTTCAAATTCTGCAGAATTGGGTGGATTTTGGCTTTTGTTTCCTATACTTCCTTTGCAAAGAAAATCCCAATTTTCCCCAATTTTCCAGAGTTATAAACTGAAAAAGTTAGTAAATAAGGACCCAGTTATAGTCTTGAATTTTAAGTTTATTTAATCCAAGTTGGTAAGATACTAGCCTAACGATTGCTTGAATTGTGATTTCAAATGCTTAATCTATGCAAAGAGATTTTCTTGTTTAACTTAAGACAAGATGTGCTGCATTTTCTTGATAAAGAAGGAAAATTTAAATAGTAGGCACAACATTCAGGGCAAACAATGGGGTGTAAAAATGTAAGGCACGAGCCCAAAACCTTATCTGGTCCAAAGGGAGACAAAATCATTCATTTTACAAGCAGTTTTATGTGAAATTATTCCCTTAAATAACTCCCCGTCATAATAATTATTAGAAATAAAATAGCCATTACAAAATTTGTATTCATACCAGGATTCAAACATAGATCTATCTTGCTACAATGGAGCATTATCCAGTTATGCTACACAGACAACCAACTGTGGAGTGGATACCTAGTTTATTTGAGTTTGTGGAATCAGGAGTAGCTTTCCCCCAGTTTTTGCATAAATTATTAATTATTGAGTTTGTATTGAACTATTAATCTGTTTCCAAATGGTCCTTGAATTCTACTAGCACTGCTTATCTAGAAACAGCATTCACAGGTGTCATTCATAATTAATCACCTGAATACTAGGTACTGCAAACTTGATATTTTCTGCCGAAGGTGCTACCTGTAAATGTTGCGGGTTGCGGTTACCATTCCAACAAATAACGCAAGGTCATACAGTGGAAAATAATTTATTGTATGAGTAACACCCTCCGCCGAGCGGTGTTAATACAAAGAATCGAGAGAACTTGATTAGTGGAACGTAGAAATGAGTTGCAAGTGTCTATGAGTCGAGAGCGCCTTCGAGGAAGGTAAGCCCTTCCGCTGTTTGGATAGCTTTGTCGATGTCTTTGCGCTGGATAGTCTTGCGCTTCCCGATGCTCGTGTGAAGGTATGATTCGCGAGCGATCGATTGGATGAACAGCTCCTGAAACAAGATACATTTTAATAACCAGCCACATCAGATGTAAATACTTGTTAACGTTAAGTTCTATGCAAGCCTAGGTACGTTGTTTTCACCCACAATCCTGCCAAATCAATCGGAAAAAATTATCCGAGTGCTAATATTGTATTGAGAACGTCTTTTGATGGAAATTCGGCAAAATATTTCTTTCATTAGGACACAAAAGCTCGCAAGGGAGATAACTAATAACTTGACTTACTGTTGACTTGGTCATGAGAAAAACAGCTTCTTGGCTGGAGAGCTGTACATCTGGATCTTGCTTCATTATCGACTTTACCCGCGATAACGGCAATTGAGTCAGCTTCATCAACTTCTCTTCCTCGGGTTCCTCTGATCCGCTCATGATTACCAGGTAATTTCTTGTAGTTTAGTGGAAAAACGATTTGTTTGTCAGCAAAACGTTCCGGCTCAGATGCTGTCAAATCAGTCAACCATTTTTGACGCCATTTTGCAACCGCCACATTCAAAAATCGATTAAAATTGATGCCAAATGTTTATTAACTGAGATAAAGTCAATTTTATGCTACCTCGCATCCCCAATTCTTAGTTTCGTGTGTTAATATATTTTACGAACTTATCATTATACCGTTTTGGATCGTTTAATAGTTTTACTATTCCATCTATTCTTGAGTTACTTTAGTGCAATGGTGGCTGGGAGAAGGCATTAAACTCCACCTTTCGGTAATACACTGAAACTGTTCGAAAGTGCCAAGCGGCAACTGTGTCATAAAATTTTGTACAGTGATTCAAAAAATTTTAGCCGAGTAGTGAACTATTGGTAATAATAATTTTAGTTTTTTAGTTCAATGGTTAAAAGTCATGTAAGTAGCCAAACAAGTCCCATGACCTTTTTCTAAACTGATATAACATGACATTACACTGATTACACTGAATGCATGAAAAATCAACATAATAAGTGTGGTGTATTGGTACCCCTGTCAGCCGGAGAGCTATGCGATCGCGCTCCGTGATCGGGACGAGGCCAGTATTGCCGCATCAGTACAATTGTACTAGATCTAGTACATTATGTTTTCCATCAGTACATCAGTCCTCCTTTAGAAAAAAGGCTTGAATCTAGTACAATTTTAGAATTTGAGTGGTTTAATTTTAATTTGGTCATTTTAGTACACGGACCTTCTTAAAATCTTGAAAAAAATGATTATTATTTTCTTAATTGGACTGTTTAAATGATCGCGCCCAATTTAAAGAAGCCTTGACCTTGCAGCGGAGATTCGCGCCTCCGGCACTATGTACTTACGCCTTTTACTTTTAGTTTATAACTATATAGGGTTTATGTTCGCCCTACGGGCGTATGGATCGCCCTATGGGCTTAGCATAAGGGTTAGCCTGATGCAAAGATCTGATGGATTGGCATTACTTACTATTTTTTAACCTTTTCTGAATTTTTCATCATTTTTTCTAGTGCCCTTCAGGCATTAAAACAGTAAGGTGAGCTTTTGACCGTCGTAAAGTTCACATAGTAAAAAGGGAAATTTCACAGACTCATGGTTCAGATCCGTAAAAACAGCAAACTACGATGAAATTTAAACGATTAATTGCGTCGTATCGTTGGATTTTAAGCTAAATGCGGATTTCGGGCGGAAAAATTATTCTAGTACAATCTTTGACAATCTAGTACATTTTGTTGGCAGCATTTGTACATTCTGAAAAAAAAAAACGGCAACACTGGACGAGGCAGTCGAGCTTGGGCAGACCTACTGTAAGGTGGTACCCGTTCCAAATACATCAGTCCTATTGATAAGTTGCGTCGTTCTTGCGGATGTGATCGTCGGCTGTCCGCTACCCACGTCCTGCTCTACCTCAAGTATAGTAGCACATACATAACAGTCTGGCGACGAGGAATAAGAAGTTTTTACGCGGATGTTCGACGATTTATTCAAGAAGTTGGTGCGGATCGAGGATCTCGTTTTAGTCACCACGAGGCGATCGACTTCCGGCGGCCATTGTCGGTGTCGGCCTTTGTCTGCCAAGTCGACACAGCAGTCAAGTCTGATTGCAAGTGAGTCGGTTTGCGTAAACCGAAGTCAAGTCAGTCATCCGAATCAAGTGGTTCGTCTAACCAGCCGGTTAGCAGTCGTCAAGAGCGAAGAATGTCTTTTCTCGGTAAGATTTCCGAATTCAACCCTCCGTCTGAGGATTTGGAAACTTATCTGGAGCGCCTCGAGCTCTACTTTGACGCGAACGATGTCAAAGCAGAAAAGAAGCCTGTCATGTTGCTTCAGCTCGTGGGAGCTAGTGTGTACAAAACTTTGAAGTCGCTTTTGTCACCAGAGCTTCCGAAAAGCAAAACGTACGAACAGTTAGTGTCAAAATTGAAACAGCACTATCAACCAGTAAAGTCCGTCATAGTGGAGTGTTTCACTTTTAATAAAAGGAACCAAGGGGAGGGCGAAACCATAAACTGTTACGCAGTAGAGCTGCAACGTCTTGCAAGCACTTGTGAGTTTGGCTCATTCCTGGATCGTGCGCTTCGCGATCGTTTCGTCGGCGGAGTGGGCAGTGAAGAGATTCGTCAAGTTCTCCTCAACTCAACCGAAGAGTTGACTTTCGTCAAAGCGTGCCAGTTGGCGCGAGGGCTAGAAGCTGCTAGGTGTAATGCGCAAGAAGTGAGTTTGGTCGATTCGTCAGTCAAGAAAGTCGTCAAGCAGTCCCATGGATCCCACGGGTTCCAGTCTCGTCAAGTCAGCGCGTATCCGAGTACGTCAAGAGTCAAGCAGAATCGCGAGCCGAATCGCGACTGTCGTCGATGCGGTCGTCATCACAACGAGGACACTTGCCCTGCGCGAAGCTGGGAGTGCTTCAACTGTCATCGCAAAGGCCACACAGCCAAATTGTGTGGGCGCTGGAAGCGTCGAGTCAAAAAGGTCGTGGATGAGTCGTCAGATAACGGGTCAGTAGCATCAGCCGAGAGTGCACAGGTTTCTGATACGTACTTAAATAAAGTCATGTCCGTCAAAAAGATTTGTTCGCCTCATATAGTCAATGTAAATGTTGGTGAACATTGCCTAGCCATGGAAGTGGACAGTGGCTCGCCTTGCACTTTAGTGTCAGAAGCCACATACTGTAAATTATTCAAGGAGCTTCCTTTAGAATCAGTCAGAGACAAGCTACGCTCCGTCTGTGGAGCGAAACTTCATGTGTTAGGGAAGGTAGTTTTGAGTCATGGAGGACAAAGCCTCCCAATTATCATTGTAAAACAGGATTTGGTTCCCCTAATGGGCAGAACATGGTTAGATAAGTTATTTCCATGCTGGCGTGATAATTTGTCACTTGAGAGTATCAATGTTGTCGGCACAATCAATACCTCTCCTAGTATGGAGATTACACTGTTGGAAGAGCAGTTTCCTACTGTTTTCAGTAAGGATAATAAGGGCGCTATCCGAGGGTTCGAAGCTGAAATTGTTTTGAAGGAGGATTACACCCCTGTTTTCCATAAACCTTATGAGGTTCCTTATGCCCTGAAGGGAGCAGTTGAACAGGAACTCAATTCATTGGTGGAACGTGGTGTCATTGAGCCAGTGAGGCACAGCAAATGGGCCTCACCAATTGTTGTCGTCCGTAAGAAGGATAGCAGCAAGATTAGGCTATGTGTAAATTACAAGGGGACGGTGAATCGTTTCATAGAATCGGAACATTATCCATTACCTAGAGTAGACGACATTTTTGCAACACTAGCGTCGGCAAAATGGTTCACAGTGCTAGATCTGTCCAGCGCCTACCAGCAGCTACTCGTTTCGGAACGATCCAAGGAAATTCTGACACTCAATACCCATATGGGTTTGTTCAGGATAAACCGATTGCCCTACGGGGTCTCCAGTGCTCCCTCCCAGTTCCAGGCGGTTCTGGACCAAGTTCTTTTGGGGATACCACATGTATCTTGCTATCTCGACGATATTCTTATCGCAACCCAGACGAAAGAAGAACATGTTTCTACCGTAAAATTGGTTTTGAGGAAGCTGGAGGAACACAACATCCGAGTTAACCGGGAGAAGTGTTCATTTTTCAGTAATTCAGTGAGTTACCTAGGTCATATTATTGATGCTATGGGTATCCACCCAAATTCCGATAAGGTGGAATCCATCGTAAATGCGCCGGAGCCAGAAAACTTAACGCAGTTGCAAGCGTATCTTGGGCTCCTAAATTATTACAATAAATTTTTGCCGAACGTATCTTCTTTGTTAAAACCTCTACACCTCTTGCTGTGTAAAGATGTAGAATGGAGGTGGACCAAGGAATGTTCGGAAGCATTCAGGCACAGCAAAACATTGCTGGTAGAGAACCAGTTACTGGTACCATTCGACCCTAGCAAACCTATCATTGTCACAGTCGACGCGTCGGCTTACGGGGTCGGTGCCGTTTTATCACTCTTAATAGAAGGGAGAGAAAGACCAGTGATGTTCGCTTCATCTACGTTAAACGCTCATGAAAGAGGGTATGCGCAGCTGGAAAAGGAAGCGTTAGCCATCATTTTCGGTGTGAAGAATTTTCACAAATTTCTAATAGGTCACAAATTCGAACTGGTCACCGATCATCTTCCACTCCAAGCCATATTAGGTAGTAAAAAGGGTATACCTACGCTGGCCGCTGCTAGATTACAACGCTGGGCAATCATTCTGTCAGCGTATCAGTACGAATTGCGTCATAAAAAGGGCTCACAGATAGCCCATGCGGACGCGATGTCTAGGCTCCCCTTACCTGTACCGACAGGAGAAGCCGAGTACGACTACTCAATTGTCAATTTTGTGGTTGGACATTTGTTCCAGGGTAGTAACAATCCGGTTACAGCCATAGACATAGCGAAAGGTACCGCGCAAGATCCAATTCTGGCTCGCGCGCGTGAACTTACCCTATCAGGTTGGCCTGAAAGGTTAAACGATCCTCAATTAGATTCTTATTTTGTACGGCGCAATGAACTGTCAGTAGATGAGAAATGTGTCACTTGGTCTGGCAGAGTCATTGTCCCGAGTAAACTCAGGAATCATGTTTGTAAATTGTTGCATGATCAACATCCAGGCATCGTCCGGATGAAATCATTAGCCCGAAGTTACGTATGGTGGCCGGGCATTGACGAGGATATCGAACGTATTGCAAGGGAATGCGAGACTTGTCAAACGCGGTATGCGGTGGCTAAAAAGGGGCCGGATACTAATTGGCCCTCCCCATATAAACCCTGGCAGAGGGTACATCTAGACTTTGCGAAGTTGGAGGGGGCGATGTTACTTATTCTAGTCGATAGCTATTCAAAATGGATCGACGTCTGGAACATGTCCAGCACTACTGCCGAGAAGGTAAAAGAAAAGTTGCGCTGCCACTTTGCAATCTTTGGGGTACCAGAGAGTTTTGTCACAGATAATGGGCCTCCTTTTTCCTCAGTAGAGTTCAACAACTTTTGCAAGGAAAACGGTATCACCCTTCTGCACAGCCCACCCTATCACCCGAATTCGAATGGTTTGGCTGAGAGAACTGTGCGGACGGTCAAACAAATTCTCGGTAAAAGCAAGGAAACGCAACGTGGGTTACAGCACCGAATTGCGAATCTACTTTTTCATGTTAGAAATACACCCTCTACTGTAACCAATCTGACACCAGCTGAGGTATTGCTAAAGTTTACGCCGATGACGAAGTTAGGACTTCTTAAACCTAACCTGGGTAAGGCTTTGACTAAGAGACCTAGCGGTGCAACTGTAAAACAGCAGAAAATGTTTGCTGCCGGACAGCAGGTTTTGGTCAAAGAACCGGGTATCAAGGGTTCTCACTGGCAGAGAGGTGTTATTATAGAACAGGTCAGTGAAACCATGTATGTGGTTAGTGTTTATGGGACGCACCGTACGCTGCACACGGATCACATAAAATTGTATCTATGTCCTAACCCTGAGTCACCAGTAGCTCAGCAGATTCCCATGCCGATAGCATCCCCGCGTAAGGAAACTGTAAACGCGGGATTGTCACCGCTTAAAAAGCAAATTAGTGATGACCTGCAGGGAAATGACGCTATCGCGGTTGCCGGTAGAAATGTAGTTCTGACAGAACAACCGTCAATCAGACGCTCGGAACGAACCGGTAAACCGCCTAAAAGACTAATTGCCGAAGCGGAGTGAAGCAATTAAAAATCAAAGGGCAATAATTGTATTACCTACCTATTTGTTATTAGGATTGACTTATTTATACTTGTAATAAATTGCAATGTCTTTCTTTGTTTTGTACTTGTATTTTGATATGTTTTGATGTGATGTACTGATTTCACTGCAAGTTGAAAGAGAGATATGTATTTTCTTGTTTTTGTACTTGTGTTTTGGTCTACGGTTGTTTTTGAAGGCGTTATATCATATCATGCTGATAATTTTGTCGTTCAAAAAAAAGGGGGAGAAACTGTGGTGTATTGGTACCCCTGTCAGCCGGAGAGCTATGCGATCGCGCTCCGTGATCGGGACGAGGCAGTCGAGCTTGGGCAGACCTACTGTAAGGTGGTACCCGTTCCAAATACATCAGTCCTATTGATAAGTTGCGTCGTTCTTGCGGATGTGATCGTCGGCTGTCCGCTACCCACGTCCTGCTCTACCTCAAGTATAGTAGCACCTACATAACAATAAGAATGTGCTATTCAAAAGAAAGTGAAAACAATGGCTCAATGTCACTACGAATCTGCCATCTCCAAAAGAATTTGCCGTAGACGAAAACACATGCAAAGAAATGTGGATTAGATTTATACTTCAGCTTCTGCCTTGGCAATTAGCAAAGCTAGGCAACTTGCAGTTTTATTACAACAGACAATTTATGTCTAACGTAAATTAATGAAATAAAGAAGAACGGTCAGCATTGACAGAAGTTGAGAAAAAGTGAGTAAGCTATGGGATGTTTAATCACTTTTCAAAGTATTAATACAAAAAAAAAGATTGCAAGAGAAAGATAATCAAGGTGCATTCACGTTCAGAAAGGAATTAAATGCATTTTTTGACTAAACGATTAAACGCTTTTGGATACGAAAAATTCTCATTTCGATTGGTTTGTGAATCAAAATTTTTTAAGTCAACCGCAATTTAAATCAGGGTAAAATCAACGTTTGAGAGATTTAAAATTAGTTTTGACACTTAGACTGTTTCGCTGACAGGGAAGCAAGCGGCAGTCAATGCCCCTGACATCGGGTCCCTGTCAATAACAGGGTCCTGTCATTAATTCAATGGTCCTGTCAATAACAGACATAATCTTTAGTCCAGGCAATGGCATTGGTCCAGGCAATGCCTGCATATCTCAGAATTGAACATGACAGGCTCAAAAACCTATAAAATTATGAACTCTGCTAATTAACTTGTGCTAATACAGACATTACTGAGAAAGAGCGCCAAATTTATCAAATAAAATTTAGATAAATTTATTGTTCTTTGGTATTTTATTTTTTTGTAATGTGCAAATGATTGGTTCAAGCAAGCGCGCAATGGAATTTAATTTTCTTATCAAACAGCTGATTGGGGGATTTCCGCAAGCAAGTTGAGAAAAATGGCGGCCGTGGTAGATGAAGTCGGTAAATCCGAGGAGAAATTGTCGGCTGCTGATCAAAATGACGATAAAATAGAAGACAAAGAGGTGGAAAATGGAGCCGACGAGGCTTCTAAGAAGAAGAAGCGAAAGAAGAAGAAGAAGAAAGCTGGTAAGTTGTTGGCTAGATGTGTTTAGAGGGATCGCACACATGGTCCGGCTTACCGCCCAAGGCAAGGCCATCCATGTGATGATTTTATTTTCATCTTTCATGAAATGATGAAAATCATTGTAATGTTGATGATTAACAGGAGCAGGCGAAGCGTCAACTGATGTGCCGGAGGGAGGTGGAGATTCAGCGGATGAAATTGCTGGCAAACTGAAGGAGGTTTCGGTCAGCAACAGCAACGGTGTTGCCCCTGCCGAAGGTAACCCTGCAGTTCAATTACAATTCCATTTCTAAAATAATTTACACACTATTTCTCCCAAGTATACCAATGTGCGCCATGTACCCGAGGTTTTTGCCTTGTGCAAAGAAGTCGGTGTGACGATCAGAATGCCCTTGAGATAAAATTGATAACAAATCAGGAATATTTGTTTGGTTTGCATGAAAAAAATTGAAGTTTTTGGTATTATTTCCTAAGCTAACTTGAGCTGTTTTTGGTAGGCTGATTGAAAGTATAGTGTTCTTGAAAGACTTGGCATTGCCATTTTCATAAATATCTTTGAATCACAGCCAGTTGACAGATAAAGTAAAAAGTGTATGGGCAAAAAGAAAAAAGAAACTGTGCAAAATAAGCATTTTTCTAGTTAGCTGGGGGCCCAGACTTCAAGGACGTCAAGGAAAACTTCAAGAAAGATCTTGGCTATTATTCATTTCACTGCCCATTGATTCTTATTGCCTATCAAAGACAAAGAACATTTATAGAAAAAAATATTGGTGTCTACAGATAGGTGGCTTTTTCAATATGAACATTTTTACAAAATATGCCTCCAGGTAATTAACATCATTAGTAATTAATCATCACTTAACTCCGGAAGTTTCTACAGATTAACCATGTCCATAGATTACCCAAGATTTTTTCTTAATAGACAACACAGATTGTATTCATGATAACTTCTATACCCAACTAGGTAGGTATCAATGTTTCAAAGAGACATGCAGCAGTTTTTGTTTTTACAACGCCATCTTTGTTTGTTTTTCCAGTGAACGGAGAAGAAGTGAAAGAAGGCGGCGGCAAGAAGAAGAAGAAAAGGAAGCCGAAGGGAAAAGGGGAGCCAGCTGAAGCTGAAGGTAAGAACGTCTCCCCTCTTGAGTTGTAAGACTGCTTGGTTTGCAATGCAAACCCAGGCCTGTTTGCCGAGATCGAACTAGGTTGCATCAAAGTTCTGATCAAATGATTGTACGAGAAATTTCACTTCGCTGAACAGGCTTTACTGATCGAAACATCTAGACATTGAGTATATCTAGACTTGATCTTAACATGGTTAATAGAATGTTAAGTTAGTATTCATGGAAATGTTTCTATTTATTTTCTTATTTACAAATATAATAAAATATTTTCTTAATAGGTACACCTCTGGACACTGAAAACCGTCCACCTGAAATTTTTACAAGTCCCAATTTCGTCTTGCTTGAAAATAGTATAGGTAGTCAGGTAAAGGCTGAGCACATGGCATATGAAACCACTTGCTTGGGAAGCTGCCTAATGATGGAAAACCAGTTTTCTTATCAGTGGGGCTTTTATCAATTCATATGAACCGTGCATTGCGAATATTCGTTCACCAGAGTAGCCCTTTTGGCGTGATCGAGCTCCAGCATTTGTCACAGAGTTGCCGGTGAAGATTTAGACGGTTTGGACGAATTTCAATATCCTTGCTGTAACTACACTACATTTACTATTGATACCTATTAATATTTAAAAAACATTTATTCAATGGTAAAAATACTAAAAATGACAACCGTTTGAATTTCCTCCACTGCATTGAAATAATAGACGTCGTTTGTTATCTAATCTCCCGTACTTGATATAATATATCCGACCCGCCAGGACAAGGTAGCATCAAAAAGGTCAGGTCTCGGAGCCAACCATTGACTTGATCCAAAGATAAGATAAGCAATTAAAAGGAGAGAAAATTAAAACGTGCCATGGAAACAAACTTTTTCCAGAATACTGAAGAAGTGATGAGATAAACGTGTTTGCTGTAAAGAGAAGAGGCAGGAAGTTTTCGAATTATTTCTGCATCTTCAAAATTACAAGTTATAGGCCATTGGGGGGTGCTGAAATGGTGAGCAAGACTCACGAGATATCATATTTGTGAGCTTTGTCGATCCTCATTTCACTGGGCAGGCATTACTGATAAGGAAAACTGGTTTATCATAACGAGGTATAGGTTCAGAAAGCACATGGCATACAGCATGGTGTGTACCCAAGATAACAACCACAAAACCCAGTGGACCACCTTGAAACTGAAATGAGAGCAACCTTCCGCAAACCAGCGACTAATTGTAAGCCGTTTCGTTCGCTGCGATATCGATGACAAGTGCCGCGTTTTGTTCCAGTTGCGGCTGAAGGGGAGGCGGTAGCGCCGGCGCCGACCTCGGCGCCGGGGGAGGCCGAGGAGGGCAAGAAGAAGAAGCGGCGCAAGCCGGCTGGCGGGAAGAAGGGCCAGACGGACCCGCCCACCGTGCCCATCGCCGACCTCTTCCCCGAGGATGGATTCCCCGTCGGCGAGATCCTCGCCTACCCGCCCTTCAAGGTGAGTCGGGGAATAGACATGTTCCACTCAGGGCAAAGCGACGTCAGATACCCACTGGACGTACTACCAGTTTGGAAAAAAAAAATTTTAGCTTTGCTAAATAACAAAGGAAGATAAGGAAATCACAACCTGAATTTGTCTACCTGGCTTTTGCGAGTGGGTACCATGACATCATTTTGATTGAATTTTGATTGAAAGGAATGGGGTGTAAAAGAGTACTTGTAGCTTGTAGGTTTCAATTTCAAACACTGGACTTGTCTGTACAGGGCTCAGTTTCTCACTTTTAGGAAATATCTGACGTCTCTAGACCTACCAACTTGAAAGAAAGGGGTGGATTCGTGTAATTGTTTGAACTTAAAACGACTAGGTTCATGGTCTCTGTGGGAAGTTGACGTTGGTTTTGTCGCCCAGGACAACCGCACGGCGATTAACCGCGAGACGAGCGAGGAGAAGCGCGCGCTGGACCGGCTTCAAGCCGACATCTACAACGAGGTCCGCCGCGCCGCCGAAGCTCATCGCCAGGTCTGTCACGTTGCCAACGTTGAAACTCACTTTCTCGACGCCGACACCGCGATTCACGTGTCTCGTTAATCGCGCTGACCTAACCGCACTCTGACACACTGTGTCGACGCTGTCCCTGTGACCCTGTATTTTGGCTGCCAGTGAATGTTACGCTGCAGCTAACCTGGCCTAGCAGCGAGCTGAGGATGAAGCGAACCTAGCCTAGCAGCGAGCTGAGGGTGAAGCTAACCTAGCCTAGCAGCGACCTGAGGGTGAAGCTAACCTAGCCTAGCAGTGAGCTGAGGGTGAAGCTTACCTAGCCTAGCAGCGAGCTGAGGGTGAATCTAACCTAGCCTATCAGCGAGCTGAGGGTGAAGCTAACCTAGCAGCGAGCTGAGGGTGAAGCTAACCTAGCCTAGCAGCAAGCTGAGGGTGAATCTAACCTAGCCTATCAGCGAGCTGAGGGTGAAGCTAACCTAGCAGCGAGCTGAGGGTGAAGCTAACCTAGCCTAGCAGCGAGCTGAGGGTGAATCTAACCTAGCCTATCAGCAAGCTGAGGGTGAAGCTAACCTAGCAGCGAGCTGAGGGTGAAGCTAACCTAGCCTAGCAGTGAGCTGAGGGTGAAGCTAACCTAGCAGCGAGCTGAGGGTGAAGCTAACCTAGCCTAGCAGTGAGCTGAGGGTGAAGCTAACCTAGCCTATCAGCAAGCTGAGGGTGAAGCTTACCTTACCTAGCAGAGAGCTGAGGTTAAAATTGCTGGTTTAAATTGGGAAATGTATGAAATGGATCCATTGGTTTTTGGAAGTAATTAACAAGTCCGGTTGTATTTATTTAGTTTACCAGTGTCCAGGCACTGGCTATTTCATTACTTATTCCACATCAATTTATTGTCAAGCATTTTTAGAGAGGAAATATTTTTATAACAGCTTAAAGCCTAACTTATGCTAGATTCCTGTGGAGGCTGTTCCTATGATAACTGTAGCCCTGCAATGGTGAAGTAATAATGTTCACTTGCGATATCTTGTCTCTCTCCACGGTCCTTACTCTACGACTAGGCCAACCTGTTCTTTGGCTCACAACTGCGTGCTATTGTTATCACAATGCATCCGAGTTCAATACCTACCTACTATCGATGTACATATTTACAGAAACAATCCTTCAAAGAGGCTATGGCCTGAGATGGGCTTACATTAAGCATAACTGCAATTCATTTACAATTTAAAAATATCGCTGGATTAGAAATCACTGAGCATTTACAATACGCACTGAACAATTAGCAATTTGCAAAACTTTGCAATTTTGTGACGATCACTGACGACACGAGAACTAGGTACTCATAAAGATGGCAGACCGCGCTATACCGAAACGTTGAGTCAGCAAATCGGAGCTCAGCCGTGAAAACAACAACTTAATCTTTAAAAGCTTCTTATAGCTCTTCCAAATAAAATAATACAGCTTTAAATGAAAATAATACTAACTCCAACAGCAGGATTCCTCCACCGATCCGTGCTGTCGAGAGGTTGACAAGCAAGCCGAGTGTAGCTGTTGCACCGGCTTGAAACCCTGCAACCTCCTGGCAGACACAGAACAACTCCAACGGCAGGATTCCTCCACCGATCCGTGCTGTCGAGAGGTTGACAAGCAAGCCGAGTGAAGCTGTTGCACCGGCTTGAAACCCTTCAACCACCCAGCAGACACAGAACAACTCCAACTGCAGGATTCCTCCACCGATCCGTGCTGTCGTGAGGTTGACAAGCAAGCCGAGTGTAGCTGTTGCACCGGCTTGAAACCCTGCAACCTCCCAGCAGACACAGAACAACTCCAACAGCAGGATTCCTCCACCGATCCGTGCTGTTGAGAGGTTGACAAGCAAGCCGAGTGAAGCTGTTGTCCGGCTTGAAACCCTGCAACCTCCCAGCAGACACAGAACAACTCCAACAGCAGGATTCCTCCACCGATCCGTGCTGTCGAGAGGTTGACAAGCAAGCCGAGTGAAGCTGTTGTCCGGCTTGAAACCCTGCAACCTCCCAGCAGACACAGAACAACTCCAACAGCAGGATTCCTCCACCGATCCGTGCTGTCGAGAGGTTGACAAGCAAGCCGAGTGAAGCTGTTGTCCGGCTTGAAACCCTGCAACCTCACAGCAGACACAGAACAACTCCAACAGCAGGATTCCTCCACGGATCCGTGCTGTCGAGCGGTTGACAAGCAAGCCGAGTGAAGCTGTTGTCCGGCTTGAAACCCTGCAACCTCACAGCAGACACAGAACAAACAATTTCAACAGCAGGATTCCTCCACCGATCCGTGCTGTCGAGAGGTTGACAAGCAAGCCGAGTGAAGCTGTTGTCCGGCTTGAAACCCTGCAACCTCACAGCAGACACAGAATAACTCCAACAGCAGGATTCCTCCACCGATCCGTGCTGTCGAGCGGTTGACAAGCAAGCCGAGTGAAGCTGTTGTCCGGCTTGAAACCCTGCAACCTCCCAGCAGACACAGAACAACTCCAACAGCAGGATTCCTCCACCGATCCGTGCTGTCGAGAGGTTGACAATCAAGCCGAGTGAAGCTGTTGTCCGGCTTGAAACCCTGCAACCTCACAGCAGACACAGAACAACTCCAACAGCAGGATTCCTCCACCGATCCGTGCTGTCGAGCGGTTGACAAGCAAGCCGAGTGAAGCTGTTGTCCGGCTTGAAACCCTGCAACCTCACAGCAGACACAGAACAAACAATTTCAACAGCAGGATTCCTCCACCGATCTGTGCTGTCGAGAGTTCCACTAGCTTGAAACTCTTCTAGTCAGTGTTGTCTCTACCATGACGGTCACCCACCCTTTGCTTGGCCCCGCGCCACATTGCTCAACCTCCGGCGTCGCGTCATCGGAAGCTTAGCTCTGCGTAGGCGAGGTCCTCGTGCGCGGACGGCTGGGATGGGGCGCGCGAAGCCGCCGGCCCCGACAGGATCTCCGCGTACTGGACGAGTTCGGCGGCGGGCGGTGGCCGCGGTGGGGACTTTGCACGCCGCTTGCCTGACAACAGGCCGAGCACAACGCATGATTTATCTGCTGCGCTTGGCGTCGAGCCAGCTAGCATCCCACCCAGGCTGGAGGATGCAGGACACTGCCAGCAAACATCTCACCAGGCTGTAGGATGCAGGACACTCTGCCAGCAAACATCTCACCAGGCTGTAGGATGCAGGACACTGCCAGCAAACATCTCACCAGGCTGTAGGATGCAGGACACACTGCCAGCAAACATCTCACCAGGCTGTAGGATGCAGGACACTGCCAGCAAACATCTCACCAGGCTGTAGGATGCAGGAAACTCTGCCAGCAAACATCTCACCAGGTTGTAGGGTGCAGGAAACTCTGCCAGCAAACATCTCACCAGGCTGGAGGATGCAGGACACTCTGCCAGCAAACATCTCACCAGGCTGTAGGATGCAGGAAACTCTGCCAGCAAACATCTCACCAGGCTGGAGGATGCAGGACACTCTGCCAGCAAACATCTCACCAGGCTCTAGGATGCAGGACACTCTGCCAGCAAACATCTCACCAGGCTGTAGGGTGCAGGAAACTCTGCCAGCAAACATCTCACCAGGCTGTGGGATGCAGGACACTGCCAGCAAACATCTCACCAGGCTGAAGGATTCAGGAAACTCTGCCAGCAGGCTGCCAGCTACAGCCTGGTGAGATGTTTGGTCGATTGCCCGTATAAGATGTCTAGCAAGCAACGTTTGAGCGTGTCGTTGGGATGGCTCCTGGCCGTAACGTGTAGACCTACCTGCTGTAAGGGTGGCGGTGGGGGTGGCAGGGGGGTTGACGGGACGCGCCGGTTTTTCCTCTGTCTGGCGTCGGCTCGGTGCTGCAGCCGCTGAAACACGAAGCTACGTTAGACACTTGGGGGTGTTTTGAGTTGGCTTAGGTTCTTTGGTTTGATGTTTGATTAAATCTGGGACTAGACCCTTGGTAAAGAGAATTGCTAGGGCATTGCTTGTAAGAGTTGTAGGTATGGGAATCTATCTGCATTTGAAAGCTCTGGCAGCGTTTGAAGTGTTGCAAGCATTTTAAGCCTTGGTAGCTTTGTAAGCATTGGAATTTTAGTCAGCATTGCGAGCTTTGTCAGCTTTGTCGGCATTGAAGAGTTGCAACGCTAGAGGGCCTCTACGTGGGTTTGAAGCCAGCTTGTTTGGCTACCTGTCTGCCGGAAGCAGCACTTGCTGGTTGCCTTGGCGACGCCGACGCCGACGCCAACTAGAACGGCGACGGCTAGAACGGCCAGGCCGGCGATGAAGCCGACGCCGACGGGGGAATCTGCGGCAGGCGAAGCGTTTGAAGAGACGGGCGCTGGCGTCTTGCCGGCTGGAGCGGGGTTAGAGGGCACCGGCTGAATGACTGTGTTTACAGCCATGCGCTCTTCAATCGGTGTTGTCGCGGTGGGGCGGTGGTTTTCAATCGGAGATTGCGAGGTTGGCGCTGAAATCACAACAGTCCGAGCGCTAAAGCTTTGCCAGCCGAATCAAGCTTAGGCATGAAGCAAGGCACATAGTAATGCCAACAATCGTAGCAACGTAGCAACACTAGCAACAGCAGTGACACTGGTGTTTGCTGGCATTAGGCAAGACACATAGTAATGCCAACAATCGTAGCAGCGTGGCAATACTAGCAGCAGCAGTGACACCGGTGTTTGCTGGCATTAGGCAAGGCACATAGTAATGCCAACAATCGTAGCAGCGTATCACTGGCAGCAGCAGTGACACCGGTGTTTGCTGGCATTAGGCAAGGCACAAAGTAATGCCAACAATCGTAGCAGTACAGAGACTCTGGTCACTGCCGATTTGATAACAGTAAACATGCTTACCTCTGTATGTGACGTGTATTAGTAAGGTTTTGACCACGTCCTGGCTGAGCGCGGGATGGTGGACCCGGCAAGCCAGTGTCTTGCCGTCGTCGCTGGACCCCAGCTTCCTGGTCACGGTCTGTGAGATTGTCTGGCCGTCCCAAGGCCACCGCCAGCCTCCGACATCGGCAACGTCGGCGTTGGAGTCACTCGGCAAGAGCTGGTCTCCTAGCAGCCAGCTGATGCTGGCGACGGGCCGGCTTTCTCCCACGGAACACGTTGCCGTCAGCTCGTCTCCCTCCTCGTAGGTAGCGCTGGCCTCGCTGCCTTCTTGTCTTGGTGTCGAATCTTCCGCCTTGCCGTTTTGGAGCCGCAGCTTTACGCTCTCCAAACTCGGAGCCTCTGAAAGATTTGGATTTGATGAGCGAACGAGCCAATCGAGCAAAAGCTGGAACTTCCCGACCCCACACAGAGACTTTTGCCGTTATCTTGTCCATTTCTTTAGGTTTCTTTAAAGTTTTTATATTTGTTTGTTCACGCTTTGGTTCATCTGATTGTCTTTATTCATTTGAAGCCCAAGTTTCTGCTTGCCAAAGCATGGAATTTTTTTGCAAATAACCTTTTCAGACTTTAACAAAATTATAAACAGACCAGAAATTTTCAATTTTTATTGCCATGTGTCTGGTTTTTAGAGTTTTTCTATGTTTGAAAAATGAAAATACAATTTAGATACTGAAGCGATTACTAAATTCTGATTTTGCAGCTTCCTTTAGTACTTAAAGGGCAGTGACATGTCTACTAGTAGTGACTCGGTCACTTTGTTCCATTTTAACAAAAGATTTTGATCAGCATTTTCATAACAATGAACTGACACTTGCTTGACTGATTGTCAAAACATAGGGATTAGTTAAATTTTAGTTCTCGTTTGTGAAATATTTACATAGCTCTTTACATAGCTCATTTCATGGTAATGTTAGCTGCATTTTGCACTCAACTGTCAACTGATAATAATCCGGTCTTATATGAGAACAGACTTAGGGAATCTTATTGCAACCGTTAATGGCGGAGTGATTGGGGTGGATACAGGTGAAGCGAATTGGTTGGCTAGTGATTGTTCTGTAGATAGACTTACTTTCAACCACGATGGCTTTAAATAATAGTTGGTATATGTGTCGTTGAGATGAACTGTTGCTGGTCGCTGAATACCACAGAAGTCCGTTGTTTTTTTCAGCCACTTGTTTCAGTGTCAGGTTGCAGTCGTTATCGTTGATTTGTCCTTGATATTTGCCCGGAGAACTTGGTTTGTTGTTCTTGTCAGCTAACACTGTGCCACTTGGCAAATAGAACCGGCACGATCTGACCACATGATGAATTAAGGCTTTGTAAGAAATAGTAACGTCGCTGTTTGGTTTCACAACCGCTGTGGCTTCCTCTCTGTCATCGTTCCCTTCCCATCCTTCCACACTATCTGAAAACAACGTCACTAGCGATTAGCATTATTAGGAATGCCACTAGCTAAAAAGTCCTTATTTGAACAATGGAAATTCTCATGGTTCCTTTAGAATACATGTTAATTTTCTGTGACTGGTTATAACAAATTTCTTAGTAATCTGTTATTTTTATTAAAATTTTAAAGACTACCTACACACCTAAAATCTTGCAAACCCCTGGGGATATAATACAATGTAAGACACTTACATGTAGCAAACATTGACATGAAGTCGTAACCCCAGCCTCCTTTGAATGCTCTACCTCTGCATCCCACCAGGTACCTGCCCTTCAAGTACGTAGTGAACACGGCACCGCATTCCTTCTTATCCAAACCAAGGCCAGAGTATTCAGCTTTGTAGAGGTCTCCTCTTCCATCTCCATGCTTGCTTTCAATGACCTTGGCAGACTCTTTGCCGAGAGTGAAGTCGATCAGTGGATAATCTTTGCTTATGTTCCCTGTGCTGTCAACATCAGTGAACCAAACCCTGAAGTTGCACCCAACCAACGGTCTGTTCGAAGTGCACATTATTGTTATGTTGGCACCAACTCCTCTGACAGCTTGCCGTGGTTTTATTGACATCTTCACCGGAGTAGCGATCGCTAGAACTAGAAGCAGACAATTTGAAAACATTAACAGTCAGCATTTAGTAGCAAACTATTTAATTAGACACAATCATTCACAAAAAGAAAAAAACTCTATTTGAAAAAACAGATCATCCGAATCCGTTCCCACTCTTAACTCAAAATTTCATTTGGCAACAACTAAAACAACAAAATTAACACAAAGTTAACAAAATTATTAACAAAATTATTTTCAGTGAAAGTCCCAGTGTTATCTACTTTTTCAGTTAACAGCTGCAATAGGAAAAATTTCCTGTAATTTTAGTAGACATTCATGTAATTAACTACCTCAATCCTACTATTGTGCCAACTTAACATCACAAATAAAATTATCAGAAATCCCTAAAGGTGGCAACATTGTGTCCGGCCAGACAAGTTACAAGTCCGATTTCGTAGAGAAATTCGTGCTTCGTTCAGTGTCAGCGTTCGCGGTAACAACGAACAGCAAACACGTCCCGAACAAAACACGATTTGCTCAACAAACGCATGTAACGCAAGGAACGGTTGGACGCGACCATAGTCTTACCGGCGTGCATCCCCTCCGCTGCCGCTAGAAGCAGGATCATTGCTGCCGACGCGTTCATTTCCCCGGAGTTCCGTGACACTCGACTCGACGTTAAGCGACACTCGTCTCGAGGTTCAGCGTCACTCGATTGAGTTGCGCTCGACTTAGTATGGAACCCATCTCGGCGGAACGTCTTCCAAGCCGGCGTCAGAGACTCGGCGCCGAGAAATCCGTTTGTCACACGTTTGTCGCTCGATTCTCACCTCTCCAGCTTGCTTTTGGCTCAGAGTCGTTGCGTTTCATTCGCTGAAAAGTGTCGCATTCCGTCAATCCACGTTTTAAACTCTTGTCTCTTCCCAATCTCAGCGGGCTAGCTTTTCAAACACGATTGATCTCGGTGTGAATTTAATCCTAAATGCAAATACTCGTTGCATGTACGGTAGATAATGATTATTAGAAACGAAATATAGAAACGAAATAAACTTAATATCAATTCCACAGTTGGTTGTCCGTGTAGCATAATGGATAAGTGCAGTGCCCCGGACAGGCAATGACCCGGGTTCAAATCCCGGTACGGATGTAAATTTTGTAATTGATATTTCGTTTCTAATAATCACGATTGATCTTGTTTATTGAATGCTAAGCATTCCGCTCAGCTTTTCCAACGTTTCACAAAGCGCTACTGTCTGATTTGTCAACGGTCTCAGAGAAAGTCACAGATTATTCTAAAAATAAAACCACGCTCATAAATTTAACGATCCGTCAACACGAAATCTGAATCAATAGAGAATATTAACAAAGAATGGAGACAAGTTAACAGACTGCTAGATAGCTAAGAGGCTGTTACCACGTCGATTTCAAACTAACTTTGACCGTGTATATCAATGAACCGTCTCTGCAAGTTGAGCGAAGCTTATCTGACTTTGCTGCTCTAAATTTATCCGATGGTGTGGCTTCCTGGCTGGATGCCGCCGAAGAGATTGCATCCCGTCGTGGTTTCCCTGTCGACCTTGGCGCGGTCGACAGCGTGAGGCAACGTTTGATTGCATTTGCTGTCACGTTTCGCTATCGCACTGCCAAAGTGTGCCAATACCGATACGCTGGCTTCGTTGCAAAACAACCTGCTTTTCCTCAAAGGTTGTCACGCTTGCTCGGGTTGGCTCCATACTGAACGTAATCCAACGTTTCTTACGACTCGTTTCTTTTCCATTTTCTAGGGTCACTACCTAACCAGGTTGATGATTGCTAAGCTAACAAATTTAATCTTTTCCTGACGTTTCGCGAAGCCGTGCTGCCTGCTTTATCAACGGTCTAAACTCGAGGAGTTAAGACCGTTGATAAAGCAGACAGCTCAGCTTTGTGAAACGTCAGGAAAAGTTTTGGGCATTATCATTCGATAACCCAGTTAAAATGTTTTTCTGAAAAGTATTTCTAACCTATTTCTGAACCTGTGCGATTTGCTGCCGACCGGCCGATGGTGAAGCCGGCTCTCCGCGTAGCCTAGGATGCGTTGTCGGGACGTTTGTTTGACCGCTGCGTACGCGGCCGTCGCGTGGACTGCCCCACCGCCTTACGCGTTGCCCGCTTTATCCGCGTTGTCCGCGTTATACATGTTGTACGCTCGTTATCTCGGCAGGAAGTCCTGCCAGGCGGCAGGCTGCCGTCGCCACGCGCTGGAGATAGCGGGGCAGAGGAACTTACGTCTTACATCGACACCTTCTCAATGTTCGATTGGAATTCGGTGCGTTTTATTCGACTATAGACGTATTCCACTCTGAGAAAAATCCCGTTGGATATCCACTCGACGTAATAACTGTTTGGAAAAAATATTAATTAGCTCTGCTAAATAACAAAGGAAGACAGGGAAATCACAACCCGAATTGCTCTACCTGGCTTTAGCGAGTGGGTATCATGACGTCATTTTGATTGAATTTTAATTGAATGGAATCGGTGTATTGGTTTCATGATTGAAATATAACATAGCGGATAAAATAGGTTTAATAGCGATGAAAATTAATGGCTTGGTTCGAAGAAATAATCGAATAAAGTGAATCGAATCAAGTAGACAAAAAAGGCCGGCAATTTTGAATTTTTCAAAATGCTAAACATGTTGTCCGCACTATCGAAGGAAAAAATGAAGGAAAACGCATCGTTTGTTAGTTGTGACACGGTTCGCTGCTATTTGAGAGCTTATTGGATAGAAACCGGAACCTAGATATCTTGGGAGAAACTTGATAACAGGATCAAAATCCAAGCGTATAAATTAAACAACTAGAACGGAATCAAAAAATTTCGGTTCTGTTTCGTTACAAATTTCAAGTTCCGAATACTGGTATTTTAGGTATTGGTTGTCTGAAATCCCAGTTGGGCGGCTCTGCTTTCTAGCTTTTAACGAGTAAGCTTTTTTAGCGATATTGATAGTGAGATAACACTTGGCTTATCTCTGTGGCGGACGGTGAAGTCTGTCCGCCGCGTTTCAACCCACGAAGGTGGACTCAGTATCGCTTTGGCTTGACAGCGGCTGGACCGGCTCCAGGAGGGATCGGTTCTCGACGGCGGGAGCTAACGAAGCAGCAGGAAGCAGCTGGCGGGACTGGAGGTAGACCTTGATAGAATACAACGTTGACTTGACAGGCCGGGAGGCTGGCTTCCGTGTGATGACAAATCTCAAGCGTTGGTGTTGATTCGAACATAATCACAAACACTTGGTGCATGTGTAGTTATTGCGTGATAGTATGCGATAGTAGGATAGTATGTATGATAGTATTATAGTATTATAGTATGATAGTATGTATGATAGTATTATAGTATGCAATAGTATGATAGTATGTATGATAGTATAATAGTATGCAATAGTATGATAGTATGTATGATAGTATAATAGTATGCAATAGTATGATAGTATGTTTGATAGTATTATAGTTTGCAATAGTATGATAGTATGTTTGATAGTATAATAGTATGCAATAGTATGATAGTATGTTTGATAGTATAATAGTATGCAATAGTATGATAGTATGTTTGATAGTATAATAGTATGCAATAGTATGATAGTATGTTTGATAGTATTATAGTTTGCAATAGTATGATAGTATGTTTGATAGTATAATAGTATGCAATAGTATGATAGTATGTTTGATAGTATAATAGTATGCAATAGTATGATAGTATGTTTGATAGTATAATAGTATGCAATAGTATGATAGTATGTTTGATAGTATAATAGTATGCAATAGTATGATAGTATGTTTGATAGTATTATAGTTTGCAATAGTATGATAGTATGTTTGATAGTATAATAGTATGCAATAGTATGATAGTATGTTTGATAGTATAATAGTATGCAATAGTATGATAGTATGTTTGATAGTATAATAGTATGCAATAGTATGATAGTATGTTTGATAGTATAATAGTATGCAATAGTATGATAGTATGTATGATAGTATAATAGTATGCAATAGTATGATAGTATGTTTGATAGTATAATAGTATGCAATAGTATGATAGTATGTATGATAGTATAATAGTTTGCAATAGTATGATAGTATGTTTGATAGTATAATAGTATGCAATAGTATGATAGTATGTATGATAGTATAATAGTATGCAATAGTATGATAGTATGTATGATAGTATAATAGTATGCAATAGTATGCAATAGTGTGATAGTATGTTTGATAGTATAATAGTATGCAATAGTATGATAGTATGTATGATAGTATAATAGTATGCAATAGTATGCAATAGTGTGATAGTATGTTTGATAGTATAATAGTATGCAATAGTATGATAGTATGTATGATAGTATAATAGTATGCAATAGTATGCAATAGTGTGATAGTATGTTTGATAGTATAATAGTATGCAATAGTATGATAGTATGTATGATAGTATAATAGTATGCAATAGTATGCAATAGTGTGATAGTATGTTTGATAGTAGTGCCTTGCATGATAGATATTGAGATAAATGGAATATCCATTCAGAAAATTGTGTCCGTACCAGGATTCTAACCCGGATTTTTGCATCTTTCAGAAATGATAGATGTGAACGACTTAAATCGCGGTACAGATACAAATGTTGGATTAGATATCTCGTATCTATTAATAAATCTCGAGCTTGGGTTGGGAATCGTATTGAAAATGTGTGAATGAGGTAAGAAAGTGTGGAGTTTGTTTTGGCCTCAGTTCAAATGTGGGTGTGTTGGGATCAAGAGAATTTGATGAGACTTCTTGTTATCTTCAAGTCAACCCATGTTGACTTGGTGATTGGTTAGTTTGGCGTTGAGTTGCTCACTTAGTTTCACAGTTTCACAAGGATTATAAATAAATAAAAATATGAATGTAATGAAATGGCTACAAACAATGAAATTGATTTACTTTCAAATGTGTTTCTTATGTTTTGATTAAATTTCAATTAGCAAAGATCAGGGTTGGAAACAATAAGTTGAAAGAAAAATCATATTTTAAATTCACTTTTATTGTAAAAAGGTCACTATTCTAATTTGTAACTTAATTTTCTGAAGTCTTTGCTACATTTCTTAAAAGCTAATCAATACACCTATTCCATTCAATCAAAATTCAATCAAAATTCAATCAAAATTCAATCAAAATGATGTGATACCCACTCGCTCTAGCCAGGTGGAGCAATTCCGATTGTGATTTCCTTATCTTCCTTTGTTATTTAACAGAACTAACTAATATTTTTTCCAAACTGGTAGTACGTCCAGTGGGTGTCTGACGTCACTTGTCTCCGAATGGACTACGTCTATTGCGCTGCACCAAGCATAAAACTCGGAACATTTGAAATCGCTTCTCTGCAATGAAGATCCCTTGTGATTTGTTTGAGAAACCGTTGTTTACTTGATAACACATTATGCATTATAACAAGAAAGTCCACTCCCCATCGTTGTGGCAACAAAAACAGAAAGTTAAACTCGTCGAATAGTAAACAGTACAGCCATCGCGAGAAACTAATGACAGCTACTAATGTATCTAAAATGAATCCAGCTAAATCGCTAGTAAGTGTTAGACTGAGATTTCTGATCTCTACAATCAGACTAGGCCAGCCACGAGAGCCGACCACGAAGTTGACGCCACCGTCTCGACCAAACCGAGCCGAGATATCGGACGTCGTGAGACCGGAGACTCAGACGAAGGTGAGCTCTGCGTAGGCAACGGTTTCGCGCGCGCCCGCGACCTCTGTCCGGTCGACGTGCGGCAGGCCCGCCAGCTCGGCGTAGATGACCTTGTCTTCGGTCGGCGGTGTCGGTGGCGGTGTCGTTGTCGTTGTCGTCGGTGTCGGTGTCGTTGTCGGCGGTGTCGTTGTCGTCGGTGGCGGTGTCGGCGTTGGCGGAGTCAACCTCGGTGGCGGCGGCGGCGGCGGCGACCTCGGCTTCTCCCGAACGAGGGCGGTGGCTTCGACTCGGCGTTCTGTCGTCGGTGTTGTACCGGGATCGAACCTTACTGCAAATTTCGATGTATTTGTAGTTGTATTTATTTTAAGGAACGAAATATCTACTCGAAAGTGTGTCGATGCGGCGAGTCGGACACAAAACTTGTTTCACGCTCGGCTCGAGTTGCCAACCGTGTAGGCAACAACGTCGGTGTTCAGGACAACTTTTTAACTGTTTTATTATATCTTTCAAGGGGATGTTTGATTTTCTGATGATAAATGATTTGAAATTGAATTCCGTTGGTTTAGACCGTTGATAAAGCAGGCAGCACAGCTTCGCGAAACTTTCGGAGTTTTTGAGACCTAGCATTCAATACGCAGTTTAATAGTTTTTCTGAGAACAATTGTGCTGCGATTAAAGGCAGACGTTAGTCTTAAAAAAGTAGCAACAATATCTGTGTTGAAGCCGTGGATTTTTGCAAATTCCGATGCATTAATGGTAGATATTTTTTTTTAGAAACGAAATATCCACTCAAAAATTTGTCAATATCGTGAGTCTAACCCGGAACCTTTGCTTTCCCAGCGCGCAAAGCTGTAGCACAATCGGTGCTCAAAGCTGTAGCACAATCGGTGCGCAAAGCTGTAGCACAATCGGTGCGCAAAGCTGTAGCACAATCGGTGCGCAAAGCTGTAGCACAATCGGTGCGCAAAGCTGTAGCACAATCGGTGCGCAAAGCTGTAGCACAATCGGTGCGCAAAGCTGTAGCACAATCGGTGCGCAAAGCTGTAGCACAATCGGTGCGCAAAGCTGTAGCACAATCGGTGCGCAAAGCTGTAGCACAATCGGTGCGCAAAGCTGTAGCACAATCGGTTCGCAAAGCTGTAGCACAATCGGTGCGCAAAGCTGTAGCACAATCGGTGCGCAAAGCTGTAGCACAATCGGTGCGCAAAGCTGTAGCACAATCGGTGCGCAAAGCTGTAGCACAATCGGTGCGCAAAGCTGTAGCACAATCGGTGCGCAAAGCTGTAGCACAATCGGTTCGCAAAGCTGTAGCACAATCGGTGCGCAAAGCTGATTACCCTGACGTTGGTTCAAGTCTTTGCTGATGGAATGCACTAGATACCGGATTGGTAGATGCCTTGCCAAATAGAAACGTGTTTCACGGTTTAGACACACGGTTACCACAACCTTCCTAAGACTCATGTCTTATCTTAATCTTAGCTTGTTAGTTTTTAGAAAAAAATATATAACTGGGGAATGAATGCTAAGTCCCAAAAACTCAAACTATTCCCGACGTTTCACAAAGCTGTGCTGCCTGCTTTATCAACGGTCTTAACTCGAGTCCCGACGTTTCGCAAAGCTGTGCTGCCTGCTTTATCAACGGTCTAAACTCGAGTCCCGACGTTTCGCAAAGCTGTGCTGCCTGCTTTATCAACGGTCTAAACTCGAGTCCCGACGTTTCGCAAAGCTGTGCTGCCTGCTTTATCAACGGTCTAAACTCGAGTCCCGACGTTTCGCAAAGCTGTGCTGCCTGCTTTATCAACGGTCTAAACTCGAGTCCCGACGTTTCGCAAAGCTGTGCTGCCTGCTTTATCAACGGTCTAAACTCCAGTCCCTACGTTTCACAAAGCTGTGCTGCCTGCTTTATCAACGGTCTAAACTCGAGTCACGACGTTTCGCAAAGCTGTGCTGCCTGCTTTATCAACGGTCTAAACTCGAGTCCCGACGTTTCGCAAAGCTGTGCTGCCTGCTTTATCAACGGTCTAAACTCCAGTCCCTACGTTTCACAAAGCTGTGCCGCCTGCTTTATCAACGGTCTAAACTCGAGTTTAAAAAACAAAAACACGTATACCGTTGGTAGCGGAGACAGGGCTGAGAGTCGCACCGCACGTACCTGGTTGCTTGAAGCAGCACTTTTTCTTGTCGGCGGCGTACTTGACTCCTCCCACGACTGCCAGCAACAGAATGACGCTGGAAACGCCGACCGCGATGACCACCGTCAGCAGCCCGCTCGCTTCTTGGTCGAGAAGAAGCGGATCGCTTGTCATTCCTCCGCCTATGGAATCAATCGGTGGAGTCGTTTCGACGGGCAGGTCGCCGGTCGGACCTCGTCAAGTGGACCAAGTTACATCTTACGGCCGGTTCTGACATTCCTCAACGTCTGCGTTCTAGTGCAGTGATATTCTATAGGTTATGTGAGTTATCAACGAAGGGTTGCCATGTTGGAAACGCCGGTTCTCGTGAGATTACCGAAGCTAAGCAACATCGCGCTTTTGGATGGGTGACTATCATGCACATGATCAGTTCTGTTCGGGAGAGAGGTCGGAGGGTTGGAAGTTAGTGCAACAACTTCACTCGCCTTGCTTATCAACCTCTCGACTGCACGTTTTAGCGGAGGAATCCTGTCGTTCGAGTTGTACCGTCCTTCGGAAGGAACGTAAAGCCGGTGGTCCCCTCGGTAGTCGGTGCTCTTCGACAGGAGTAGGCTACCTGCCAGCCTTAGGTTTCCCCTCCTCCCTTCTAGGCTAGGTTAGGTTCATCATCACCCTTTCATACACCAACGCCGTTAGACCAGCGCCACAGGGCCAGTTGTCAAAACAGTGCGTCGTTAATCACCAATAACCAATCAATCTCAGAGTTAACTGTTTACGAGGACATGTTAAACTGGCAAAAACTGAGCGAAAGGACCCGTTTAACGTTGGTGATGTATTTATCGACTGTGAATTACTGAGCGAGCTGTCTAAACGTAATGAGGTTCAATCTTGCCTCGCCAAGTTCGTGTCATGTAACTCTAGCCTTCGCTAGAGCACCGGCAAAACAGAGTTTAAAAATCTCAATCGGATAAACATGCTTACCTCTGGGTGTGACGTGTATTAGAAACGTTTTGTCCACGTTCTGGTTGAGCGCGGGATGGTGGACCCGGCAAGCCAGTTTCTTGCCGTCGTCGCTGGACCGCAGCTTCCACGTCACGGTCTGTGAGATTGTCTGGCTGTCCCAAGGCCACCGCCAGCCTCCGACATCGGCAACGTCGGCGTTGGAGTCACTCGGCAAGAGCTGGTCTCCGAGCAGCCAGCTGATGCTGGCGACGGGCCGGCTTTCTCCCACGGAACACGTTGCCGTCAGCTCGTCTCCCTGCTCGTAGACAGCGCTGGCCTCGCTGCCGTCTTGTCTTGGCGTTGAATTGTTCTCCTTCGAGTTGACCAGGCTTGTCGTTGGTTTGTCTTCCTCCGAGTTGACAGGGGAAGTTGTAGGGTCGGTCTCGGGGCTCAAGGTGTTGGTATCCCTGGCTTCCATCGTGTTGTCTCCCTCGATGTTTCTAGTGCCGTTGGTTGCTGGAGATTTGCTTTCCTCGGAAAGCTTCATTTTGGGGGGGTTCACTTCGAGCGTAATACTATCCGGGTTTGGAGCGACTGGGTTTGCAGGAAATTAATAACGTGTTATTAGATAAGCAAAGATTAGAATTTTTAGACTTTTAATGAAGCTAAATATTTACATAAATTTGATGTATGTTTATATTTATGCTTACATGTTCAATCTTGCAGTTTGCTGAATATTTTGCAAATTATGTAATTTTACTGTCGGATAGGTTTACTTACTTGCAATAACCAGAAAGTGTAAAGTATCTTTCGTGATCTGATGTGTGGTTTCTACTGACAACCACAGCGGTCCTGTTAGCGTTTCATTGACGTTCAGCAAAGTCACGCTGCAAGACGTTTCAGTGAGTGCAACAGCTGTGTGATCTGACTCTTTCCTCGGAGTCGAGGTAATACCGGCTTGTGTTATGTGTTCTCCGTTGGGCAAGAAAAGGGCACACCAAGCATAGTTTTCGTCGGTTTCTTCGGCAGCAGCGTTTATTGTTAAGTTTCCACCTGACATCACGACATCAGTTCCGCCGATGCTGGCATTTTTTATGTAACCATCTAAAATACACAAAAAAATCTTTGATTTGAGAAACTTTTCAGCCAAAAATTACCCAGTTAATCTTAAAAAAACATTTGGTTGCCACCTTACCAAAACAAAAAACAGGGGTTATATGAGGTGCCAATTTGGCCCCTTTGTGAAATCCAGCCCCATCGGCTTCCAGAGATTACTACTAATTTGGAAAGCCCATGCTGTTGAATTTTATTTTTTTTTGTGTCGGGATTATGTTCTGAATTAGTGCTAATTAGTGCCACAAACCTCACAATTAGTGCTGCAAACACCACAAGAAAAATACATGAGTCATAAGAAATAAATACCACATTTTGTGCTTCGCTAATTCAAGTGGGCTTGCCAGACACTCGCAGACATAACTTTTTCCTGTTTGAAATATCAAGTTTCTTGGAAAAATGTATAATGCTGCAATCGAGGGAGGCAACTCTAACGTTGCAATCAAGTTTCTTACGGTAAACAGCTAGCGGTATGAAGTCGTAGCTCCTGCCTCCATCGCTGGCGGTAACTCGGCAGCCCACGTAGTATCTTGCCAATCTCAACAGAGTCACCTTGATGCCGCATTCATTCTCCTCCAGCCCTTTGCCAGCGTATTCGCCTCTGTACCCATGCTCCTCTTGAACCACGCTGGAATTCTTCCCGAGACTGAAGTCAATCAACGGATAATCATGCGATTTATTGCCACCACCACCTCTGTAGTTCATTTTGAAGTAGCATCCAGTCAGCGGTCTGTCTGATCGACACATTATTCCAACGGTTGTGTTGCCTTCTCTGATGTCAATCATTTGACTTATCTTCACTGGCATGGCATTGGCTAGGGGCAGAATTACACACATCAATATATTGTATTTGAACCTAGCCCAACATGACATGGCTAGACACTCGAAGAAAAGCCAGTTGGCTTGAGATTTACCTTCTTGCTCATTAATTAAAATGAAACCATGAAGATTTAAAAATTCTCATTCAAACACATTGTCTGCAAATTTGTTTCACTATAAAAAGAAAATGCACAATTTCTCACCTGAATGTATTTCGTCTGGAATTCCAAATGCCAGCCACAGCAGCAGAACTCCACTAATCCAATACATTCTCACAGCTCGCAGCAGCGAATGCCTTACAACTTACTAACTGACCCCTAGCTTAGTAACACCTCTAGGACATTTTGCTTAGCTACATAGAAACATTGTTCTTGTCCATCATGCTGTATTTTTAATGTATAGTAAACGTAATTGACCAACTAATGAAAACTTAGCCAGCTACCGTCTGAAAGCATGGACCTAGAATCGGTAGTCTGTTGCAAGTGAATTTGTAAGGAAACACGGTGAAATATGAGCCTGCTATCAGCAGCACTCCTTGCCGGCCAGAGATTGCTACAAGCAAACGCGAGGGACGCTCCCAGGCCTCCTCTGGCCGCTGCTATCTTTGTTGACTACACGCTCGCTATGAACTGCCAAACCAACGCCAGCGCATGCTGTTTGCTCAATGCCGCCTTGTGGTTTTTTATCACTGTTTGTCAATGTCGCAAAGGTGAATCATTCAGAGCAACAGTTGATTCAACTCTAATACCCAGGAGTGGGATGCTAAGCCTTTTTCTAATCTTTCTTCCTTTTCTCCTTCTCTCCTTCTTCCTTCCTTGTATTTGTTGAAAAGTGCTTCGTTGCTTTCAAAACCAGGCTGAAATCTTTTCTTGGGAAATAAAGTTGAATTAGTGTGGATTTTCTTCGCAAGTCTAAGAAATTTTGCTAAGTCGGGTTGAAGCTGATTGAATCTCACAATTCAGCATTGAGCTTGGCTATGATTAGCATTGATCAGGATAGTATAGGTTTTGCTTGATTTTGTTCTTACCTTTTTCTTATCTTTATCTTATACTAACGTTGTATATTTACCAAAAATAAACGCCGACAGGAAGTAGGAACGTTCGCAAGAAACAAGGACAGAAAACTGAATATATTCAATTGGCAATGATATACTTTAATGTGGATATCAATTTCATTAAACAGAAGTGTTTGAAACATTATTTAGTTAAACCAAACATTGGTATCTAGGTGCACCGTATAGCACACAGTCTTCTTGGAAAGGACCTTGAAAGCTTTTTGTCTTATTTTAAACTATTTCTACGTTGGTGGGGGAGACTGGGGCCACTTGTTACAATTTCGACGTTTGATTTTTTTTTGTGGACATTTAGGAAATTTTTAATGAATTTTAAAATTGGCTATGCATTTGCACACCTTTTGACTGATAGAAATCATTTGTATAACAATGATAATTTCTTAAATAGCCACGCATTGAATTGAAATTGGCCTGATTGCAAAGTGTAACAACTTGTCAGGGCCTTGCATTGCATCGTATAGCATTTTTGTTTTTTATCGTTTCAAGTTCTTACACTTCGTTACAACATTTTTAGTATACTTGAAACTTGAATTATGCATTTTCATTTGACCAATGAAACATATAAATCTCTTGCTTTGATCAATAGAAAAAACCATTTTACTGCCTAAAACATAAACTTTATTTTGACATTCAGGAAAAACGGATATTTAATTTCACATAAGGTTGGTACTAGGTTGAAGAAATTGGCCCCAAGTTGCCTTGAGCGATCTTGTCGACTCGACCCTTGAAAACTTAATCTTTGTACCCTGACTTGGTCACGATAGAAAACACATCAATCGATTCTTTCTCGAACGCAAAGGTCCTGTCATTCTGCTCCAAAGGTCTGAACCGCAGTCCTGAATATCACCACTTCAACCTGGTTGAAACGTTGAAAACAGAACACAAGGTTAGGTACACAACCTCGCCTTCAACAACCGACAGCTCACAACCGCTACGTTCAGCCAACAAAGCTAATACTATAGAACGTGATCTGACAAAGAAAAGCGGCACGGAATCTGTCCTTCCTTTTGGAAGTGTTGAAGTGTCGATGTGTTTGAGACGGTGAAGCTTGCAGCGTCTGCCGATAGCCGGCCGCTTATCGAAACCTCGGCGGCTGCGGCAGGACGTAGCCGTTGGCGTCTGCAAAAACAAACGGAGTCAGCGGCTAAACATCGCAGCGTCCGTCTCGCTGCTAGAGGACCGCCGTCTAGAAATGTCAAGCCGATGTCAAGCCGATGTCAAGCCGATGTCAAGCCGATGTCAGATGCAGGCGTAGCGTACACAAACCCTCCCGTCCCGAGCCCCGACCTTCTTCCGGCTGCGTTACAGCGACACGCACGTTCCCAGCCCGCGGTGGAACCGCCGGGTTCTTGGCATGCGGAGGAACCGGCCCCGACCGGTTCTGTATGTTCTCGTAGGGGTTGGACACCAGTCTCAGGCTGATGGCGGCGTGCACTGCAAAGATCACATCGTCAGCCAGACAGGCTCAACAGATAACTCAACCCCTGGTAATCTGATGAGAGATTATCGATATGATCTTCTCGCTACCTTTGCTCTGGTCAATTTCTTCATATTCCGGTTCCGGTTCTGCCGGCTGGCAGTTCACGTCTGAAATATAAGGGAGCGTTGAGACATTTCCACGGGTTTCTATTGGCTGATGCCAGAAGATTCTGTTATAATTTAAGCCGTCTCTGTGGCTCTGAACCACTCGGCCATACCAAAAATAACTAAATTGATGAGGGATGCGGAAATCCATGGTTTAGGCTGATGCTTACCATCGTAGTCCACTTGTTCGGGACGTTCCGGTAACACGACGATGTATTCCGCAACCGGTTTGTTGCCGGCTCCAGAAGTTGCTACTGGAAAAACATGTGGTTTGTAGTTTTTGCATAACAATGGTCAATGGCTTTTACTTCTCTACTTTTTTTGTTTGAAAATGACTGACAAGACTGTGCTAATTCACAAACAGATACATTTGAACATTTATCAACAATTTCATGTTTCAATTCAATTCTCCATGTGTCCGTGTCCGAATTTGTAATCCATCTCATTTTAAATCATTATTTTGTCTGTTTCTCAGTCCCTAGCAAATCTCCTGTAAGGATAAGCCTTCTGTAAAAGCTTTTTATTTGATGTTCAACCGAGGCAAACAGTTCTTAAATACAAAAGACAAAAGAACAAACAAAGACAAACTAAAATAAATCCATGTAGATGCTGAGAATGTGGGATGTGATGCAATCAAAGACTGCTTCGCTTACCTGGTTGCTTGAAGCAGCACTTGTTCTTGGCGGCGGCGTACTTGACTCCTCCCACCACCGCCAGCAACAGGATGACGCTGGAAACGCCGACCGCGATGACCACCGTCAGCAGCCCGCCCGCTTCTTGGCCGGGAAGAAGCGGATCGCTTGTCATTCCTCCGCCTATGCAATCAATCGGTGGAGTCGTTTCGACGGGCAGGTCGCCGGTCGGACCTCGTCAAGTGGACCAAGTTACTTCTTACCGCCGGTTCTTACATTCCTCAACGTCTGCGTTCTAGTGCAGTGGTATTCTACAGGTTATGTGAGTTACATCAAAGCCAGGACATGATAATCTTGGCAATGTTGGCGGCAATGACTTTTTGGTACAATATGTCATTGCTTTCAGTAACATACTAGGTTCGGGGCAACAGAATGATAATTTCTCAACAAATGATTATGATTGAAACATGGTTACCTCTGGGCGTGACGTGTATCAGAAACGTTTTGACCACGTCCTGGTTGAGCGCGGGATGGTGGACCCGGCAAGCCAGTGTCTTGCCGTCGTCGCTGGACCGCAGCTTCCTGGTCACGGTCTGTGAGATTGCCTGGCCGTCCCAAGGCCACCGCCAGCCTCCGACATGGGCAACGTCGGCGTTGGAGTCACTCGGCAAGAGCTGGTCTCCGAGCAGCCAGCTGATGTTGGCGACGGGCCGGCTTTCTCCCACGGAACACGTTGCCGTCAGCTCGTCCCCCTCCTCGTAGGTAGCGCTGGCCTCGCTGCCGTCTTGTCTTGGCGTTGAATTGTTCTCCTTCGAGTTGACCAGGCTTGTCGTTGGTTTGTCTTCCTCCGAGTTGACAGGGGAAGTTGTAGGGTCGGTCTCGGGGCTCAAGGTGTTGGTATCCCTGGCTTCCATCGTGTTGTCTCCCTCGATGTTTCTAGTGCCGTTGGTTGCTGGAGATTTGCTTTCCTCGGAAAGCTTCATTTTGGGGGGGTTCACTTCGAGCGTAATACTATCCGGGTTTGGAGCGACTGGGTTTGCAGGAAATTAATAACGTGTTATTAGATAAGCAAAGATTAGAATTTTTAGACTTTTAATGAAGCTAAATATTTACATAAATTTGATGTATGTTTATATTTATGCTTACATGTTCAATCTTGCAGTTTGCTGAATATTTTGCAAATTATGTAATTTTACTGTCGGATAGGTTTACTTACTTGCAATAACCAGAAAGTGTAAAGTATCTTTCGTGATCTGATGTGTGGTTTCTACTGACAACCACAGCGGTCCTGTTAGCGTTTCATTGACGTTCAGCAAAGTCACGCTGCAAGACGTTTCAGTGAGTGCAACAGCTGTGTGATCTGACTCTTTCCTCGGAGTCGAGGTAATACCGGCTTGTGTTATGTATTCCCCGTTTGACAAGAAAAGGACACACCAGGCATAGTTTTCGTCGGTTTTTGCGGCAGCGGAGCTTATTGTTAAGTTTCCACCTGACGTCACGACATCAGTTCCGCCGATGCTGGCATTTTTTATGTAACCATCTAAAAAACACAAAAAAATCTTTGATTTGAGAAATTTTTCTGCCAAAAATTATCCAGTAAATCTTAAAAAGTAGTATTTGATTGGCATCTTATCAAAACAAAAGCAGGGGTTTTATGAGGTGCCAATTTGGCCGCTTTGTGAAATTCAGCCCCTCGGCTTTCAGAGATTGCTACTAATTTGGCAAGCTCACTTCTGAAGTTTTTTTTTGTGTGAGGATTTTTACCTGAATTAGTGGTAATTAGTGCCACAAACCTCACAATTAGTGCAGCAAACACCACAAGAAAAAGAGGTGAGTCTGAAGAAAGTATTACTACAATAAGAGCTTATCTAATTCAAAAGTGGGCTTGCCAGACACTCAAGACATAATTTTTTCTTTTTGAAATATCAAGTTTCTTGGACAAATGCATAATGCTGCAATCGAGGGAGGCAACTCTAACGTTGCAATCAAGTCTCTTACGGTAAACAACGAGCGGTATGAAGTCGTAGCTCCAGCCTCCATCGCTGTCACGAACTCGGCAGCCCACGTAGTATCTTGCCAATCTCAACAGAGTCAACTTGATGCCGCATTCATTCTTCTCCAGCCCTTTGCCAGCGTATTCGCCTCGGTACCCATGCTCCTCATGAACCTTGTTGGATTTATTCCCAAGACTGAAGTCGAACAACGGATAATCAACAGAAGATGCTTGAACACCATAGCCACTGTAGTGGATCTTGAAGTAGCATCCAGTCAGTGGTCTGTCAGATCGACACATTATTCCGACGGTTGTGTTGCCTTCTCTGATGTCAATCATTTGACTTATCTTCACTGACATGGCATTGGCTAGGGGCAGAATTACACGCACTGTTTTCAACACTATTTAAAAAATCAATTATTAACAATTGTATTATTTGGGAATTCAGGTAGAACGGTTAGATAATCGCTTTGAAAAACCAACTAGTTTGTGATTTCCCCGGTCTTCCTTGGTTAAATGTGGAAAATCAATATTACTCTAAAGTGAATTACTCTCTAAATATTACGCTTAAATTGAAGAAATATAATAAGATCTGCCACTAGGAGCTAATAAAAATACAAAACATGCATAAAAAATATAAAAGAAATGGAACAGCCAAGAAAAGAAATAGAAAGCTGTGAACACTGAACCCAACCAAGGAAGATAATTGCAATTTGCAAGTGTACAGGATTTTCTTAGGTCCAAAATTTCAATGTGCAGTTAAGTTGTTAACTTCCAGACAAAAACTAATCCCCATTATGACAAGCTATCGGTTCCTGCTGTTTCCTTCCTATCTGGAATATAAATATTAATAAGGCATTGTAATTTTTGCCCTTAGCGAGTAAACAAAGCCACTGGAAGAACAGCCACATACTTAAACACTTACCCATAGTAATTTCTTGCAATTTTGCCAACAGCAGGAACAGCGCTAAATGTCTTGAACTGCTTCTCATTCTTGCAAGTTGTACGACTGATTGCCGGGAACTACTGACCACCGATCACTTAAAATACGACACCTGCAATTATTTACAAGGAGTCTACTCAACTACTCAAAGCTGTTCTCTTACAAAACACTATGTATTTTTGAGGAATGAAAACTAAGCCAGCTACCGTCTGAAAGCATGGAGCTAGAATCGGCAGTCTGTTGCAAGTGAATTTGTAAGGAAACGCGGTGAAATATCAGCCTGCTATCAGCAGCACTCCTTGCCGGCCAGAGATTGCTTCAAGCAAACGCGAGGGACGCTCCCAGGCCTCCTCTGGCCGCTGCTATCTTTGTTGACACTTTGAATCAATCTGAATTCGCTGCGTTTACTCAGTACTTTCGGCATTTATCGGTAGTATTATCAAGAAGGGCAGGATGAGTCTTATTTATAAACAATACTTATACATTTACAACAATAATTTCATTTATTGAACTAATATCTAAAATGTTCAAAGATTCAGAGAGATCATAAAAATATTCACTGGCATGTACTCAGTGCTGGGTATTTAATCTTCATGTTGCTCTTGGAAGAAAAAGTTACATCTTTATGAGCAGCCAGTTTCAAATTTACATCAATATACATCCCCTTGCACTGTCCTCGGAATTACGTGACGTTACTGGTTTGGTTCACTTCTGAATCCTAGCGTTAGGTCATCATAAGAATCCCCAACGAAGCCATCTCATCGAAGCTATCTGAACGAAGCTATCTTAACGAAGCTTTCACCTGGATGTGGATGCTTTTAATCAATAATCTAATAGAGCAATAAAGTCAAATTGACTGAGATCTTCGTTATTTCTACCACAGCATTTTTCTGCAAAATGCACTTAGATCTTAGCATGCAAATTTACGCGGCTGCATTGCACGGCAGTCGATAGAACCGGTCCGGTTTGACCCGGTTTCGCCCGGTCACCGGTTTCCTTTGCTCGGCCGGTTGCACTCCGGTCTGAGGACGAAGATGGCCGGTTCTGAAAAATAAACGACGTTAGAAACACTCTGTGCCAAGCATCGCCAGTCCGTCGCGTCGGCAGCCCGTTCGTCGTGCAGACGTCGACTCTGTGGCACGCAAAGTAACACAACGCTGCAATCCGTCGTGTGCATCGCCAGTCCGTCGCGTCGGCAGCCCGTTCGTCGTGCAGACGTCGACTCTGTGCCACGCAAAGCAACACAACGCTGTGCAATCCGTCGTGTGCATCGCCAGTCCGTCGCGTCGGCAGCCCGTTCGTCGTGCAGACGTCGACTCTGTGCCACGCAAAGCAACACAACGCTGTGCAATCCGTCGTGTGCATCGCCAGTCCGTCGCGTCGGCAGCCCGTTCGTCGTGCAGACGTCGACTCTGTGCCACGCAAAGCAACACAACGCTGTGCAATCCGTCGTGTGCATCGCCAGTCCGTCGCGTCGACTGATCGCTGATTGGACCTCGTCGTATTGACAGACTGTCACAACGATCTGTCGCCTTCAATTCCCCGGCTCGATTAGTTATTATTGTTGCTTACCCTGGCTCAGGTTGATCTCTTCGTACTCAGCTTCCGGTTCCTGTTCTTTCAGGTAGCAGTTCACGTCTGGAAAGTCAGTGGCTTTTTGAGAATTATTTATCATCCGCAGAATGCAGTCGTGTTGTTGAGGGATCGAAGCCCAAGGGAAGCATTCAAGTTTGAATGGTTTTTTGACTGTATTGCTTCCTCTCTTCATGCTAATTTGATTAAATCTCGGGGTTCCTTCAATATTTGAAAGGTGCAAGATGGGACACAACAAATCCCGGGGTGTTTCGACCACAGAATGGCTATGTGTTTGCTGGAGAATGTAGTTGTTGTAAAACGTGGAAACGTGACTAATTGCCTCGATGCACACCTTGCGCCGAGGCCTACCAAAAGCTTGCGCTGGAATGCCGACCGTTTCTTACCGTCGTACTCAACAATGTCTGGGTGCTGCGGCAAGAGTTCCAAGTATTCCCCGGTAGGATCGTTGCACCCGACGACAGAAGCTACACATTCAAATATACTGTTATTGTTTGACATAATTACGGTTACTTTTTATTTATTTTAATTGACTACCAATATCATCTGCTAGTAACTCATATTTTCTTGTGAGCTAGAACACGGCTAATTACTTGCTTGTCCGTGCACTGTTTGTTGTTATGGACAAAAATAATTTGAAATTTGAACCGGATTGAAGAGGCTCTACTGCTTAATGGTGTAATCTAGACACACACTCGAGAGCAGCATGATTATTTAATTTCTTTGTTACTTATTAGTGATGTCCATACTATGTGAGAATGTCGTAAACTCTGGACTCACCCTGGCAAGGCTGTAGTTTGGGGCCGACCGGCTTGGCGAAACCGTCTCCAACGGACCAACCTTGAACCGTTTCCCTGCCGTGGCAGCCTTGAACCGGTTCCCTGCCTTGTAGATTGTTTTCTGGTTGCCGGAGTTTTTCGAGCACGGGGGAACCGATGGCGGCCGATCCTGCAATGCGTTCAACCGTTAGCACCGTCAGCACCGTCCGTGGCGGAAGCCACCCTCAATGACTCGTCGGTCCCTCACCTCGGCTCGGTCCGATCTCTTCGTAAAGCGATTCCGGTTCCGGTTGCGGTTCCGGTTCCGGTTCTGTCAGGTAGCAGTTCACGTCTGAAATGTCAGCGTTCGGTGATGAACCTAGCCAAGCCTAGCAGCGAGTTGAGGGTGAAGCTAACCTAGCCTAGCAGCGAGTTGAGGTTGAAGCCAACCTAGCCTAGCAGTGAGCTGAGAGTGAAGCTAACCTAGCAGCGAGCTGAGGGTGAAGCTAACCTAGCAGCGATCTGAGGGTGATGCTAACCTAGCCTAGCAGCGAGCTGAGGGTGAAGCTAACCTAGCCTAGCAGCGAGCTGAGGGTGAAGCTAACCTAGCCTAGCAGCGAACTGAGGGTGAAGCTAACCTAGCCTAGCAGCGAGCTGAGGGTGAAGCTAACCTAGCAGCGAGCTGAGGGTGATGCTAACCTAGCAGCGAGCTGAGGGTGATGCTAACCTAGCAGCGAGCTGAGGGTGAAGCTAACCTAGCAGCGAGCTGAGGGTGAAGCTAACCTAGTAGCGAGTGAGGGTGAACCCGGTGCCGGTGAATGACAGGCGGATGGTGAAGCTAACCTAGCAGCGAGCTGAGGGTGAAGCTAGCCTAGCAGCGAGCTGAGGGTGAAGCTAACCTAGCCTAGAAGCGCTGAGGGTGAACCCGGTGCCGGTGAATGACATGTTGATGATGAAGCTAACCTATCAGCGAGCTGAGGGTGAACAATGAAACAAAGCCCTGACCACCCTATAAACCAACCCTTTTGTCTACATCGAGTTACTTTTCGCATTTATGATCATAATTATTTACCTAATGATTAAAATGCATGGATATACTTTGGCCAGTGAATTTAGTTCGGTAGTGCAAGATAGATAATTACTGAACCCACCATCATATATACATTCTTGTGACATCTCTGAGAATGTGTCTTCTGCAGCCGTCTTCTTCTTCTCCAGTGAGATTGCTACGAAAAGATGACACAAGTGATTAATAGTTTAGTGATTAAAGTGAGGTTAAGTAATGTTTCGTCGAGCAATCGGCTCCATCATCGAACAAGATAGTAGTCAAGGGTGAACTAAAGCATGATACGGCGAACCCTGATTGTTTCTAGGGACTATCATAATTAACTATGGACTAAAAGAATATAGTCAAACCTACTCATTGACCGCCTATTTACATATCGGCATTGGTTTCGTCGCTGGAGTACTTACTTAGCCAGATATTACTGGCCAAAAATATCTCCACTTACTTTTGTGTATTAGGCGCAGACTTTTTTTTTAAAACAAATTTCTTTGCTATTTTCAAGTTGGTCGAGTGCCACTAACTCCAGCATAATTTTTATAATTTACTGAAACTTTTTTGACGTACATTTCTTTTGATTAGACTTTCACTGTCCATCTCAATTCAGTACTCACACTTTTGGTTGCATGATGGACCAACACTTTTGAAGGGAGTGGCTTGAAATGAACTGGATAATATCTAGTATTCGATAGACCTGTTCCACTCAGAGGAAAATGACGTCCGATACCCACTGGACGTACTACCGGTTTGTTAAAAAATAATAATTAGCTCTGCTAAATAACAAAGGAAGAACGCGAAAGCACAAACCGAATTGCTCTGCCTGGCTTTAGCGATTGGGTATCATGACGTAATTTTGATAGAATGTTGATTGATTGGCCGGTTAACTTATAGTCTATTTCTGCAAACGTACCTGCGTGTTTCGAGCTGGAGTTCTTCATGATAAGTAAACAGATTACTCTTGCTGCGATGGCCAACAATAGGACCACCGTAGCAAATAAAATATATTTGAGAATAATTAATAACATCTGTCCGGTCGGTTGGGACATGGTCTTTAAAGGAGGTAACGGTTTACGAGCAACGTCTCGACCGCGAAGCCGATTGATTCCTCATAACGTTCACGACAGGAGCATCGGTCTCTTATCCGAATGGTAAACACGACACGGAGAGATAATTTCGCAAAGCAAACGTGCACCTCTTCCTTGTCATGCATGACTTGTTGCCGATGACTTCCTTAGTCGAGTTGAATGTGAAGTTTGCACCAATCAAACAGCTGCTCTGTAGACCAGGAAGGTGCTGCCGGTCTGTGTTCTATTAGTACCTACTACGTAGTCTGATATCTAGGGTTGGGTTGTACAAAGTAGCTAGATGTGACCAAGATGTCATCAGGAAATCATTGATCTGGATTTGATTCGGCTGCGAAATAACGATAGCTGATACGTGTCTAGGGTTTTAAATGTGGGAAAAAATCGATGTCTTATTTTTTTTCCCTACGAGCAGGAAAAATAATGTTTTTTGGGAAAAATTGAAAAGATATTGTGACATTTTGAAATAACTAAACTGATTCAATGATCAAAATTAACTTATTAAAACAAAAAATATATTAAAAGAGTATTCGAAGTTTGGGAATCGGCACCCTACCAGGAACTGTTCTTGCGTTCCATTCTTTGCTGCTAGATGCAAGGCAGCAGAGTAAGTGAATAAAATTTCGCCGTCATTTTATAAAGTGTAGAAAGGCGCATATTTGAAGAGATGAGATGATATTGACATTTGTAGATCAATGTCTAAAGCAAATAATCAATAAAACTCTAAATCTATGCCCGAGCAATAAACTTATAAACTTTTAAAACCAAGAAAATTCGCAGCAAGCGAAAAATATTTAAGAGAGCTTTTATTCCAAAATTTCCGTTTTTCCGAAAAAACAAAAAAATTGGGCTTATCCAAAGTGAAAAAAAGTGGAAATTATAAAACCCTATATTTGCCATTATATTAATGTCCTTAGCCACCGCCTACTTCTCTTCCAGTGATGGAGACAAATCATACATTTGATGAATGGAGTAAAGATTTTAAGTATTAGTACCGCATCGCAAACGCATTACTTCTTGCGTTGTGTTCGCATTGATTTAGCTTTTCGATTACTGGAAAACCCCGAAAGAAAGCAACATAAAAATGTCGTTTTCAAGATAAGTAACGTAAAATAGATCAAGAAAATGTAACACAGTCATCATTTGTTAAAAGAGTTAACTTATCTGCAAAGTAATAGTCAAATAGGCCTATATACTGAGAAATACTGAGAAATGTGATGATAAAAAACTGAAATTTTTCGTCAAAACTCATTCTAAGAGAAGTTGCAAGTGCGATTTGCTGTGGCAGGGCACAATGTCTAATAACGAATTGTTAATTGTTCTCAGTTTTCTCTGGCTGAGAATCTCTCATGAACAGAAATAATGTCGGCTTCGTGCTCGGAGAAACACCATTCTCTGATCTGATCATATTAGTAATTAGTATCACAAAACGAGTGTTATCCTTATAATGGGACTGTAGCATCCCATTAATTAAGACACTTTTTAAGCCATTTACCTCTGCCACCTTGTGTCTTGTATCTTATATCTTGTGTCTTGAGTCTCGTGTCTTGCGTCTTGAGGCTTGTGACATTTTTACCTTTTCTGCTCGAGCGGCTTCTCTTAGTTTCCACGTAAATAATCCTGGCCGCGGCGGCCAAAAATAGGATCACACCCAATGTTATCGCGATGGTAACAGACGAGTCATAGTCCGGAAGCATTTCTCGGTCAGCTGTCAAAAGACGACAGACCCGTCGGGACTGGCCCTGTGAAAGTTGGCACTAGCTACCTTTTGACTTCCACCTTGTAGACACCTCGCAATTCGAATGCACGCGACGTGCGAATCCAGATCACACTGCTGTCCACTCTGCTCAAGACAGCCAGAGCACGGCCCTTTAATCTTATCTCAAGGCAAAAGCCAGCTGTGAATCTACTCCCTTGCTTTGTGTTATCATGGTTGACTTTGTGCCTATCACATCATTCAGTTTACCTTTGATGGGCAGTTTTTTGCTCAAGTTTCTTTTTGAAATGTTTTAAGAAATGCCGCAGAGAGTAACTTTTCATAGACTTTGGACAAGATTTTGCGTTTATTTGGTCAATGTTTTCTCTCATGAAAGACATACTTCGGTAAGATACTTTAACAACAATATCTTTCCGTGTAATGTATTCTGTAGGGAGGATAGTTGGGCTGCCAAGAGCTTGGTTCTACAAATGTATCAAGCCGCCAGCAGGCGTATAACAAGTGTTACTATCTGCCAAGTACTTGTTTTCTTTGTTGGTAGCTTCTGCTAGCACCTACCAACTCACTCTTTGTGAGGAAACTTGATTCGGCAGCCAAACCGCCCGGTGACGAAGCGGCGCGTGCGGCAGCTCGGCTCAGAGATAATTCTAAAGCCCCTTTTACACGGTCACATTTTTTCATCACATTCCATCAAACCCTTGCACTGCAGTCTTGTATACAACTGCATGTGACCGTGTAAACAGTCCATAGCACGGCAGTCCGTCACATAAAAGTCTTGTATGGCAGACTGTGGCACATTTTTTTCGGATAGCCCAGGCTCTATTTCCATCACATCTTGTATGGAATGCAGCCAATCAGAGATCAGAGATTGCGTGACGTTAAACTTTTCAAAAAATCGTGGCGGCAAATGTCAGTGAGCAGTGCAAAATTTGAAATGGCTGCAATTAAAATGAATTAAAAATTGATAAAAGTTTATTTGTAAATAGAAATCACACCCATACCTGACGTCTGACGAAAGTAGATCTAAATTCACTCTCATTTTTCTTCTGAAATGTCAGCTGACATCACTTCCATGGCCTTCTGTGATAATAAATGTGATACAATGATTATTGTATCGTGTAAAAGGTCGTCACATTTTTCATCAAATCCGTCACATAAAACCTTGTACAATGTTTATTGATGAGCGTAACGAGCGTAGCGAGTGAAGCGAAATCTTCAATTTCACTTACTGCAGAAAAAAGTCTCCGATGTTTTTTTTTGTTTGTTTTTTTTTGTTTGTTTTTTTTTTTTTTTGTATGTTTTTTTGTGTGTTTGTTCGCGCTCTACAGGCCAAACGCCAGAACCGATTTTGATGAAAATTTCTGTGAACCTTCGTTTTCTCTGAACTTAGACCTGCCACGTTTTTTAAGCAATTCGAACGAGTAAATTTTATGTTATTAAGTTTTTACGAAATTTTTCAGTTTTTCCAAAACACGTTTTGCACTCTAGAGGCCAAGCATCTGAATATAATTTGACGAAACTTTCGGAATATGTTGACCCTCACGATTTAATGTTTGTGTTAAAATTTCATTGTTGTAAGTTAAGCACTTTTCTTGAAAATGGCGCTTGAATGACGTTTTTTTTCGATTTTTTAGCGTTTTTTCAGTTTTTTGCAACTAAAGCAACTTTATCTTCAACCGATGTTCACAAAATTTGCTGTGTGCATTATAAATCGTAAAAAGAAGATACTGTATTAATTTGAACCAAATCAATTGAATAGTTTTTCTTTAAATCGATTTTTACGTTCTGAAATATTCAAATGTCATTGAGAAAACTGCTAAATTAACGTCGAACATTTTAAATTGATCATAAAAGCCTCTAGGCTATGCGTACACGCAATATAATTGCGTTGTGGGTGAGCGTAAATATTACGCTCATCCACAACACGATTATATGAGTGTTCGCATAGCCTAGTATTACGGACTGCTGTGCAAGGGTTTGACGAAATGTGATGAAAAAATGTGACCGTGTAAAAGGGGCTTAACGATTAGCCGTCGCCTTGCTCGCTAAACGTAGGATGTTGTGACTTCAATTGATTTCCTTGTCCTTGGCTGGACGCTTAGAAGATATGAGACTGGGATGATAAAAATGTTCAGATTAATGATTGATGAGCGTAACGAGCGAAGCGAGTGAAGCGGTATCTTCAATTACACTGTGTTTGTTTTTTGTGTGTTTGTTCGCTCTCCACAGACCACATGCCGTAACCAATTTTGAACAAAATTTATGAGAACCTTCGTTTTTTCTGAACTTAGACCTGGCACGTTTTTGAAGCAAATCGGACGGGTAAATTTGATGTAATAAAGTTTTTCGAAATTCGCCAAGAATTTGCATTTATTACTTGATGAAACCTTCTAGATATGTTGAACCTCACGATTTATTGCTCAACTGATGTTGACAAATTTTACTGTGTATGATAAAAATCGAAGAAGATAATGTGTTATTTTGAAACAAATCAACTGAACAGATTTTCTTTAAGTCGACTTTTTCTCAATAAATATTCGAATAATTTCACGACTGAATCATGATATTTTCAGGTAACTTATGTCATTGAGAAAGCTGCTAAATTAACGCCGAACATTTTAAATTGATCATAACAGCCTCTAGGCTATGCGCATACTCAATATAATCGCGTTGAGGGTGAGCGTAAATATAACTCTTATCCACAACACGATTATTTGAGTGTTTGCATAGCCTAGTTATTCGCTAAAATATATCATTAGTTAAAAGTCAACAAAGTAAAATTAATTATGATAAATATAATCTAATCTGGAAAGTGTAGGTCAGGATGAACAAATATCGAGTTTAGAATCACGAGCGTTTCAAACGAGTCCTGACACTTGTTGAAATTTCTTAGAATGACAATTTATGATTATTAAATGAATCGACTCCCGGCATGGATGCCAGAAAGAGATAGTAGAAGGTGAACCTCGACCGCAAATCGCACCCCACTTGAGATGGTTGGTCGGCTGGGACTGTCATCTTGGAGCCGTGTGTCAGGGTGATCTTGTCGAGACGCTTGTGTTCTTCTTTGGTCCATTGCTTCTCATCGCTGACTTGACATCGCGTCAGCGTCGCCCCAGCGGAATTATGTAGCCGTCGGCTTCTGCAAACAAACAGTCAACAGACACAGTCAACAGACACAGTCAACAGACACAGTCAACAGACACAGTCAACAGACACAGTCAACAGACACAGTCAACAGACACAGTCAACAGACACAGTCAACAGACACAATCAACAGACACAGTCAACAGACACGGTCAACAGACACGGTCAACAGACACAGTCAACAGACACGGTCAACAGACACGGTCAACAGACACAATCAACAGACACAGTCAACAGACACAGTCAACAGACACAGTCAACAGACACGGTCAACAGACACAATCAACAGACACAGTCAACAGACACGGTCAACAGACACGGTCAACAGACACAGTCAACAGACACGGTCAACAGACACAATCAACAGACACAGTCAACAGACACAGTCAACAGACACGGTCAACAGACACAGTCAACAGACACAATCAACAGACACAGTCAACAGACACGGTCAACAGACACGGTCAACAGACACAGTCAACAGACACGGTCAACAGACACAGTCAACAGACACAGTCAACAGACACAGTCAACAGACACAGTCAACAGACACAGTCAACAGACACAGTCAACAGACACAGTCAACAGACACAATCAACAGACACAGTCAACAGACACGGTCAACAGACACGGTCAACAGACACAGTCAACAGACATCAGTCAACAGACACAGTCAACAGACACAGTCAACAGACACGGTCAACAGACACGGTCAACAGACACAGTCAACAGACACGGTCAACAGACACAGTCAACAGACACGGTCAACAGACACGGTCAACAGACACAGTCAACAGACACAGTCAACAGACACAGTCAACAGACACAGTCAACAGACACAGTCAACAGACACAGTCAACAGACACAGTCAACAGACACAGTCAACAGACACAGTCAACAGACACAGTCAACAGACACAGTCAACAGACACGGTCAACAGACACGGTCAACAGACACAGTCAACAGACACAGTCAACAGACACGGTCAACAGACACGGTCAACAGACACAGTCAACAGACACGGTCAACAGACACAGTCAACAGACACAGTCAACAGACACAGTCAACAGACACAGTCAACAGACACGGTCAACAGACACGGTCAACAGACACGGTCAACAGACACAGTCAACAGACACAGTCAACAGACACAGTCAACAGACACAATCAACAGACACAGTCAACAGACACAGTCAACAGACACAGTCAACAGACACAGTCAACAGACACAGTCAACAGACACGGTCAACAGACACAGTCAACAGACACGGTCAACAGACACGGTCAACAGACACGGTCAACAGACACAGTCAACAGACACAGTCAACAGACACAGTCAACAGACACAGTCAACAGACACGGTCAACAGACACGGTCAACAGACACGGTCAACAGACACGGTCAACAGACACAGTCAACAGACACAGTCAACAGACACAGTCAACAGACACAGTCAACAGACACAATCAACAGACACAGTCAACAGACACGGTCAACAGACACAGTCAACAGACACAGTCAACAGACACAGTCAACAGACACGGTCAACAGACACAGTCAACAGACACAGTCAACAGACACGGTCAACAGACACAGTCAACAGACACAGTCAACAGACACAGTCAACAGACACAGTCAACAGACACAATCAACAGACACAGTCAACAGACACGGTCAACAGACACGGTCAACAGACACAGTCAACAGACACAATCAACAGACACAGTCAACAGACACGGTCAACAGACACGGTCAACAGACACAGTCAACAGACACGGTCAACAGACACAGTCAACAGACACAGTCAACAGACACAGTCAACAGACACAGTCAACAGACACGGTCAACAGACACAGTCAACAGACACAGTCAACAGACACAGTCAACAGACACATCAACAGACACAGTCAACAGACACAGTCAACAGACACAGTCAACAGACACAGTCAACAGACACGGTCAACAGACACAGTCAACAGACACAGTCAACAGACACGGTCAACAGACACAGTCAACAGACACAGTCAACAGACACAGTCAACAGACACAGTCAACAGACACGGTCAACAGACACATCAACAGCAGCAGCAACGCTTGCCGTTGGTTTGATGTTTGAGTAAATCTGGCACTAGATTTTAGATTGAGTAAAGAGATTAGATTTTTAGATTAGATTTACGAGATTAGATTAACGAGCATCGCCTTGCATCTCTTGTAAGAGTTCTAGACCTTAATTGATAAGCATTTGGAAGCGTTGTCAGCGTTGAAGAGATGCAAAGCCGGATGTTTGGCTACCTGTCTGCCGGAAGCAGCACTTGCTGGTTGCCTTGGCAACGCCAACGCCGACGCCAACTAGAACAGCGACGGCTAGAACGGCCAGGCCGGCGATGAAGCCGACGCCGACGGGGGAATCTGTCGCAGGCGAAGCGTTTGAAGGGATGTGGGCTGGTGTCTTGTTGTTGGCTGGAGCGGGGTTAGAGGGCACCGGCTGGTTGACTGTGTTTACAGCCATGCGCTCTTCAATCGGTGATGTCACGGTGGAGGAGTGGTTTTCAATCGGAGATTGCGAGGTTGGCGCTGAAATCACAACAGTCCGAGCGCTAAAGCTTTGCCAGCCGAATCAAGCTTAGGCATTAGGCAAGGCACATAGTATACCTGGTTATACCAACAATCGTAGCAGCGTGGCAACACTAGCACCATCGGTGTGTTTGCTGGCATTAGGCAAGGCACATAGTAATGCCAACAATCGTAGCAGCATAGCAACACTAGCAACAGCAGTGACACCGGTTTTTGCTGGCATTAGGCAAGGCACATAGTAATGCCAACAATCGTAGCAGCATAGCAACACTAGCAACAGCAGTGACACCGGTTTTTGCTGGCATTAGGCAAGGCACATAGTAATGCCAACAATCGTAGCAGCATAGCAACACTAGCAACAGCAGTGACACCGGTTTTTGCTGGCATTAGGGAAGGCACAAAGCAATGCCAACAATCATAGCAGCGTAGCAACACTAGCAACAGTATTGACATCGGTGTTTGCTGGCATTAGGCAAGGCACATAGTAATGCCAACAATTGAAGTAGCGCAGAACACTAGCAACAGCAGTGACACCGGTGTTTGCTGGCATTAGGCAAGGCACATAGTAATGCCAACAATCGTAGCAGCGTGGCAACACTAGCAACAGCAGTGACACCGGTGTTTGCTGGCATTAGGCAAGGCACATAGTAATGCCAACAATCGTAGCAGCACAGAGACTCTGGTCACTGCGGTTTTGATAACTGTAAACATGGTTACCTCCTGGTGTGACGTGTATTAGTAAGGTTTTGACCACGTCCTGGCTGAGCGCGGGATGGTGGACCCGGCAAGCCAGTGTCTTGCCGTCGTCGCTGGACCGCAGCTTTCTGGTCACGGTCTGTGAGATTGTCTGGCCGTCCCAAGGCCACCGCCAGCCTCCGACATCGGCAACGTCGGCGTTGGAGTCACTCGGCAAGAGCTGGTCTCCGGGCAGCCAGCTGATGCTGGCGACGGGCCGGCTTTCTCCCACGGAACACGTCGCCGTCAGCTCCTCTCCCTCCTCGTAGGTAGCGCTGGCCTCGCTGCCCTCTTGTCTTGGTGTTGATTCTTCGGCTCGGCCGTTTCGGAGCCACAGCTTTACGCTCTCCAAACTCGGAGCCTCTGAAATGGAAGAGCGTTAACTCTGCCTCAAGGTCATTGAATCTAATATTTGTCAAAATGTTTAAATTCATCTTATTGGACAGCAGATGATTCAAATACACAAATTGGGTTGGGAAGTTGGGTCGGGTCATGAAAGTTTGGATTGTTTCGCTAGTTTTGCTAGAAATTGACGTGTTATGTCAACTGCATTTCAAAACAGACTGTACTCCAGGCACAGTTTACTCAGGCTGACATAGAGGTCACCCCTCTGAAAGAGTGGGATTCAGGATAAACATGTTTCAGTGGTGGGCTTAGAGTGGACAGTGTTTTTATGTCCGGGAGTTCTTTAAAAGATGGCTTACTTTCAATCACGATGGCTTTAAAAAGTAGTCGGTGTATGTGTGGTTGAGATGAACTGTTGCTGGTCGCTGAATACCACAGAAGTCCGTTGTCTTTTTCAGCCACTTGTTTTAGTGTCAAGTGGCATTCGCCATCATTGTGGTCTCCTTGATATTTGCCCGGAGAACTTGGTCTTTTGTTTCTCATGTCAGCAAACACGGTGCCACTTGGCAAATAGAACCTACACGATCTGACCACGTGATGATTTAAGGCTTTTAGTTTTAGTTCTCGTTTGTGAAATATTTACATAGCTCTTTACATAGCTCATTTCATGGAAATGTTAGCTACATTTTGCACTCAACTGTCAACTGATAATGATCCGCGTTGGACAAGCCTGTCCAATATGAGAACTGACTTAGGGAATCTAATTGGCAACCGTTAATGGCGGAGTGATTGGGGTGGATACAGGTGAAGCGAATTGGTTGGCTAGTGATTGTTATGTAGATAGACTTACTTGCAACCACGATGGCTTTAAATAATAGTTGGTATATGTGTGGTTGAGATGTACTGCTACTGGTCACTGAATACCACAGAAGTCCGTTGTCTTCTTCAGCCACTTGTTTCAGTGTCAAGTGGCATTCGGCATCAATGTGTTCTCCTTGATATTTGCCCGGAGAACTTGGTCTATTGCTTCCCCTGTCAGCAAACACGGTGCCACTTGGCAAATAGAACCTACACGATCTGACCACGTGATGATTTAAGGCTTTGTAAGAAATAGTAACGTCGCTGTTTGGTTTCACAACCGCTGTGGCTTCCTCTCTGTTATCGTTCCCTTCCCTTCCTTCCACACCATCTGAAAACAACGTCACTAGCGATGAGCAATATTAGATATGCAACTTGCTAAAAAGTCGTTTATTTGAACAATGGAAATTCTCATGGTTCCTTTGGTATATCTGTTAATTTTCTGTGACTGGTTATAACAAATTTCTTAGTTATCTGTTATTAAGAATGAAAAATATAAAGACTACCTACACACTCAAAATCTTGCAAACCCCTGGGGATATAATACAATGTAAAACACTTACAAGCAGCCAACATTGACATGAAGTCGTAACCCCAGCCTCCTTGGAATGCTCTACCTCTGCATCCCACCAGGAACCTGCCCTTCAAGTGCGGAGTGAACACGGCACCGCATTCCTTCTTATCCAAACCAAGGCCAGAGTATTCAGCTTCGTAGAGGTCTCCTCTTCCATCTCCATACTTGCTTTCACTGACCTTGGCAGACTCTTTGCCGAGAGTGAAGTCAATCAGTGGATAATCTTTGTTTATGTTCCCTATGCTGTCAACGTCAGTGAACCAAACCCTGAAGTTGCATCCAACCAACGGTCTGTTTGAAGTGCACATTATTGTTATGTTGGCACCAACTCCTCTGACAGCTTGCCGTGGGTTTATTGACATCGTCACCGGAGTAGCGATCGCTAGAACTAGAAGCGCAAACACTGAATATTTTCTAATGATCAGTTTCTAATTTTATTAACTCTGGGTTGATGCGGAAGTTGAGTTCAATTCCATGGCAACCGCCAACCACAAGCAGTGATGTTTAATACTTTCTGTGATTGGTTCTTAAAATTGCTGAACATTGAACATTCTTGAACATTTAACTTAGCTGAACATTGAGGATTTCTGAACATTGACGATAGGCATTGGTGGACATTATGTCAGCCTAGATTTCAGGGCAAATGCCCATTGTTATTCTTGAGGCTTCAACACATGAAGGATGAATTGCTTCGAGATAAGCTGGTAGAATTTGTAAAGGCATTTCTTGAGACGTCTACGAAAGATGGGGCGAGTACCGACCTTGATTTCCTCCCACTGCAACCCCGACAACAAGGAATGTCGCTAGCATTCTGCTGCCGATGAGATTCATCCTCACAACATCCGACAGTTTCGTTTGTTGCCTTCCGGGGTTCAAATTCGACACGATTCTCACTGTTTTTTGGAGTCGCCTGAGCCTACAGTTGAGCTTTCAACAAGCAAACTTTCTTTGGCATTCGTTTATGTAACTACATATCGATTGATGCAACCGACTCGAATCAAAAGGACAGTGTTAAAACGTAAAAAACTCTTACTTACCGAGTTGCTTCACCAAATCCGAGAATTCTTCGCACAAATGTGACAAATAACGTCAGAATGGCCGTCGCGAAACCTCTGACCGGCGTGATGACCATGCACTTGACGACAAAGCCAACTTGTTATTTGAATCAGCTCTCTGAGTTATTTGCGTGTTTCCTCCGGGAAGCGCTATCTGCTCCCGCGGTGACTGATAAAAGTGATATCGACATCCTGGCTCCTGGACGGCTATTTTCAAACCACAGCGACTGTGATTTCTTTGTGCCATACTCATGTGTATGTAGATTGAGGACGTACAACTCTCACTAAGTTTTATATTGATTTATTAGGGATGCGATTTCGCTTGATGGCAGACATTTTTGGTTGAAATTAAATTTGTTTCAAATAAATAATACCTAC